>JAUYWG010000061.1:1522834-1552234 GCA_034779775.1 Enteromius afrohamiltoni | reverse complement strand
GGTAAAAAAATACCTCAGCAAAAGCACATGAAACATATAATCACAAGACATAACATTGCAACATTGGAGGGTACAGGAGATGTGGAAATGTCCAATCAGACCAGATCATTGATGTGCTGTTTTACTGCAGGACGAATATTATTTTAACTCTCTGATGGATGCAATAAGTGACCATGTGGATTATGCAAATCAGAGTTGATGTTTCAATCTAACATTGTCTCTGATTAAGAACTTTGTTAGGTGTTATGAAGTTGAGACTGTTTACTCAACTGAAACTAATAAATAAAAATAAATATTTAATCTGTTAAAGTAGGCTTGTCATGGCATGACTTGCCATGCAAAATTGACAATTGCAAAAACAGGCATATGGGTTATGAGTCAAAACTAAGGATTACTCATTTTTCCTTGAAGTCTCCAAAACATTAATACGTGTAATGTGAGCCCTATCCTAATCTATAATGTCCATATTCATACACGTATATATGGTATTTACATGGTGCAACAGAGTATCTGTCACAGCGTAGGCGTGCTCTGTTTTTTATGTTTTCATGTGTATTGGGTTTTGTTGATGTCTCGTGCCATGTGCTCCATGCCTTAATGTTTACATTCTGTCTTCCATGCGCGTTCCCTTGTTTGTAACCCCGCCTCTGTCATTGTCATTGTTTGATCCTCAGCCAGCCGTGTTTCCACAGGTGTCCTGCATTGTCCTTTTGATCAGTCTCTGTATAAAGTCAATCCCCATGTCTTGATTGTTTGTCGACTTTTAACGTTACATGTCTGCTTGTGTGTCTTAGCTTAGCTCACCGCATTTTCCTTTGTTTGTTTTGGTTTGTTTTACTACACATTTACTTCACGTTTGAAGTCCAGTGCTGCCTGCCCGTTTTGGAAGCGAGAGCACGAGATCGACAATTGACCGCTGAGAGGATGGCGTTCACCCCAGCCAGGAGTGCTGTTTTCTCCTCAGTCGGTTCATGTCTTGCAGCTAGAGAAGCTGTCACCCATCATAGCGGCTTCTGTTCCGCTTGTGATGGGTTCCACTATCACTTTACAGCGAGAGGGGCTGTGTGGTTTCCTGCCTGATCTGGTAACACAGCCAGGAGCTGCACAACCTCTGGAGATGTCGGCTTTAGCCGTAGAATCTCCAGAGTCCCCATTGGTGGCTGCAGTGCCCATGGAGATCCCTGAGTTACGGTCCAGTCGGCCTAGAGGGGTGCCATCACAGTCTATTCAGTCACAGAGGGAGATGACAATGTCAGTCTGGTCTGGGAGGGCGCACTCACTGTCGGTCAGGTTTCAAAAGGGGCGTTGGCTAAGACTGGTTGGTTTTCGAAGGCGCAAAGTCAGTCTGGGGGCCCCAAGAAGGCTTTGTCACTTTCTGGCTGAACCAGAGGGGTTCTGCCTCCATCCGCTCCGCCCTGGAAGATGGCCTTGCTGTCTGTTTAGCCTAGGTAGGCGTTCCCACCACCTGATCCACCCTGGAAGGCGTTCCCACTGTCAGGTTTGCCCAGGAGGACGTCTCCTCCACCTGCGCCGCCCAGGTGGGCTCTTCACCGTCTGCCCCGCCCTGGATCGTGTTCCCGCTGTCAGGTCCGCCCAATTGGTCGTCTCCGCCGCCTGCTCTGCCTCGGTGGGCTTCTCCACTGCCTGCTCCGCCCTGGAGGACGTCATCACTGCCTAGTCAGCTCTGGAGGGCATCCGAACCGTCAGCGCCACCCAGAGAGCGTCTTCACTGATGGATCTGCCTTGGAGGGTACTACAATCGTCCGCTCCGCCTTGGAGAACCTTTGAACTGTTTGATCAGCTCAGGAGAGCATCTTCACTGCCTGGCAGGCCCAGGTGGTCTGCTTCGCCATCTGCACCGCCCTGAAGGGGACATAAACTGTCAGGTCGGCTCAGGAGAGTGTTACCGGTCCCCAGTAAGCCCAGGTGGGCTGCTCCTCCGTCTGATTCACCATAGAGGGCGGTTCTCCCGTCAGCTCCACTCAGGTGGAAGTCTCTACCGCCTGCTCCGCCATGGAGGGTGTTCCCACCGTCTGGCCCACCCAGGTGGGCATTCTGCTGTCTCCACCGCCCCCTTAAAGACTGGTGTTGCTTCCTGCGCGTCTGGTATCCGCCCCTAGGGGGAGGGCTATGTCACAGCGTAGGCGTGCTTTGGGTTTTGTTGATGTCTCGTGCCATGTGCTCCGTGCCTTAATGTTTACATTCTGTCTTCCATGTGCTTTCCCTTGTTTGTAACCCCGACTCTGTCATTGTCATTGTTTGATCCTCAGCCAGCCGTGTTTCCACAGGTGTCCTGCATTGTCCTTCTGATCAGTCTCTGTATAAATTCACTCCCCATGTCTTGATTGTTTGTCGATTGTTAACGTTACATGTCTGCTTGTGTGTCTTAGCGTAGCTCATTGCATTTTCCTTTTGTTTTTTCTGGTTTGTTTTAATAAATGTTCACGTTTGAAGTTCAGTCCTGCCTCTGAGTCCTGCCTGCCCTTTTTGGAAGCGAGAGCGCGAGATATATCCGTTGACCTTTCTGGTACTTTATTGTTAGTTAACATATGCACCACAAATCCTATGATAAAAACACAATATACTGGTTGTTATAAGGATGTAGCGTCATGCAGTGGGAACTGCATGTTTCATTTATGCAAGTTACGTGATACTGTACCAAGTTATTATTGACATTTGAGGGGTGTTAAGAGTATCACTGTGCCAATTGCTTTTACTAGAATTCCTCCAAAAAAATTTAATTGGATGAATATATATTCACCCCTAGACCATCCAAAATGTAGCATTACACCGCTCAACAGTGGATGCTCTGCAGTGAATGGGTGCCGTCAGAATGAGAGTCCAAACAGCTGAAAAACATCACAATAATCCACACCACTCCATCAATGTCTTGAGAAGCATCTTGTTTGCAGAATTCAGTGCAGAGGATGAGCAAATGATGCAATACTACATTTGAATAAACAAACTCATCTACGTCTCAGATAGCCTGAGGTTCAGTCAATTATCAGCAAATTTGAATGTGGAAATATGAATTATTATGAATTTTACTGAGATTTATGGCATCCCTAAACCTTCCCTGGTTTTCTCGCTGGTCTTTATAACACATTATTGTTTTTGGCTCAGATTCACACAAACACAAGGACAAACATAAAGACAGAGAACACAACCACAAAGAGCACAAGAGAGACAAGGAGCGAGAAAACTCGAAGAATGGCAACAGGTGATCCATTTTATTACTTCAGTTATTCTGACACGTGTAAACATCATTACTCCTCGAACTCTGACCTCTGATCTTTATCCAGCATCGGTATATTGATCTGCTGTAAGAGTTTGTAGTCCTGCCCATTTCAGTGGCATTAGTCGTCATCAGAGATTCATTTATCCAGTGTCCTAAAGGAGAAACTTGTTTTTTAAAATTTGTTTTACAGTGAAAACAGAAGCTCTTCTGAGAAAAAGCATCGAGAGAAAGAAAAAGAGCGGCTTAAGCACAAAGAAAAGCAAAAAGAAGAAAAGGTTGATTTATTTGCACCATACAGTTGTACTAATGTGTCTTTTCGAATGTACTTTGTGTTTATAAATCTTATTTTGAGTGTGTGTTTGTATTTTTGCAAGTTTCGTAGTTCTGATGGGAAATCTCGAGATAAAGAGAATGGTTTTGTAAGGTAAGAAAAGCGATATTTCTCATTTACACTTAATCCCACAATAAGAGGGATCATGAAAATTGCATGTTTTTTTTTATTTAGTACTGTCCTGAACAAGCTTGTTTTACATAACTGATGCTTACATACAGTATACTCCACACACTTACATAAGACAAAAAAATGACTGCAGTCCCTCAGTTGTCCTAAATTTGAAAACATGGATCTCAAAATCATACACTCATTTTTGGAAAGGCTTCAAATATGCAGAAAAAAAAGTGCAGGAACTGAAGGATTTTTCTGAAGAACAGCAGGCAGTTTAGGACAAAGAAGGGACAAAATCATAAAATATAAAAACAGTCATGGATCATCCAGGAAATTACACCTAGTACTAAGATTCAGGCGTATGTAAACTTTTGAATAGAGTCATTTTTATAAATTGTGTTATTTTTTTGGTTTTGTGGAGTATATGTGAACAGGACCGGACTAAATAAAAAAAGAACATGCAATTTTCATGATCCCTCTAGTTGTCTTTTGATTATTATTATTTTGCACATTCTGAAAGGGGTATGTAAACTTATGAACACAGCTGTATACTGTAAGCCATAGTGTTTTGATTTGCACATTGGAAAATATAAATTATTATTTTATATATCTACCAAGATAAACATGTCCGTTTTTTCCCTTTGTAATCTTTACAGCCTGTTTTATAAATTTTACCTGTGGTGTAAATTTGTTAAAATGATGTAAAATGACGTGTCCCACTGCTAATGTCTTGCTTCAGCTCTCTGTCAATTAAAGTGGAAGATGACAATGGCTATCATCACCCCATCAAACATGAGAAACCTCTGAAGAGAGAGCGGGATGAAGACGAGTATGTGCAGTAGGCTCGATTCCCATCATCCTCAGAATATGCACTCGTTTGCTAAACCCAGGTTATTTCTGTTTGTAAAGCAGGTATGAACGCAAACCCAAAAAAGTAAAAGTGGACAATGAGAAGAAAGTGAAAAAACGCAAACAGGAGGACAGTGATTACGAGGAGAGGGAGGTATGCATGACTCTTTCTCCTGAACTCTGTACTCCTTCATTTTGGCGATGGATTGTTACTCATGTCAGATCTGACCCGTCCAGGAGAAGAAACCAAAGAAGAAGACCAAAGAGGTAAAGAAAGACTGTGCTGGAGGGAAGAAGAAAGCCAAAAATGAGCCGGAGGAGAAGTGGAAATGGTGAGACACAATCCAGACCAAAAAAACTGTATAATTCTTGTCTTTCTGCAATGTTTGTCTGTGTCTTCCTCAGGTGGGAAGAGGAGAAATACACAGATGGCTCCAAGTGGAGGTTTCTGGAACATAAAGGGCCTGTGTTTCCCCCGCCTTATGAACCCCTGCCAGACCATGTCAGGTTTTGTTATGATGGTGAGGAGTGATGACCTTTGACCCCGCCACCTGTCTGCTATCATATTCTGCTCAAAAACACTACACAATTCTGTCCTAAAATCATTACAGATTAACCAGTAGTGTTATTTTTTAAGTCTACTACTTTGCTGTAAAAAGCATTTGTTTGGGGTGGATGCTTTCATTTAAACCCTAGTGAAAAAATAAATCTACTAAAATGTATTTGAAATACGTTTATTTCATGTTAAAGGAACCGTATGTAGAATTGACGTCTTGTGGTCGAACTATGTATTGCAGTCCAAATTCAAAATACCGGAGAGGGGTTTTTCACCCTTTTCAGACTCGACGCACACTCAGGTTGCCATGATTGACGACACAAACAGGAACGAACGCACATGACCATGAATTAAATGAAATGCACTGTATTTTCTGGATGACGAAACACTACTGACTTCGTGATTGGGAGATAGATGGAGGGTGGCGCTTCAGACCAAAACAAAACATGACAACATAAACATCAGTTGTGGGCTGCAACTGCGCTTTTTAAACGAGAACATCCAGGCTGTACTACTGCTGTCAGCGATACGAGTACTTGAAATGAACATGTTTTCTTAATGCCTGTTGAACATAACAGATACATTTTATGATTATTACAATACATTTCTTACATAAGGTTCCTTTAAGTATACTACTAACACATTCACAAATTTGCGTACTTAATAAAAATACCTTGATGCTATTATATACAGTATAAGTATACTTCAGGATACTTCAACAATATTATTCAAAGATCATACAATCCTTATTATTACTGACATTTAAACACATTTTAGGCTTAATATTAAGAAATTTGCAAGTGATACTCCAAATAAGATATAAATATAATTTTGATAAAGTTCTGATCAGCATTTTGTACCAGGGTTTTTAAAAGAGATAACTTAATTAGAAAAGAGCAAAATAAATGTCACAAAAAGTCAGTTTCTAAACAAATAGTACCAGCATATGCATTGAGTGTATGTTGTGGTGTATGACGATGATATCTTCAGATGTTGGTAACTGTCACATGGTCCACAGGAAAGGCCATGAAGCTGAGGCCTGGTGCAGAGGAAGTGGCCACGTTTTATGCAAAAATGCTTGACCATGAGTACACAACTAAAGACATATTTAGAAAGAACTTCTTCAAAGATTGGAGGAAGGTAACACACTTTTCAGCACGTTACTGCTGCGTTTGTTGTTATAGACACGTTATCTTGCAAATGTTTCTTGCAAGGAAATGACATCAGAGGAGAAGTCAAAGATCACAGAGCTGAAGAAATGTGACTTCACTGAGATGCACGAGTACTTTAAAGCACAATCCGAGGCTAGAAAACAGATGTCAAAAGAGGAGAAACAGGTTAGTGTGTCGCAGCACCTGAATCTACACACGCACACAAACACAAACTACTCTATCGCCACTCTGTCAATCAATTTATCACATTTCTACAGAAAATCAAAGAAGAGAATGAGGGTATTCTGCAGGAGTATGGATACTGTGTCATGGACAATCACAGGGAGCGGATCGGGAACTTCCGGATCGAGCCGCCGGGTCTGTTTCGTGGCCGTGGAGATCATCCTAAGATGGGCAAACTGAAGCGCCGCATCCGCCCCGAGGACATCATCATCAACTGCAGCAAGTCAGTTCCTGAGCAGAGTATCACTGGGTCATACTGTAGAATAACCAGACACCACAGAGTCAATCAAATATCACAGCCAATCAGAAGCGTGCGTGGGCGGAGCCTCTCTGGAAGTGCACTTCTCTTGAAATTAAATGGATATGTTTATAATCTAACAAATGAAAATCAAAGCTTATTATTAAAGTCAAAGTCATTACAAAATTATATTTGAACTCCTATTACACACATTTAGCACATAATCACTTGAGGTTATCTACTGTCATATAGCTTGAATATTGTTGTTCCAGTCTTGATGTCGTGACAATAAAAAGCGTTGAGACATTGCTGAATGTATCCTTCTAGAAAGAATGCAGCAGATCTATTGTTTACAGTATTTGGGGAAAGTGTTCTAACTGTTCAAAAACTGTTAAAAAAATAAGAATTACATTCATTTTTATTTTGAAACACTTAAATAGGACTTTATCTTTAAATTACATTTTGCGGTCCCTTCTTTTGCTTTTGAAATGTGGTTGAACTGGGTAATAAATGTTTTAATGTCATTTATTTGCGATGTTGAAGCTGCAGCTTAGCACGTCTAAGATATATTAACTGAAATGTACAAAGAGCACAGTTAAAATCAAAACTGCTTTACATGTGTTTGTGTGCACATGTAACATGGAGTATGTTAGTCAACACAGAATAAGTTCAGCTTGACAAGTAATGATAAGGACATAAAGTAAATGTTTAAATATGGCATTATTATAATAACGCAGGATCCTAAGTATGTTAATAAACATGAAAACGAATTGCCTTAAAGTCACTTAAGTGGCATTTTATGTCATTAATATTATAATATTAATGTACAAGTACAGATTTGAAGTACACTACAAGTGCACATACAATGCAGTTAAACCCACTGCTTTCTCACAAGTGTTAGTTCAGTGGTTAATAACCAGAGGAACTGTCTGAGCCAATCAGAGCTCTTGACCTGAGGCAGCCCGTGGATTCTCTGACTATTGTTGTTGAGGAGTTGTTTATCCTGAGAGTGTGTCAGAGGGCTGCTTCCTGTGTGTGTTGTGGCCGGCCTGATCCTGTTTTTTTCGGCAGATGTGTCATGCTCAAACTCTGATATTATCTTTCACAAACAGATCTTCAACAGAGGGAATGTCAGTTTTCGCATTAGTAGTAAATTGCGTTTGTTGTCTGTTGTCCTCAGAGATTCGGTTCAACCTAAACCTCCTCCGGGCACCAGGTGGAAGGAGGTTCGTAATGATAATAAAGTCACGTGGCTGGTGTCGTGGACGGAGAACATTCAGGGCTCCATCAAATACATCATGCTCAACCCCAGCTCCAGAATCAAGGTCAGGAACCCCCTTCCCCTTGTGTCAAAGGCATTGCGACATGGCATTGTCTAGCTCCTGGTATACTACTGTGTTGGTCTGCGTTAGAGCCGTTAGTTACTGTTCTATATTAATGCACTTCTTACTGACACACACACACACACACTGACTGGAGCAGCAATGCTGGAAATTCAGCTTTAGTTACAATATTTAAGTCCAAAGCAGTTATTTTAAGTTATAATGATATTTGCCAACTGTTTTGCATTTTGAAACAAAGCAGCATAGGTTTTCTTTGCAGACTTTGAATGGCAGTGTGATTTTTGTGTGTGTCTCAGGGAGAGAAGGACTGGCAGAAGTACGAGACGGCGCGGCGGCTGAAGAAGAGCGTGGAGCACATCCGAGCGCAGTATCGTGAGGACTGGAGGAGTAAAGAGATGAGAATCAGACAGAGAGCCGTCGCTCTGTACTTCATTGACAAGGTCTCACTTCATCACAACTCTTTCAAACTGCTCTAGTCTTGTGCTTGAACGCTCAATAGTGAAGTAAGATACTGGTCACAATCGATCCTTACTGTTAATATTTTAGATTTTATTCTGCATGACCAAATTTTAGATCCCTTAATACTTTTGTTTTTTATTTGATTTCTTCTGGTTTATTTTCTTTCTTTTTTTTTCATTTTGAAAGCCATTTGAAAATACCACTTCACTTAAACAAGATTTTTTTACATCATTGACAGATGTTTTGAAGAAACCTAATTCTAATTTTCAGACAACGAGACAGAGAAATTTCTTAACCCATAAGAACCCGGACTAATTTCTCCGTATAGGGGCGTATAAAACAGACCAGATGGACCACTTATGACATGTTTCTGCAGTTGTTTTCAAACCAATACTTAATCTGTCTATTAATAAGCAGCAAACTAGGAGTTTACTGAGGGAAGACAAGTAGACGTGAATGTGTGTTTCCTAAAGTATGACCTAGTCATTTTTTCCTTATTACAATATATATCACTGGTCCTCCACTGAATGTGCTTCAAGGCCTAGATTTTAATTGGACTACATAAATACAATTATTGTAAAATATGCTAAATCAAACATTTATTTCAAATTAAAAATATTACTAAGATATATTATAGACAGCCAATAATTCACCAAAACCTAATCACTTTGACCCAGTGAGTTAATTTGTTGCACATTTCTAATGAATCGTGTTTCTTTAATGGGGATTGACTTATTTTTCCATTTTAAATACATTTAGAATAATTTATTATTTAAATTTGACATTGACATATTATCGCAAAACAAATCAGAGTAGACCTGTCACCTACCAGCTGAGAGCCAATGATATAACATATAATGCATTATTATAATTAATAACAGTTCTATGCACCGGAAAGAGTAGACCATTTCCCCCCTCTGTCTGACCACTGGAATTAAAAAGGTGTTTTTGCTCTGATTTTGAGGTTTGTTCTTTGGCTCTGGTCTCTGTACTGCACTAAACGCTCTTGGTGTGTGTGTGTGTGTGTGCAGCTGGCTCTGAGGGCCGGTAATGAGAAGGACGAGGGAGAGACGGCAGATACGGTGGGCTGCTGCTCTCTGCGGGTGGAGCACATCAGGCTGCACCCTCAGATGGACGGACAGGACTTTGTGGTGGAGCTGGACTTCCCTGGAAAAGACTCCATTCGTTACTACAACAAAGTCCCAGTGGAGAAAAGAGTGAGATGATATCGGTTTTGGATGATGGGGGGGGAAGATGTTCTTCAGTATATATAACTAATAAATATATATTGTTTTTGTGGTGTTAGGTATTTAAAAACCTTCAGTTGTTCCTTGATAACAAGCAGGGGAAAGACGATCTGTTCGACCGACTCAATGTAAGACCTCCATACTATATCTGACCATCAAGATCCTCTTTCCTAGTGTTTGCGTTTTGTTTAAGCAAGCCTGTTTTGTGAAATGACAATCAGAAAAATACATGTATTTGAGACGCCACTACAATGATGTGAAATAAGATGGGATTAAGTGCAGACATTTACAGCTTGATTTGGACAACTTTAAAGGTGATTTTTTTCAAGATTGTGATTTTTTTGCACCCTCAGATTCCAGATTTTCCTATAGTTATATCACAGCCAAATATTGTCCCTTTCTAACAAACCGGACACCAGTGGAAAGATTTATCAATTTTCTGAATATGTATGAATCTGAATTTCAAAAAGAATTTGCGGTTAGTAGTTACATTTTCAGGGTCTCAATATATTTAGACAGTTAAAGGCAGGGTCCATGATCTTTCAAAAATCCTTTAGAAAACTGAATCAGGGCCGAGTCAACAAACAAAGTGTAGCCAATCAGCAGTAAGGGGCGTGTCTGTTCTTGACGTGGAGAGCCACAGTAAGCTGAAAATGGCGAAGAACGAAGAGAAAACTGCCTGCGGAACAAAAAAAGCTTACGATAAGGGAAGAAGTAGAATGCGAGTAAAAATTGGAGCAGCTTTTAAGCGCTGCAGAGAACTAACTAACTTACTGATGACATCGGCACAGCAGAATCCGCCATAATCATTGCCTGTGAGGGGTGGAGCTATCAAAAAAGGGGCGTGTTTGTTTTGGTAATTTTGAATGTCAGCATTGACTACCAGAAATCACAAAGACTAAGCCTAGGTGCTGTCCGTTCGCTAGTTACGCCTGGACACATTAAGTTGATATGAGGCATCTGAACGATTGACTGGTGCTACCTGCTCTTCAAATAAAGCTAAAAGTCACATCTTGATTGATTTATGAGAAATCTGTTGTGGTGGTGTATAGAGGAAAAAGCATGAATACTTATGGACCTGACTGTATGTGATTTGCGTTGAGTGTCATATAACCTAAATTCAGCCACGATGATGCAATTTGGTGCAGATTTATATGGACACAAAGTAATGTGAAACTCTGACAGCTTGTAATGTAATAAGTGAGATTAGTGTAACAGATATCAGTTGTCACTCTATATCTCCAATAATACATCTTAGTAAGATGATATTTAATTGCTCAGTTTGACAATCTCAATTCAAAATATATAATGCAATGCAATACGAGGACCGAGAGATGATCATATTTGAATATGATTCCTTAGAAAGCAAGTGTGCAAAATCAAGTAAATCTAAGCTGCTTATTTCCAGTAAATGTTTATCTTGAAATATTACTGATGATATAAAAGTTATCCTTACGTTTCAGTATTTGAAGTAGAGTCGTGAGACATTAACGCATTTTTAGACAACTTTGATGAAAGGTTTTGATTCGCTTCAAATGTTGACTCGTGTAGATTTCACAACAAATAGATATATGAACCACGACTTTTACAATGACACTAAAAAGGCTTTTCTTGCTAAAAATGTATAAGCTCCGGCAGAAGCTGTTGTGTGCAGGGAGGTTTTGATCATTCAGAGGTTGCAGATCAAATATAATACCCAAAGCTTTAATGTGACATGCACCGTTTGCTCTGTTCTTTAGACATCAATTCTGAATAAACACCTCCAGGAGTTGATGGATGGGTTGACGGCGAAAGTGTTTCGCACTTATAACGCGTCCATTACCCTCCAACAGCAGCTCAAAGAGCTGACCGGCCGTGAGTCTGTCCATTCTCTTCTCCGTGTTTGTGCACTTGATGAATTACTTCAAGTTAGCTGTTTCGTTATTTATAGCTTGTATTTTGTTTCTTTAAATGACTTTAAACCCTCTTCATCCTGATGGCTACAGATGATGATAACATCCCTGAGAAGATCCTCTCGTATAACAGAGCGAACCGAGCTGTGGCTCTTCTCTGCAACCACCAGAGGGCGCCACCAAAAACCTTTGAGAAATCCATGCACAATCTACAGACCAAGGTGTGAGGGATTGATCAGTCATTTAAACTATGGCCTTTTTGCTGTCATCAGTAAACCTTTTGTGTATCGGTACTGTAGATAGACGAGAAAAAGAAACAGCTCTCTGCTGCCAAGAAGGACCTTAAAGCAGCCAAAGCAGACGCCAAGGCACTTCATGATGAGAAAAGTAAAAAGTAAGCAGTTTTATTTACATCTTTGGAAACGGATGTAATATATAAGGATTGTCACATGAAAGCCAATACATGTGTGTGTTTGTTGTGCTAAGGGCGGTGGTGACGAAGAAGAAGGCAGTGCAGAGGATATCTGAGCAGCTGATGAAGCTGGAGGTTCAGGCCACTGATCGTGAGGAGAATAAACAGATTGCGTTAGGCACATCTAAACTCAACTACCTGGACCCACGAATCTCAGTCGCCTGGTAAGAGAAGTCAGTGTTGGACTTCATTCAAGCTTTACTGTAGCGTTAGTGCACTAGTACTAGTGTGGAAATAGTTGCATATGTTCCTTCAGAGTAAATAGGGGAAAAACATGCAGGTGGGAACAATGGGCTCTGGAGGTTTTCCTCTTGTATGTAATGTCCGTGGGGGGGAATAGTGGCGGTTTCGGCCCCGAGTAGGGTCTGTGCCTGAACCAGACTCCTGCCTCTGTGTGTACTGTCTTTAGCCCACCTCTTGGCTTTAACACAAGGGCTCGTTCACCAGTTTCTAAATGCGAGGACTCTTTGTTTTGGAAAAGCGTGGATGAATATCCCATTGACCTTTACCCAAGCTGTTTGTGAAAGAGACTTTCTCCAACCGTGACATCTTGTTTACTACTTTCTTCCCTTCGCAGGTGCAAAAAATGGGGAGTTCCCATTGAGAAGATCTACAACAAAACACAGCGAGAAAAGTTCGCCTGGGCCATCGACATGACAGATGAGGACTTTGAGTTTTGAAGCGTTTGTTTTATTGTTATTGTTTCGAACAAATGTTTATCAAGAAGGTTTAGCGCAAGGTAATGTAAAAAACACAGAGCAAGCCAGTAGATGCTACATGAATTAATTTAACCCATACTGCATTTCTGAAAACAGAAGAGGGCCTGATACTGAGCCTTGCTGAACACCTTGTCTTTATTCAAGAAAGGCTGTAGTTGTTTCATATCATGCTGTGATAGTTAGTATCCTTTGGTTTTAGCATTCAGATTTATTGATGAATAATCAAATACTGCAACTCCTGTAATCCTTAAAGAAAATACATTTAAATTGATGTTTAAAATCGAGATGAAGAAAGGCAATCAGAGGCACCAGTGTCGCGATGAGACATTGCAGCAAAATGTAAATATCTATGCAATGTTCAGAATCATCTGGTTTTGGACATTTCTGCAGGTTTGCTGTGGTATATCAGTTTCTCATGAACAGCACTAGTTACCACTGTACATGAAGCTTGTTTATTCCAGAGTCCATTGATAAAAAATGTCCATAATATGCACTGTCAATAGAAAACTATGTTTCTGACCACTATGAAATCTATTAGCTAATGTACTTTTTAATTGTAAGGTTCTGCTTACAGTTTGTAAGAGCACAGAAATGAACATTTTCTCCATCTTTCGCCCAAGTGTGTAGCCCTGTTTTGTTTTATACCACATTAGTAAGAAAAAAGAAACTAAAGAAAATATTTTTATACCAGTCAAAGAAAAGGCCCCATCTGTAGGACTGCTTTTTTGGTATATTTTATATGCCTATAAATCACACTGAAGTCACATGTTACCTGGTTAGAGCACTGACGTTGTTGCAAATGTTGTATTCAAGATTAACAACGCAATTAAACACGCCCTGGTATTTCTGTCATTTATTAGGCTATGTAAGCTTCATTGTTGATTTTGCTTTGCATTAGCGTAGTAGGATATTGTCAGGTTACACAGTCCTTTTTGTGAATGTTATGTATTCAGTGTAATTATTGACAGTTTAATTGTAACTCTTAGTGTTTTGTTTAAGATTGATTTTTAACGATTTGTATGAGCATTGTTTACAGTAATGCAATGTATGTATAATTTACATGATGCTGGGTCTTGAATGTGGGAAACTGAAGTGAATGAAAACACAATACTCAGTACTTGTATGAGCAAGACATACAAGAAAACAAGACTGTCCTATGGAGCAAAAGTTGTATTGCAGAAATAATATGGAAAAACCTCATCTGAAGAAGGGTTTTCCTCGTTCAAGCATTTGTTTATTAACATTTCATGCTTAGAATAAAGGTTTTAAGGTCGCACCCACATCCTTTGTGTCTTGTGCTTTGGACTTGTGAATGCTTGTGAAGGCAGCAATCTGCACCTGCGGCTTTGGTTTATAACCTCTTCCTATGAGGGCACTGCGCAATTGCATATATGTCTGCTAAAACATTATGCTGCCTACCAGTTTTTATTTGCAGAATATGCCGTTCTGAAAAAAAACAAAAAATGTGCTTCAGGGGTTTTGGAATCAGAAATCTGTTGACCAAGAGACGCTTATAAAGATATAGCTCAGCCCAAATGAATGTTTAATGATAAATACATTGAGGAGTAGTGGCCAGGCTGATCACGAAGTGATCGCACCTCACACAAGTCTCTCCTGCACTGACATCTTTCCAGTGGGTACTGTGACTTCAAATCCTGGTTTGATGGTCATATGAAGAAAAGGTAGCCAGTGCTGCATGTGCACGTAAGTACACTGTACTCTGTACTATGTAAAATACAATAGCAACAGAGCAGTCCTGAAGTGCAACATATTTTTGGGGTTTTGCAGTATCTAGAGCACATTGCATGACAGTGGAGCCACGATGCAATCAGTGCGTTTCACTAGATTTTCATTTCCAGTGCAAGAAGTGAACCAGAACTAGGTTTGAATACATTGATCACACTACCAAAATGACACACACTAAAAAAAACAATATAAAGCAAATGGGAAGTTACTTATTTTAATGTACTGTATGTCTTCAATTTTCACTCTATACACAACCACTACTATTTCACATAAAAAAGTATATACTGAACAGTTTCACATACGTTTACACAAAATAGTATGCAGTATGCTAGTATTGTATTTAGGCATATGCTGTGTTTGAATATACCTACTCACACTATAATAAAGTGCTCCAAAAGAGTAGTATGTCCAAACTCAAAAAACTGTAGGATGTTATTCTCTGAAACTAGTTTATATGTAACAATATGTAGCACCTACTAGAGAGTATGTGATTTCAGATGTAACAGTCTGCATTTAGTCTAGCTGCATCCAGTACACACTACGTACTGAATAAGTGAGTATTCTAGTCTGAACAACACTCTTTCTAGTACTTTCTTTATACAGTATTGTATAATACAGTACTATAGTATGCTTTATATTCCAAAAATAATAAGAAATTGTTTCTTTACATAATATATGTTTATGCTGTGTTTTATATTTAAACACACACGTGCAGTATATATTTTGAAAGTATTTACATCTAAATGCATTTATATATTTCTTTTCTTATATTTGAAATTATATTTAAATATATTTAATATATAAACACGACGTATTTTTTATTAAATATATACATGCACTTGTTTGTAACTATATATACTTAATAAATATACACACTCCATACAAATATATTGTGGAATTTGTTTTAATCTTTTTATTTTTCTTTCATTTTGAATGCGATTAATCAGCACCAGTAGGTATATAAAATTGTAGGTAGTACACAGTGTATATATAGTACACTAGTAATGTATTGCACATGTCGCCCTGTGTGTCGAATTCATCAGCGCGTAAGTGTAGTATCGCAGTATACTATTCCAAACAGCCTCAATGCATACTATTTCCCACACTTAGCACGGAGAGTGCACACTGCGCCAGCGCTCCGCTCCAGCGGTGTCTGGAGAGCGGCGCTGTGTCTTTAAGAGGCCGAGCTTCGCCGCGCCGCGCCGCGCTGTAGGGATCGGCTGATGGGGGAAGGGCTCTGGCTCTCACTCTTGCACTCATGGCGGAGAGCAGACCTCGCACCGCCGCCGCTCGGATCCGCCAAACCCGCGTCTGATCAGGAGCACAGGACGACATGAGCGCTGCTGAGATCGCGGACAGACTGCGCGTTGTGTTTCTGCTTTTACCGAGTCCCTGAGAGCCAGCTGCATTCATACACGGTAAGACAAAACAAACCTGTGTTATTATTATCATCATCATCATCATCATCATCGTTACCAACAATATACACGCTCCGATCTTTCTCTTGCGTCTCGTGTGTAGCCTTCGGTGCGTTGAAACAATTTACAAACGCTCAGTCTTTAATATTACAATTATTATTATTATTAATTAGCACCAGTGATTTTTTTTCTTGTTTTGTTTTTTTGTTTGCATCCGTATAAAGTGATCTTATTGATTGAATTTAACTATATAATATTAGATCAACTCTGTTTGACCTGTTTACACACATTCGACTCAAAGTACACATTAGAGGAGTGATTCTGTTCATTTATACAGTATAATAATAATAATAATAATAACAATCCATGCATTGCATGCTCTGATTACCAACACACATCAGACATTCACCTATTCGCCACATGTAATGTATAATGTGCCTATATAACCTAATAAGTTAAATGGACACATGTGGATGCATCTTACAGCAGGCCTCTTGTGTGTTTTTCATAACTGATGTATATGCTGCGTGTTGTTTTGTGGATTTTCTAATGCCCTTTTCTTCCTTATTTTTGTAGGTGTCCTCACCAGGCCTGGGAGGCTGTGAGTTATTCGGAAAGGAACTGAAGAACAAACAGGGGAAATGGCTGCGACCGCGGGCTTCTCCTCCAATGGACCTGTACCCTGGACGCTGAGTGACACCGAGGTGAACAATCTGTACCGGGATCTGGAGCTGGGCACTGTTTTGACGCTCTTTTACTCCAAAAAGTCCCAGAGGCCGGAGAGAAGGACGTTTCAAGTCAAGCTCGAGACCAGGCAGATCATCTGGACGAGAGGAACGGATAAAATCGAGGGCGAGAGTAAGTCACAGCTTGTTTAATTTATGTTTGGCGGGTGATAAATCAGTGCTTGGCATTATGGGTTCAGAAAAGGGTAGTTGGTGTGCTATTTGCGTAATTCATTTACAATAAAGAACACTTGTGTTAACTTTCCTCTCAATTAACTCCTAATTAATAATAGTTAGTGTGGTAGTTACGTTTTAAGGTATCGGTTAGGATTAGGGATAAGGCATTGATATGTACTAATATGCATGCTAATGAGCAACTAGTTAAGGTACCCTAAAATAAAGTGTTACCTTCATAACCAGAGTTGGGGTTTTCAATGTGCCATGTACTGGTAATAAATAATACAATTATAGTGGTTCGTGTTTATAAAAGCATATTGTGTTTGAGAAACATAACGACGGCACACAAGATGTCAATCTTTTCATATGAAGACTAACTTATTCAGTTAGTTTACTTGGTGGAAAATGACGTGTTTATTTTTAATTTAACATCCATTAACAAACTATTATCCACCACTTTTGCCTCCATAAACTCCTTATTTGCTGCTTATTAATAGTTAATGTGGGTTGTGTAGGATTAGGGATGTAGAATGCGGTCTTGAAGAATATGCGCTTAATAAACAGCCAGCATGTTAATAACAGCAGCTAGTTAATAGTTAGAAGTGTTACCGTTTGGTCTGATAAATACCGGTTTTTGGTAGTGCCTCAAAAGGCGCATCTTCAGCCTCCCGATTCTGGGTGATTTTCGTGTCTTGTTTGGTAACACTAACTTGTTTTGTTTTGGGTGGGCAGTAGGTTAGCAGGTTTAGCAGTAGTGTGCTGCTCGTCTGGACTCTGATTGTAGGGCAGGCCCATCTGCGCTGCTGCTTTCCTGCGGCGGGATGTCTTACATACAGCTGCGCTTTGCTCCGGATGCACCAGCCACACTAAACAGAAGAAGAAGAAAAAAAAAACCCCAGCCAACGAGGCTCAGCGAGGTGTAATTGTGCGTCTGAAGTTAGACGTTTAGAGCTGCTCTGCTGGGTGTCAGGATTTGACGAATAGATTATACTGTACGAGTGGCGCGTGAGGTTGTTGGAGACTCTCCATATTTAGGTGTGGAGGGATCGAATTGACCCGAAATGTGTGTTGTGATTCATATACCTGTTTTATCTGTCGATTGACAACAGGAAATCTGCTCAGAGATCAGACTGCAGGTTCGATAGATTTGTAAACATCAGCATAATTTAAAACGGTAACTCCTGGTCTGAGAGCGTGGTTAACATCAAGAAAGACTTAAACAGAATTCAAGGTTTGGGGGAGGAGCAGTTAATGCTGTTTAAATATATGCACACTTTAAACTGTGGACTGCAAACTAATGTTAATTATATCCAATAATTTTACTGATGACAATCGATAGGTTTCGTTTTAGGGTCTCTTAACTAGTTGCGTTAAAACTTTACAATAAGGTGTTAACATTATTTAATGTATGAACTAACATGAGTGAAGAATGATCAACACTCCTATTACACTATTTATTTATCTTGGTTAACATTAGTTAATAAAAAATATGGTTATTCATTGTTCATGTTAGGTCAATTTATTAACTAATATTTGTGCATTAGTAAATACTGACAATAGTATGTTGTTAACCAATGAACCTTATTGTAAAGTGTTACCCTAGTTGTTTATTAGCATGCGTATTACTATAATATTAGTCAGTTATTAATAGTAATTAAGCGCATATTAATGTCTTATTCTACATCCCCAATCCTGCCCAATACATAAACATAACTACCACACCAACTATTAATAAGCAGCAAATCGAATGAATTTACGGAGCGATAACTAGCTAGTTAATAGTAAATACGTGCTCCCTATTCTAAAGTGTTACACGTAATTTTGTTGGTCATAAGTACTGATGCATTTTTTTTAAAACGAGTATTATTTAGTCCATCAGTGAGAATAAAGTTTGGGTAGTTAGTGTTTTACATGTGTTTGGTTGAGGCTCAGCTGATGTACGTTACTTCACGGAGACGCAGTACAATCACACGTTTCATAAAAATATGGGTTTTGGATGAATGTAACTTTTTTTAGGTTATAAAGCCAAAAAAGAGGAGGTCTGGCGTGTTTCATATTTACATGGTCCTTGACATTTTCTACTAGTTAACCACTACTAGTGAAGTGTTGGTTTCGTTTGTTGTACATTTATGGCCTGTTTGTCACAAACACATTGTGTGTGTGTTTTTAAATGGTGACTCTCGACTTTCTGACAGTATATATTCGCTTACATTTACATTGAATGTTTATCTTCATGTAACGTTTAGCCCAGATCCGTTTTAAAAGGCTCTTGTGACGCAAATGAGGATTATTTGGATACGCGGAGAGCTGTAGTAAGGACCTGTTAGATCCATTTCAAACTCGTTGTGTGCTTGCGTGTCAGGTGAAGTCCAGTTCTAGTTCAGATGTGCTCGGTTGGGTCTCCACGCTCAAATGATCGTGCTAACACCTTTCTTTATTTTGACTGATTGCTTCTTATCAGCATGTCAGATAAGCTCACTTATGAATGTTTTGTTCGGTTTGTGAACCGAGGTGGATCTACACCAAAACTTTCCCACAAAGATATCACAGAACCAGCCGTTAATAAAGCTCACAGTCACCAAAGGTGTATTCTCGTCTATGGACAAAGTGTGCTTTTAGAGATTTTCATTTTGATGGATTTTCCTGGATGTTCCTGTGGTGAAACTCTCTTAAGGTGTGTGTGTGTTTGTGAGACAGGAAGACTCTCGGTTGTGCTTGTGTTTCCTGCTGCCCTGTTTGGAATTGTCAAGCAGCTCTCTTGCACCAAGCCTGAGCTCCAGCCGCCTTTGTCCTGTGTGTGTGTGTGTGTCTCAGAGAGGGGCTTCCTCCGCAGGACTGTTGTGTTTGTAAAGAAACAGATGGAGCAAATGTGGACACTAGTATCTGAAGTCATATGTTGGGTGTTACGCAAGGACTTTGTTCTTGTAGATTCTGATGAGACGAGTTGATCAGAGAACAAATCTGGCTGCTTTAGTTCATGTGGCTTTGGCTCAGAAAGCAGTCTTACAGGAAGACTTGTTCGAATGAAGTTAAAATGAAAGTTAATTTCTAAATAAAGTCTTGGTTAAGAGATTAATGGTTTGTATTTTGTAATCACTTGTCAATGAAAGTTCTTGGTAATTGGTTCAGTTTAATACTTAACCAGTAGTGTTGTCACGATACCAAAATGCCAGTATTTGGGACCAACAGCAGTATATAAATCCACGTTCTCACCTCTCGGTACCAAAGCAAAACACAGGAGCATGCTAATGAAAAAACACACACTATTTTTATTAGTTAAGGCAAACTAAAATAAAACGTACCAAAATCATGTCGTTCTTAACTCGAAATACAATTTTAAATACGTAATTACACTAGTAATAAAAGTATGAAATACTGCAAACAAGTTTCACTCAAATTTAATGAATCTTTTAATGAATTCAAATGTAAACGGTGTATTTTTCAGGTAAATAAAAAATTTAAATTAAAAAAAATAGTGTTATAATTTCTTAAAAAATAAACTTGTATACATTTTTTTTAGCAGTAGTAGTTGTCTATCACATACATTATCCTGAATTCTAGTAATGTGTTTCTGGCACAATCCCTGTGTCAGAAATCGCTTACTTCCCTACTATAGAGTATGTGAAAAACAGCATGCGAGGTGAGTAGTATGTCCGAATTCATAGCATTCGAAATTCAGTAAGCGAGAAGTACCTGGATGACCTACTGCTTCCGCCCGAATTCTGTGGTACACATACCATGGACACTTTCCTATCCCATGAGGCTCTGGGAGAGGTGGCGTCATATTTGAAAAATGACGGAAAGTTGAGACGCGGCTCATTAAGTGTACGTACCTCAGGAAAAAAACTTTGTTTATTGTGATTAAATGACACTTATTTAATTTAATCTAAATAAACGGATGACTTATTGAAAGTTGAAATTGTCGCGCTGTTGTGACGACGCATGACGCATGACACATGACAACATCAATATGGCGGATGTAGTACGTCCAAATTCCATTCATACTACTCACATTCATACTATATAGAATGTACTGTTTTAACGGTCGGGTAGTACGTTCAATTTTAAATGTAGTACCTACTTTAGAGGTATGCAATTTCGGATGCAGCAAATGTCTAAACCGAACTTTTATTTTGACGAGTTGCCTTGAGTACCTTTACATTTCTGTGTGTATATGATATGACGCTGGATTTACTCAAGTGAAACGGTAAAATATACGTGAAGTGACTCTCAGAGCAGTTCTGTAGATGTATTATGTCCTCGTTGAGACGGCAGAGGCTGATATCAGCATCTGCCGCAAGCGTCACATGCAACAGTGTAACTAATAGCGAACGAAATGTCGCGTCACTGCCAATCATTCGTTAACAGAGAACATACAGAGCTCACATTTGAACCGACTTTGTGGCTTAATATTTACAAATACCACTACATATAGCAAACCTAAGCATTTTTAAACTGGATTCCGAGATTCCATCCTCGTTTTCTAGATCGCGGAAATCGTGGCGCCTTAAGCGGGTTTGACCAGGTACTCGATAGGCATATTTAAAAAAAAAAAAAACTGGTACTACTGTTGTCAAAAGACCCGGTACTTCGGTACCAAGACGGTACTAAAAAATTTTAAATGTTACGGTACCATGTTTTCTGAAGTACCGGTAGTACCGAGCAACGGGTAAACCCGGTTCTTGCTGCGCTACCCGAAAGGTGCGCATTGCGCAGTTGCGTCGTCTTCATAAAAGCACAGAGAGATGGCAACTGGCGGTGCTATTGATGCATACATCGAACCTTATAAAACACCTAAAAACATTGCAATTTGCTTAGTTAATCGTTACTGTGCGTTCACACTGCCGCCGCCCTGCCAACGACGCTGTACAGAAATTTTTGGACGCTCTGACGTAGATTGAATGCTTGTTTTGTATTTTAAAGGGGCCGCTATTAAAACAAGCTTGTGCGGACTGACCACACGGAGGGTATAAGTTCAGAGAATCGGAGAGCAAATCTGACTGCTTTAGTTCATGTGGCTTTGGCTCAGAAAGCAGTCTTACAGGAAGAATTGTTCGAATGAAGTTAAAATGAAAGTTAAGTTCAAATAAAGTCTTGGTTAATGGTTTGTATTTAATGAAAGTTCTTGTTGTCACGATACCAAAATGCCAGTATTTGGGACCAACAGCAGTATATAAATCCACGTTCTCACCTCTCGGTACCAAAGCAAAACACAGGAGCATGCTAATGAAAAAACACACACTATTTTTATTAGTTAAGGCAAACTAAAATAAAACGTACCAAAATCATGTCGTTCTTAACTCGAAATACAATTTTAAATACGTAATTACACTAGTAATAAAAGTATGAAATACTGCAAACAAGTTTCACTCAAATTTAATGAATCTTTTAATGAATTCAAATGTAAACGGTGTATGTTTCAGGTAAATTTACTATTCAAATTAACCTCGTTAAATATATAGATTGTGAAAGTAAGAAATTGATCGATGGAAAGAACTGTTTTGTAGTACATGTATGTTTCCGTTTAGTCTAATATGTTTTGATATGTCCGAATATTCTGCAGCAGTAACAGCTTTGCATGCTCTGGCGCTAAATTCAACTTGAAATTCCTGCTTATTTTTAGAAAATACATAAAGTTAATGCACATCATCAGAATAAAGTTTCTTGTATTAACTATTTAATGATCCTATAGCGTTTAAAACGGGACATAATGGTATACTATTTTTACGCACTAGAGGCTTTTAAATGACCTGTGTAGCCAAAATATGTGTGAAAAGCAGTTATAGGCTGTGAAATATAGTTTGCGCTGTTTGATTAAATAAAAGTGTTTTTGTGTTTTGCTTTGGGAAATTGGTGGATTTTCACTGGTATTGGTATCGAATACTGGAATTTTGGTACCGTGACAACACTAACTGGTTTTTAAGTCTCGTTTTATTTATTTATTTATTTATTTTTACCGAAGTACTGGGTTTTTTGACAACACTATTCACCAGTAACGGTTAAAAGGTATGTTGACTAATTTGACGGATGTAAACCAGAAGATCAGATAGGAACATTTTAAAGCAAATTAACCTTGATCTTTTGAGATTAAAAGCTCATTGTACCATTAAAACGATCCTGCAAACATCACTAAACTAAAACCTTTGTAATAATTTAAGATACTGGCAATAAAAATAAACTTTCTACTCCTATATATATTTGGGGTGACTTAGGAAGTGTTAAACTAAGCAAGTATTAAAGCCCTATTCGGCCGGGACCACTTTTATAGGGGGTCGTTAGAGAATGTTTTGTTTCACAGATGTACTTGGTGATTTTTAATCCCGTCCGAATCTGCCATGTCTGTGTTTTTCTCTTATGACCTCTGTTATAATTCTAGAGTAAATTACACCAAACTCAGTGATCCTCTGAGAAAACGAATCCCGTCCGAATGCGATGTCGGTGATTGACAGTGATATGATTTTTCACAACGCGTTTCCTTGTGTGTTTTGGTCAACGCGATATGCCGTAGATGCTCTTACTGCACACACGTTTATTATATTTTGTTATATAAAAGAATGAAATAAATAAGATTGTCTATTGTAATATCAGTATCAGGTAAGATTACTCGCGTTCATTTCTGCACTCGTTACATATGTTTTAATTATCAAAATTAAACGTGGGTTTACTGCAAATAAAAGTCATAATAGTTCAAATAAAGTAAGCACACATTAACATGGATTTTCCGTACTAGCCATTTAGCTTCACCATGGTATTTGTGATTATACTAATTGTAATCGATGACTATAGCAATGAACGCGCGATCTCTGTGATACCCAGATCTACAAAACAGACCCTCTCACCTCTAATAAACACTGAGGTGTAAGTCCCATCCGAAGCAGCACATGAAGATCACGGACGACAGGTGCTAAGAATCGAAGCTCACACATACAGTAGTTTAGAAAACGAGTCCCGTCCGTATAGGGTTTTTGATTTCTGTGTTTAGATACTCCATTTGATTTGACTACGTTCCTCTTTGGTTTCATTGCGGATATTTTTATGACAAATGACCTTAGGATTATGATTACTTCATCATGTCGTATACAATATCTAAATGTCATTGCAAGTCACTGATACAGCTGCTGATTTTGGAGTAAGTTACTTCAGATGCTTTTGATTGACGGTGCAAAGAACAAAGCAAAGTTTTGCTTCGGGTTGAAACAGTAATACACTCTTAAAAATAAAGACTCTTCAGGATGTCATTTGTCTAAATGGTTTCACAAAGAACCTTTGAACATCTAAAGAACCTTTCTGTTTACAAAAGCTTCTCTGAAGAGGGTTCTTCAGATCATGGAACGGTAAGAAAGAGATGGTTCTTTAAAGAACCTTCGATTGGTTCTTTGTGGAACCAAAATGGTTCGTCTGTAGCATCCGTGTGAAGAACCCTTTAAAGAAATGTATTATTAAGAGTGTAAGATGAGAAAATTATCTGTATTTAAAGGAGGAAACAAATCACAGTCTGAAGTTAACAAAGGTCTTAAAGTACAAGAAGTGATTATTAATCAATTGTTACAATGATCATCCATCACACTTTATTCTGACCCTATGTGTTGCTTATACCAAATCTATTATGTTTTATTTATACCAAATATTATTGAATTGTTGAATTTTGCGGTAAGCACCGATTAAAATGTAGAAGGATGGAAAATATTTAAACTTTGAAGGTTTTTGTGAAACAAGTAATGCATGCACATTTGGTTTTTACTTATTTGTTGAACACAGTTGTAGTTTACTATGTAGTTTTCTCTGACGTTTTCCCTTTAAGAAAACCCTAAACCATATTATATCATTAAAGATGGCTGTATGGCTCTGTAAGTGTCACTCAGTCTTAGTTTAAAGACTGGTTTCTAAAAACGCTGTGGTTACTACAGAACAGTCACAATAGAGATCCAGATAATACAAATATAATGAACTTTTGATATTGTGTTTGCCCGAATTCACGGTTCATGGCGTGACTTTATGAGGAAATGAATGTTACTAAAAAGCTAGATGAAGCTGTCGTTGAGCGTCTTGTTTAATGTCACCTGTGTCTCTGTCAGAGCAGCACAGGATGAGTGCGGTTAAAGAGCAAGAGGAGAAACAGGAGACACACACACACACACACACACACACACACACACGACTCTGTGTTTTGCTGAGACTTACAGGCAGGCTCCAAAATTAACCTTTTGCCACACATTTAATTCAGCCAATTGAGAATTTGGCAGCCATAAATATTTGTTACAAGCAGAAGCTGTGTCGGGACGTGTGTTTTCTGTAATGCACCGCTTATTTTGATTCAATTTGATTTATACTTTTGAAACTTTGATTTTTCCTATTCGTCTTTAATAATATTGTCATTTGGCGTCTAATTTCTAGAGCCGTCAAATGGTTAATCGATATTAAATTAATCCAAAATATAATATTAAATATAAACATGCATACGAGTCCAACATGTTCATATTTGTCATTCTTATTCACAGAAAATTTAACCTGATTCTGTATTTGTTTTTATATATATATATATATATATATATATATATGCAGTGGTGTGTGTGTGTGTATATATATGTGAGGCGTTTATTATTTCTGCTGCTGCTCTTCCTGTCCTGTGGCAGGATCATGTACAGCAATGGTATCAGATGTTATAATGCGGTGTTAAATTATCATATTTATGTTTTCTAAGGTACATAAAAAAACCATGGCACAAAATATATCCAATATCCAAAAAATATGCAAAAGTCCAAAATATTCATTAGGTTTCGTTCATCGGTTTTTAGTTGGTGACTATTTTTTTTAAACGCATATGTGGTCTTGTGGTAATAGTAATAATAAAAAATATAAAAAGGCAGAAAAGCACTAACACTGAGGTCATGGGATTGATTTACTCAATCTGATCTAGCTTGAGAGCAGTTGAAGTCTTCACTAATAATAATTTCAATGTAAAATGATTTTTTTACGATGATAATGTCTCGTGTTGTAGTGTTTTTACTGATTACATTTGTAGGATTATAAAACTGTAATTGTTTTCTGAATAAAGCTCGATGCACACGAGTCCAACATTTTCATATCCGCAGAAAATTAAACCTGATTCTGTGTTTGTTTTGTAACGGATAAATGTGTCAGAGGCAGCGTGTAGATGTTATCGACACCACGTTAATAATCAGAAACCTTTCTTGAGCAGAGTTAAAATACTTTATTGAAAATCTAAATCCCATCATATTTGATTGCGGTTTAATCTTCATTGAGAATTGTTTGGTTGACTCCGCTTGTCTCTCGTGTCTTTCAGTTGATATTCGTGAGATTAAGGAGATCCGCATAGGCCAGAAGTCACGAGACTTCGAGAGATATGTGGAGGACTCGACCGCCCGGCCCGACCAGGCCCACTGCTTCGTCATCCTCTACGGCACTGAGTTTCGGCTCAAAGCACTCAGTCTGGCAGGTAAACCTTTACTCTGCTGCACACACACACACACACTCAGTCTCTCACGCTTACCTGCTCACACTCTTTCACACACTCGCTTCTTCTCACTCCCTCTCATACACTCACATACTCTCTCCCTCTCTCTCTCTCTCTCTCTCTCTCACACACACACGTTGGTTTTTGTGATTTATGGGGTCTCTCTCCGTAGGCGCAATGGTTTTTATACTGGACAAACTGTATGTGGTATTGTCCTACGCTGACCCTACACCTAAACCTACCCCTTACAGGAAACTGTGCATTTTTAGATTTACAAAAAAACATACACTCACATACTCTCACACTCATACACTCGCTCACACACACATTCTCACGCTCACCTGCTCACACTCTCTCACACACACTTTTTCTCACTTACTCTCATACATTGACATACTCTCACACTCTCTCATGCGTACACACTATGTTGTGTTTCCATGTTTTCGGGGGTCTCTCCGTAGGTGTAATGGTGTTTCTACTGTACAGACTGTATGTGGTATTGTCCTACACTGACCCTACACCTAAACCTACACCTTACAGGAAACTACAGCCATTTTTAGGTTTTCAAAAACTTAATTCTGTGTGGTTTATAAGCTTGTTTCGTAAAAAAAAAAAAAAATGTCCCCACAAGGGCAAAATGTACTGGTATTTTACAAACACTTTCACACACACATTCATGCTGGTTCTGTTGTCTCTGTGCTTCGCAGCGACCTCAGATGAGGAGATGGTCATGTGGGTGAAGGGTTTGACCTGGCTGGTGTCCGATACGCTACGCTCCCCCACACCCCTGCAGATAGAGAGGTGACCTTTACATGCACCCCTTCCTGTAGATATTGACTGATTGAAAACCATTAAGCTCAGGGTTCACATAATTGTCAAGTCTTAAAGTGCCTGAAATGTCAACATTAAAGTGGGTTTTCTTTTTTCTCTCGTTGAGCTCAGGTGGCTGAGAAAACAGTTTTATGCAGTGGATCGTAACCGAGAAGACAGGTATGTTTCACATCAGCGTATAACAGGGTAATCGAGCGCACGAAATAACGATCTCTACAGGAGATACTGCGCATCTGACCTGCTTTCCTGCCGTAGAGATTCATTTAATCTCATCTTTCTTGCAATATGTCTGTGTTAAGGTTTAAGTTTAAAGGGTAGAAGGGGCTGGCTTAGAGGTACCAGGCCTTATCTGACCAAACACGCACACATTCACTCCTGTTGGGTAAATAGTGCTCAGAGACGGCACATCCTGCAGCAGGAAACAAAGCTCAGAACATGAGTGTGTGTGTGTGTAGGAGTGCACACACACACACATACACACTGAAGGTAAATACAGCGAGAGCGGCTGAAAGACACACAAGCTTTGTGTGAGGTGTTGCATTTGGATGAAATGGTGGTCGTGCCTTTCCAGTTTGTCAGAACACGAGTGACACAATCAAATAAGTGACACGCACAGTAGAAATTAATAATGTTTTCCACTTGCTTAGGAAAGCCACCTCTTCACCTTTACGTACCATGTACAGTTTGGGATGTGCAAGATTTGTTTTGTGAATGTATGTAAACTAATTTATTCCAGTGACGCGCAGCTGTATTTTCAGCATCATTACTCCAGTCTTCTTTGTCACATGATCTTCAGAAATCATTCTAGTATGCTGATGTATGATCCATGTTAGAAAAAGTTCTGCTTCGTTTTTATTTTTATTTTTTGGATGATTTTTTTTATGATTCTCTGTTGAGTAAATAGTTCAAAAGAACTGTGTTTATTTAAAATGCAACTTTTGTAAACAATATGCACTAATCCTTTAAAGCTTTGGGGTCAGTGTTGTTTTTCTTTTTTTGAAAGAAATGAATACTTCTAATCAGCGAGGATGTGTTAAACATGTCTTCACATGTTCTTTTTAACTTTTTATTCATGATCTGAAATAAGTATCACAGGTTACATTTATATAACGTATAACTTTAATAAATCAATGATTTCTGAAGGATCGTGATCTGAGGACTGGAGTAAAGATGAGGAAAATTAAGCTTTAATTAAAAAACAAAGAAACCACATTTTAAAATATTTTTAAATGGAATATTTGTGTAAGATTGTAACAATATTAATAAATGTAACAATCTTGCAGTTTTTTTTATGTATATGTGACGACTTTAATTCATGCTTTTACTTACTTTTTTTCTTTTCTTTTTTTCGTTTTTTTTTTTTTGAGCAACAAAGTTTCGATTATCCTCTGACAAACACGCACAAGAGGAATAGACTCGGCAGATGAAAATGCTAGCAGTGCTTAACTTCCTCAGAAACATGATGTTGCCGCGTGAAGCAGATTTATAACTGCATTCCCAAAATGTTTTGTGTTCGTTTGCAGAATTTCCTGTAAGGATCTGAAAAGTATGCTGTGCCAGGTCAACTACAGAGTTCCCAATATGAGGTTCTTACGAGAGAAACTTCCGGTAACTACACACTTCCTCTCAGATCACTGCAGAATTAATACTTCACTGGACAATATCTGTTCAACGGTTCAGTCATCACTAAGGTGTCACACTGGACATGTTGTAGTTGTCGGTGTATTTGTAATTACAGGAAAGAGTGCACTGTGTATTATTCATGATGTTTTTCATGTGATGTCTCGGTTAGGATGGAGAGCTGAGGAATGGAGATGTATCGTATAGTCATTTCGCACAGTTGTACCGCAGCCTGATGTTTGACGCACAGAAAGCAGTAAGTCAGGTTTATTTGTGTGTGTGTTATTTATATGTAGGTGGAACAGGGCAAGAGATGAAGCCTCTTTCAGAGCCACTTAAACCCCATCAGTGGCCCCGCTTCTCAAATGGCCTTCACGTCAATACTCACCCTTTTAAAAAGCCACAAGATCCATCGGCTAAAAGCCATTAGGCCACACTCAAGCTCAGAGACAGACATAGCACTGATGACCCATTGACTCTGTGTGTGTGTGTGTGTGTGTGTGTGGATTGCATCACTTGTGGCCTGTGTGGCTGTTTGATATCACATTGGTTCATT
>JAUYWG010000061.1:1503067-1513820 GCA_034779775.1 Enteromius afrohamiltoni | reverse complement strand
ATAAAATGAATCCTTGAGCAATAATGTTAGATGTGGGAAAATATTTGGTTAGTTGACGTTAGTTAGTTAGTTAGTTACAGTAGTTAGTTACTTTTATTTGTTTGTTAGTTATAGTATAGAATAAATCCTTGAGCCATAATGTTAGATGTTGGAAAATATTTGGTTAGTTGACGTTAGTTAGTTAGTTAGTTAGTTAGTTAGTTACAGTAGTTAGTTACTTTATTTGTTTGTTAGTTATAGTATAGAATAAATCCTTGAGCCATAGTGTTAGAAATATTTAATGTGGGAAAATATTTGGTTAGTTGACGTAAGTTAGTTAGTTAGTTAGTTTTATTTGTTTGTTAGTTATAGTATAGAATAAATCCTTGAGCCATAATGTTAGATGTTGGAAAATATTTGGTTAGTTGTATAAACATAAGTCTGTGCAATGCTTTCCACGTCCACCTCACATTGTGTGTAAACTTCTTATTCCCAAAAAATCTAATATACACACACACTAAATCCTAATTATGTTATAATTATGCACATGAGCCTGTCAAATAAATGTCTGGCCGATATACACATGCTTTCAGAGTTGTGGCTTCCTAATGTTTAAAACACGTTGAACCGCCAAGACAACATGCAACTCGAACAAAGAGAGAAGTCACCTGTGAAAATGCATTGTGTGTCTGTCAGTAACTGTGAACGTGAACAGAAAGACACGTCTGACACAGATGTTGGGGAGTGTCTGGATCTAAAAAGGATGAAGAATGAAGAGGTTGCTGTATATTTTCATACGGCATGACTTTTCGAGCTGTTGATTGTTACTATTGTTCACTGCATACTTTTGCTTTGAGTACACAATTGAATTGTCATGACTGCAGAACGATTAAGGATGTTTAACCTGTGTAACTAGATTATAAAGCTGTTAGGTAGTTTAAAGCAAAGCAATTAAAGACAGAATGGAAAGAATCCTTTAAGGTGTTATGTGCATGGTTTATGAGCTGTAGTAGAGGTGAAAGGTTATTGATCTGGAGAGTGAGGTGTGTGTCGGTGCTTGATGTGTGTTATGGAGTAGCTCAGACAGGTCCTGACGTGCTGCTTGTATTTTTAGCTACCTGACGGGAGACCAGTTTTCCAGCGAGTCATCTCTGGAGGCGTACGCCCGCTGTCTGCGCATGGGCTGCAGATGCATCGAGTGTGAGTCTCAACATGAACATCTGTTCATGAATGCTTTACATGCAAACACATTGCAAAATATATATATATATAAAATATAATTTAAAATCTTGAATCTAACATGTTTTTATTACAGCTATTTTCTTTTGAGCAGCATGTCTTACAATAGTTGTCACCTCAGTAGTAAAACTGGCAAACTACACTTGTAGTATGTTCACATTACTGTAGTTACGATTATCCTTCTGTTTTAGTTTTACGTTCTGGAATAAAACGTGTTTTAAAAAAATGAGAATGTTTTCTTTGTTTCTTTTGGTTTGTTTTTGTTTCATTAGTTTGTTCCTTTTGCTTTATTTGTTTGTTTCATGTTTTCTCCTTCGTTTTGATTCATTTGTTTCTTTTTATTTGTTTTTCATGTGTGGTTGTTGAATTGTTCATAATTTTTTTTCTTTTGGTTCATTGTTTTTTTTTTTTGTTTCCCCCTATTTGTTTGTTCTTTGTTTTTGTTTCTTTCATTTTATTTTCTTTGTTTCTTTTTGTCTATTTTCGTGTTCAGTTTGACATGTTTTTGGTTTGTTTGTTTCGTGTGTTTGTTTCTTTTTGTTGGTTTCATTAGTTAATTCTGGTTTGTTTCATGTTCTTGTTTCTTTTGGTTTATTTGTTTGTGTTTCTTTCATGGGGTTTGTTTCATGCATGTTTGTTTTTGTTGGCTTATTTGTTTATTTGACGTGTTTCTTTTTGTTTGTTTCACTCGCACCTTCACTCGTTTGTCTTTTGGTTGTTTGTTTTATTGTTTTGAATTTTTTTTTTTTCTTTTAAAATGATTTATTTTGCTATTTTTCAAACACATACAGTAACAACAAACAGGCAAAAAGTGCAGAGATGTGTAAACATTATATTAATTATATAAATTTTTTAATAACTGAAATGAAACAAGAACTCTGAGACTAGACTGACACCGAGTGTTGCTGTGTCACCAGCAGCTGCTTTAACGTGTGTTTGTGTGATTTGCAGTGGACTGCTGGGACGGTCCTGATGGTATGCCTGTTATCTATCACGGTCACACCCTCACCACCAAGATCAAGTTCAGCGATGTGCTTCACACCATCAAAGAACATGCCTTTGTTACGTCTGAGTGAGTGTGTGCCATGTGTGTGATGTCTGGATATGGTTTTCTTCTGAATGTGTGTTATAATAGTTTACATGTGTCTGCACACAGCTATCCCATCATCCTCTCCATCGAGGACCACTGCAGCATTGTCCAGCAGAGAAACATGGCCACCCACTTTAAGAAGGTATTTGGAGAGATGCTCCTCACCAAAGCGGTGGACATCTCAGCTGATGGTCTCCCTTCGCCCAATCAGCTCAAGAGGAAGGTCTTGATCAAGGTGAGAACAATAAAAGCTACAAAATATAGCCAATGGGCTAAGATTTTTTCAGCTAAACACCTTCCTTGTTGGATTGATGTGTTCAGCACAAGAAGTTAGCCGAGGGAAGTGCGTACGAGGAGGTCTCGTCTTCAACGCCCTACTCGGAGAACGACATCAGCAACTCCATCAAGAACGGTATCCTGTACCTGGAGGATCCCATCAACCATGTGAGATCACCTTCATTGAAACCTTCATCTCGATCTTTGTGCCGCTTGTTGAGACTCATCGTGGATGTTTACTGTTGTCCTCGCAGGAGTGGTATCCACACTTCTTTGTTCTGACCAGCAATAAGATCTATTACTCTGAAGAGACGTCAAGTAATCAAGGGAACGAGGATGAGGAGGAGCACAGAGAGGTGAGGAAACACAATCTTAGGAAGAACAACAGCACTTAATAAAGTTTTCGATCTCTTAAACCTAATACAACAACAACCTTACTGTTCTCTGATCTAAAGGATTACTTTAGGTCTAAAGTGCTCTTTAGATGACGTCTTATAGATTTGCTTTTGCTGTTTATAGAGTCTTAATTTAACACGGTTCACACAAAAAGCCCCTGTTTTCTTTAGTGTCCAGAGATCTTCCTGTGCTACTTGCTTCCTGTGATTCAGATAAATTAAATTAGGTGTATGTGTGAGTGTGTGTGCGAGCGCTTGTAATGTTTTGAAGAAGTCTTTTCTCTTCATTAAGGCTGTATGTCACACGATCAGTGTTAGAAACCAATTTATTATTAAACGTTTATTAACAAGTTTTCTAGATCTGTTATACTTTTTGTTCCAGATTCTTTGAATAAAAACGTAAAGAACAGCATTTATTCAAAATAGAAATCTTGAGTAACAATATACTACTTTTATTCACCAAGGATGTGTTAAATTGATGAGAAAAAAATACTTAATTTGTATTTTGAATAAATACTGTTTTTAACTTTATTCATCCAAAAAATCCTGAAAAAAGGGCAGCGGTAGCTCTTTTTTACATTTTTTTTTATTTTTTATGTAATGGTGTTTTTTTTTTTTGTACTGAACAACATACAGTACAACAAAGTAAACACAAAAAACATCAATAGACCTATAATGACAATCACGTGGATAATGTTAGTAGTACGTGAGTAGCAGTAGTAGCAGATACAATAATAATTACAGCAATGGTAATACAGAGAAAAAAGAAAAAAAAAATTATAATGGCATGGATGGAAATAATCAGAAATGGTAGTCTGAATAATAATAGTAGTGTAAAGACATCAATGGAACAGCAATGATAATCGACAATCTAAATATTAGTACTAGTTTTTGAGTAGTACTTTTCAAGTATAATAGTAATAATACTAATACTGATAATAATCATATAATACTATTACTAATAATAATATTAATTATGATAAAAAGAGCAATAATTATAATAATACTATAATAGTAATATTATTAATAATACTGAAGATGGTGAGGATGACAATATTCTGTTCTGATGGTAGCAGTAATTTCATGAGAAAAAAAAAATACATAAATAATAATAATAACAATAATAGTAATGATAGTAATAATATTTCCAATAATATTGTTTTAAAAAAAAAAATCACACATACCTATACCCAACATTTTGTATTTAAAGTTCCTCTCCTCAGTGTTGGTGGGAATAAAATATGTATATGTGTGTATGCTTGAGTTGATGTGGTGCATTAAAAGCAGGGTGCAGTGCCCAATTTTTTCAAAATCCCAATTTGTATTTTTTCTTTTCTTTTTCCCTCTTATATGTATTTTTTTTGTATTTACACACACATATATATAAATTCATATAAAAAAATGTCATGTTTTTTAAGCCTTTTGAATTAATTTGAATTTAAATTGAATTAATTTGTAAAGAGTGTTGTGGTTCTGAAGTATAGTTGTACTGCAGCCCAGGAGGCGAAATAGGGAAACAGTGACTTCTCTCCAAAAGTGTTTAATGGTTGACGTGGATATATGTGTCCGGACAATTGTTTGAGCAATGCAAGCTAGTTTCTGATGTAAATCCCATTTTAGACAGTCTTTTCCCAGTGTAACGTGTTCTATGAAGAGTCTTATACGGTATGACTAAAAACACCAACCTTCAGCTCATTAAGTAAATATTTTTACAAATTTGAGTCCAGAAGTCTGTCTCGGGAGCAATAGAAAAGTCTACTCCCCACTTAGTTGTTGGTAAAGTTATGGTTTTGTTTAAATTGGTTATACGTTTAGTAATTTTCTTGGTGAGGATATATTAATTAAATCTGTTACTGGTGAAGGAAGATGTAGATTGATGGCTCTAGGTTCGATTTTAGATAAGACAACTGATTTAAGTGTGATGTGTGTGATATGTGTGATGCCCTTTTCTACCCATTTATGGAAATGTGTTTTTTTTGTTGCTTGTGAGTCAGGGTTATTCCAGAGTGGAGTGAGGTTAGATGGAGCCAGAATAGAATTTGTGATTTGGTGATATTTCCACCAGGCTGTCAGGGCCGAAGCTATTGTCAAGGCTTTAAAGCATGACTGAGAAAGGGAATGTCTGATACCTTCACATTTTCACAGAGTGACTGTTCTATATCTAACCATATGATATCTGGATATTGGAGTTGATTTGCTAGTGAATAATGGTAAAAATGTGTTGCTAAGCCTCCTAAAGATTTAGGTTTTTGTAAAGTGCTTAGTTTTATCCGTGATGTTTTATTGTTCCAGTAGAAATGGGTAATGATGGAATATAGAGATTTAAACCAAGTGAGAGTGGGCTGGATTGGGATCATTGAGAATAGGTAGTTTATTTTAGGGAGTACCGACCTAAGCTCCGTCTCACGAGGGTTAACGTTCACAGAGCCATCCCTGTCGTTAGCTCGGCAGCTCTTTGAAGGCATATCATCTTCTTCAGATCTGTAACGGCATGGACCAGCATGTGACCGAGAAGTGGTTTCACGGGAAGCTGGGAGCGGGGCGTGACGGGCGTCAGATCGCCGAGCGGCTGCTGTCGGAGTACTGTCTGGAGACCGGAGCGCCGGACGGCTCCTTCCTGGTGCGGGAGAGCGAGACCTTCGTAGGAGACTACACTCTTTCCTTCTGGTAACCTGCCTCTCACAGAACACTGCTTACTTACTGGAGAATGGGGATCCAGAAATGTCAAAACTAGGTGCTCTTTGATGAGATTTTAACACAGAGTTAAGCATATAATGTATAATAAAAACACAATATAATTCAGCCGTAATATTTCTCACCATGAGAACAGCCAGAGAAGCTGGAATAGTGTTAAAACTAGATTTGATCGAGGAGTGTTCACCAGATGTCACACAGGTCACACCAGACTGTCTCAAAAAATAGTAGAATGTTTATCAATAAAAATAAAAGGGCTGTCAAAGATTAATCGTAGTTTTATTTATTTATATTTATTATTTATATATTAATACCCACACACAGTATATATTTACATGTATATATTTATATTCATATCATTTACTTACGTTTTATATACCAGCGTACTAAAATCGATTTATTTGTGTGTGTGCATTTATATATTCATAGTATTACACACTCGTATATTATGTTAACAACAACTTTACTTTTGAGTGGGATTAATTGCAATTGATGGTTTGACAGCACTGGTAACTGCTTTCAACTGAATGTAGCTAAAACTGGTAGTTAAATGCCACTAGATGACATCATAATGGCAACTTCACTGATCTAAATAAAGATGAATACAGATCAGTGGGCAGATGAAAACTTACCTCAGGTTTGTCCAAGAAGTTTCTGTATTCGTCTCTAAACTTCTAAAAAAAGGTCATAAAGTGGGCGGGGAAGTCAGAAACTGTACAAGTATAGGTCAACTTACTTTACTAACCCTAAACCTACCCTAACAGTCTCCTCTGAGAGTTAGTAGACATTGGGTTGAGAATTTAATGAGAATCGGTTGACATGGAGTTACAAAGTGTCTAAAGTGGACTAGGAAAATAAAGTGTAGTGTATTTTGGTTTAATGTCCTGTTTGAGTCTGAAGGTGTCTGTGTTGCTCAGGCGGTCCGGTCGGGTTCAGCACTGCAGGATTCACTCTCGGCAGGAGGCCGGCAGCCCCAAGTTCTACCTGACCGATAACCTGGTGTTCGACACCCTGTTCGCCCTCATCACACATTACCAGCAGGTGCCTCTGCGCTGCAACGAGTTTGAGATGAAGCTGACCGAGCCGGTGCCTCAGACTAACGCTCACGAGAGCAAAGAGTGAGATGCATTACATTCACTGTCAGTCATTCAGCACACGCTTTCATCTAAAGACACTTACAAACGAGGACAACAGAAGTCATTAAAACCAACAAAAGAGCTAAAAAATGGCAAAAATGACTTTTCATTTGACCGTTAAACATTTTTGGAGAATGTCGATAACCATATAGTTTCAGTTACCATTGACTTCCATGGTGTGGACATAAAAACCCCCAGATATTTCCCCAAAATGAGGAAACTAAGATGAGGGTGGATGAATGAGACAATGATCTTTTTGGGTGAACTGTCACTTTAAGAAAACCGAAACCGTTACTTCTGAGGCGACAATGATATTATCATGCAACAGAAAATTATAGTCTACAGTACTGAGGACGGATGATCGTTTACTACTTTTAAAACAGACAGGGAGTATACTGTTTGATATGCAAATAATTATCAATTAATAAGACCAAAAAATAAATGTGTGAAATTTTGATTTATTAATATTAAAATTGCACTACTGTTCAAATGTTTGAGACTTTACTGTCACTTTTGATCGATTTCATTCATCCTTGTGGAGTAAAGGTATTAATATCTTCAGAAAAATGTATGGATGTTTTGTTTTTTTTTTTTCTTTTTTTGAGGTAAGTGTGAATGATACAGTCATTAGTAGTAATTAAGCAGATATTAATGCCCTGCTCTACATCCCTGATCCAACCCAACACTTGAACTTAACTGCCGCACTAACTATTAATAAGCTTTAAACTAGTAGTTTATTTAGCAAATTAAGAACTTATTGAGGGAGCAGTGGTAGTTATCAGAAAGATGATCCCCTGATAGTACAAGCATCTTCCTGTGCTCCTGTCTTCTCCTCTGGTCTAATCTGAGTGTGTGGTGTGTGTGTTTTCTGTGCAGGTGGTATCACTCGTCTCTGTCCCGTAGTCAAGCTGAAAACATGCTGATGAGGGTCCCGCGTGACGGGGCTTTCCTCGTGAGGAAGAGAACAGAAGTCAACTCTTTCGCCATCTCCTTCCGGTGAGATCCAGACTGCGACTGGTGTTTGGTGGTGTCTCTGTCTCTGCAGCTCTTCTCACTCTCGTCTGTCTCGCTCAGGGCCGAGGGCAAGATCAAGCACTGCCGCGTGCAGCAGGAGGGGCAGACCGTGGTGCTGGGCACCTCCGAGTTTGACAGTTTAGTCGATTTAATCAGTTACTACGAGAAACATCCGCTGTACCGGAAGATGAAGCTACGCTACCCCATCAACGAGGAAACACTGGAGAAGATCGGCACTGCTGTGAGTCATCTGCACAACAGACCCATTACCTAAAGTGCTCCTGTTGTAGGTAATGAAAGGTCTCCAACGACAGGGTGACACATGCAAGGCCCAAAACACTTTCATTGTCTTGTGATATTCTTTTATTTTTTAGCTTATTTGCTCAAGGACTCAAAAACCATTCTCTCAACGATTAATTTTTCCTTTGCGTGACGCTAATCTGTGGTGCTGAAAAGATCATGTTCAAAAATTTATAATAGAGGCACTTTAAAGGGACAGTTCAGCTGAAAAAATTTAAAATCTTATCTTAAATTAAATCTTAAATTAGAAAAGTAACCGAAACCATTGACCAATTTATAGGGATGAAAAAGCACCTACACATTTCTAAGAATATCTTTTGTGTTCCTCAGAAGAAAGAAGGTCTGCTGTTTCAGAGTTCTGGTCTTTTTAAGGATGCATCAGTATAGAGCTTTTTAGACTATTAAGAGACTTGCGTAGAAACTAATGCTGTCAAATGATTAACTGCGATTAATCACATCAAAATAAAATTATTTGTTTACACTTTTTTCAATGATTAATTTTATGTGAATATAGACGTGTGTTTAAAAAAAAAAACTTAAATACACTACCGTTCAAAAGTTTTAGAACAGTAAGATATTTAACAGGTTTTAAGATGTTTCTTCTGCTCATCAAGGCTGCATTCATTGGATTAAAAATTCAGAAAAAACTGTAATATTGTGAAATATTATTTCAATTTAAACTAACTTAAATCAAAAGTATTCTTTGATGAATAACAAGAAACAACAAAATCTTTTACCAAATATAAAACATTTATAAAATGTAAATCTATGCCATGACTTTTTTGTTCATTTATTAGATCCCTGGTTAATAAAAGTATTAATTTATTTCAAAGAAGAAAGAATAACGATGTACTGATCCCAAGCTTTTGAACAGTAGTGAAACGGTAAACTACTGTAAGAGTAGCTCTGAACATCATTATCCATTTTAAATAATTTTTAATCCATTTTTAATATTTTAATAATTAAAGAATCCTAAAAGCCAAACTATGAAGCAGCTCTGTTTCCAACGCTGATAATAAAACATCATATTCGAATGATTTCTGAAAGGATCGTGTGACACTGAAGACTGGAGTAATGATGCTTTGTATCACAGGAATAAATTACATTTTAAAATATATTCACACAGAAAATAGTTATTTTAAATTGAAATAATATTTCACAATATAACAAATCTAATAAATGCAGCCTTGATGAGCAGAAGAAACATCTTTAAAAACCATTAAATATCTTCTAAAACCTTTGAACGGTAGTGTATATTAAATGTATTATATTAAAATTCAATTGTCTGAATATATATATACATATATATATATATATATATATATATATAAACATTTATTAATATATATTTTGTATTATATTATATGAATATTTTCTAAATATACATGCGCTTGTGTGTGTATTTAAAATGTACATAATAAATAAATGCTGTACACACCAATCTAATAATAGAAGACATTTTATTTGTAGTGCGCCTTTTTTAAACTCAAAGTGCTATGACATGTACACACAAAATAACAAATCGACAGTAACAATTCTAAATGTAAAGCTTAACTAAAAAGATACGTCTAAAGAAGTGTGTGATGGGGTTGTATAGTGAAATCTTGATTTGTCTCGTAGCAACTGCTTGTGTTTGGGAGAGGTGCCATGTTCACTTCCTTCAGCTGTTTGTTGTGATAGGTGTGTGAGTTTCTCAGAATGCGGTTCACTTATAATTAGAATCTAGAGAAGTGTAAAGTGTGGGCCTCAGACTGAACACAGAAACCGACCAGAGATCCCCACGGCTCTGGCTGCTCTTCTGCAGTTCCCAGGAGTCACAGGGTATAGGTGGAAATCCAAAATCTTCTCAAGAGACATAACATTCGTCCCTTTATATAGCTTGAAAAACGTTTTCTTTGGAAAATAAGGTACCAGTTCTCACCGTTGACTAGCTGCTTATTATCTTATCATGCATATTACTAGCATACTGGCTGTTATGGCTAGTACTTATAAAGCACATATTAATGCATGCCTTGCTCGGCAAGACCTTATTTTAGATCCCTTATTTGACCCAATGCGTTGAATTATCAACTAAGCTTCTTGTCTGAATGCAGGAACCTGATTATGGATCTCTATATGAGGGCCGTAACCCAGGGTTTTATGTGGAAGCCAATCAGATGCCCACGTTTAAGGTACTTCTGCTCTCGCTGCATGTACAGTGTGCTTCTGGTACTGTTCAGTTTAGTGTGTGTGATGGTCCTGTGTGTTTGTTTGAGCAGTGCACAGTACGAGCCATGTATGAATACAAAGCCCAGCGCGATGATGAACTTTCCTTCAGTAAGACCGCCATCATTCAGAATGTGGACAAACAGGAAGGAGGCTGGTGAGTACAGGACTACATGTATACATGCATACACATATTCTTTTGAACATTTTTGGTTTGCTCAGGAATATATATACACAGTGGATACCAAATGTATTCAGACTCCCTTAAATTTTTCACTTTGTTATATTGCAGCCATTTGCTAAAATCATCACAAGTTAATTTTTTCCTGATTAATGTACACACAGCACCTCATATTGACAGGAAAACACAGAATTGTTGACATTTTTGCAGATTTATTAAAAAAGAAAAACTGAAATATCACATG
>JAUYWG010000061.1:1488248-1499699 GCA_034779775.1 Enteromius afrohamiltoni | reverse complement strand
CTGAGGCACCCCAGTAGTTAGATGTGATTTGGACACTACTGGAGTGTAGTTCCTGAGATGGCCTTTGTCAGTATAAAAATTACAAAAACTAAGAATTGCTAATGTAATTTAATTGTATTATTTAGTGATTAAAATAATAATAATAATACATTTAAATTAAATGCGCCTTTCATGGAACTGAATTTTTAATAATTAGAGAACCCACAATGCTTCATCATGTTACAACATAAATTATTACAGTGACATTTTAAGCTTCATGTAAAGCGGAAAATAGATGCAATACTCAGTAATTCTCACAGATTCTCTGTTGAAGAGACGTGAAGACTGGCAACATGAAAAATTATTTCTGACAGTCCTTGCTCAGTCCTCAAATCAGACTGCAAGGAAGAAACGTGGATTCTCATGAGCCCCTCGGGAAAGATATGACACAAGATGAACACCAGCACTGAACACACACACACACACACACACACTATCACTCTCAAACACACAGGCAAAACCTGCCATCAGCAGCAGTTTCTTCATTTTGTTAGTTGTTTGAATCTTACCTGTTTTGTTTCAGTGATTATTTAGATTCGTTCATTTATTCATCTAAATGCGATAGCTTGGAGAATCCACACCTCCACAACACACTGTTATACACCTGTCATATGTCTGGCAGAACTGAAATATTTAGCAGTTTAATAATAGACAACAACAGAGGTGTGCTTTATTAAACACAGTTATAACGTCCTCTAATGACCTTGTCTAGATCCTAGTGCTATCCGCTGAACAAAAGAAAGCCTTGCATGGATACCCTGATCTTCAGTTTATAATACACATTTTCAGGTAAAATGTTGATATACAGAAATTAGTTTTTGTCCCATAGCTTATTTGTCCTATATAGCCATTTTAATGTATTTTTTAAGCTAATATAATACAGTAGGTTGCACTGTCTGCATGTAATCATTATGTAATTATTTCCATATGCCAGGTAATTATAAGATTGAAGCTCTGTTAATGCTACTTAACGAAGGCAGACTGCGCAAGCACAATATTTTTAACTATAGGATCCAATCATGAAAAATAAAAGATTAAAAATATAAACTCAGAATAAAATAAATGCATAATGCATGTAGTGCTATGTAGTGCTATCACATGATTGATCACAATTAGTCGTATACAAAATACAGTTTTGTTTACATAAGAATAGTCCTCAGGAACCGTGCACTTAATATAAAGTCTAACATTCTGGACACCAAACACAACTTATATGTAAAGCCTGACTTACTGACCGCTGCTGTGCATAGCAATTGTTTACTTAAAGTGTAACGCATTCTTTATCAAATAGTGTTGTTACCAATATCCTGTTACACATTTGTACTTACACACACCATTAGATACTATGTACTGGTGTGTACTTACACTGTGGTTATGTACTACATACACATCTAGTTACTATGGAAGTACACAGGTATTAGGGACAATATGAAATGGGACTAAAACTTTTTTTTTGGGATTATTAATCATTAGACAGCACTGATAAATAATTCGTTTTTGGAAAGCCTCAAAATTAGATCCCAAAATTGTAGTAAATCAGCACGTGTATGAGTGTATGTATGTTGTGTGTGTGTGTGTATGTACAGTATTTATGTGAGTGAGTGTGTGTGTGTGTGTATGTACAGTATGTATGTGAGTGAGTGTATGTGTGTGTGTACAGTATGTATGTGTGTGTGTGTGTGTATGTACAGTATGTATGTGAGTGAGTGTGTGTGTACAGTATGTATGTGAGTGAGTGAGTGTTTGTGTGTGTATGTGAGTGAGTGTGTGTATGTGAGTGTGTGTGTACAGTATGTATGTGAGTGAGTGAGTGTTTGTGTGTGTGTGTGTGTGTGTAGAGAGGGATGTAATCAGTCGCGCAGCCACCCAGCTCTCGGGCCGGTGACAAATCGAAAGTGTCTCGCTCTAGTTTATTGCCCTGATCAGGTCAAACGAAAAATATTGGAGGTCTGGGCGAAGAGACAGTTCCGTCTGCCGCAGATAAATGGACTGATCATTTCTTATTGAGAAACAATTCCTAAAAGGTAGTTTACAGCATGACTGAGGGAAGCAGGCGGCGCGGAGCTTCTACCCTGACCCTTCCCTCCGCTGCTAAATTAAATGGATAGAGAGAGGGCGAGTTTCTGATGGCACAACTCCACCGCAGAGACACTCCATTTATTATGGAGCAGGGGCCTCTGATGAAGTGTAGGCAGAAGCTTCTTCTTCTTTATTTATTTATTTTCTGGCTCTTTCTCTCTCAGGTGAAGTACAAGGCTGGCCTTCAGGCTTCTACACTCCAAATGGATAGAGGGAGGCAATTGAATTTTACACTCCCCTGGTTATGATTAATGCCCGTCTGCGATGGCTGTGGAGGCAGGAGGCCGCCGCAAGGTGGTGCTGGTAATCCACATGCGTCTCCACTTCCCAGTCACATTTGGTGCGCAAAGAGTACTTCTCTGATGATGGGACTGTAGGTAATGTTGAATATGACCGTACACCAGGATTTCTGCATAAAATCGTGATGTAGCTAAATTCATTATCGCTAATTACTGATTACGTTGCGTTATAGTTGGGTACAGAAACAACTCCACAAACAACTCTCAGTTTTCAAGGGGTTTCCTTCTCAGGTAAAGTGCACATCATGGCCAAAAGTGAAAGGTGTGTATGCAAGTGAACACCATGCATGAAACCTCCAGCATTAAGGCTAGCTAACATCTTCTGCTCTTCTGCAAAAGCCTCATTTGAGCCATGGAGGCAACCATTTTGCCTCAAAGGCCCTCAGATCCTTAAAATTTAAAGGCTAAATATATATGGTATTTATGCTGATGAGTTGCGCAGTAGCGAGTGTTAAAACAAACTCTGTTTTGTTCTGCAGTCAGTGCTAATCTAAAGTCCCCTCCACCGCCAGCATCTTATTGCTCTGTGCTCGGTGTGTAACCTGGCAGTAAATGTCACCTTATCACTTAACCCATTATATAAGGGTTGAAAGGTCTAATAAAAACCCACGCGAGGTGCTGTTATTGGACTACGTAATGTGCGTTTATGGCTCTGCTGCAAGTATTAAGAGATATTCACTTGTAAAGCTGTAGAGAAGCCATGTATTCTTCTCTTGATGAGCATTAATGGAGCTTTATTCATTTGGCAAATGTATTTTTGTGAAAACCGATCGGGTTAAATTTTCTTCCATTTACACAATGTCCGAATAGATCGGCTCGAGGAACGTTTGGCGTTTATTTGCAGTTTCGCCTCGAATGCCTCAGCAGTATGTAAAGAACTTGATAGAGGTTTTTTGGTAATGGAAGGATCGATATGTATTACTGTGCTCAAGTCAGGAGACAGCGGCGGCTTTAATTTAGCATTAATAATGCAGGAACAAATCAAATTGTGTCTGTGTGCGTGAGAGAGAGAGTGTGTGTATCTGTTGTGATTTAAGCTATAATCACAATATTCAGTAACACAGTAGAACAGATCATAGAAATCATGACTTTTATACGAAGCCATTTCTTTTGTTTAAATCTAAGTTTCACCAGATGAGAAAACATGCTTTAAAACTCAATACAGTTTTACTGTACTGAAAACTACACCAATGCTGTATCATGAATAACACATTACAAGTTAAGTAAAGAGATGACTTTTTACTAGTAAAGTAAAACATTACTTTCAAATCGAATTGTTTTTTAAATAAATGATTTACTCAAAAACAGAGGTAGTGTTCCTCAAAGCAAATAACTCAAACAGAATATTAATTAACAGTATAAATATAAACAGTAATAATTAAATATGTTGAGTAACAAATATCCTTTCTGTATTTAATGCAACCTGATCTCACAGAATTCTGTGTAATGACCAAGGACTCTTAACTCAAAATTCTGTGTCAGTTTCGTGGAATCGTCAAAAATTCCGTCACAGGCTCACGGAAGAGACACCAATGCAAGTCAGTGACAGGCATCAGCCGTGGTCCACGCACGGATATCTGGATTCAAATATTGGGTAATGATATTGCCATTATTGCTTATGTATTGGGTTGTGATTTTTCTCTGTAAACAGTCACAACAGTTTTATTTATATTACTTAATTTAAACATTTATGAGCATATAACCCAACACCTGCCCCTAAACCTACCATCAGTTACTAAAACACAAGATAAAGCGGCAGATACAACTACCAACATTATTTATTAATAATGTATTATTATTATTATTATTTATTAATATTCCAATTCTTCCGAGGCAAAAGGATTAATTTGTGAGAGAATGTGTTCACCATCTCTGTCCAATGTGACTTATCTCTGCTGCAGGTGCTGCTTTGCAAAATTCAAAAAATGTCAGCAGAAGAATTTTTACATCAGCCTTGGTTGTAAATTCTATTGGCTCTTGGCTGATCACATCATGCTGTTGTGAAAAGGCTCTTGCATGTCTCGTGATCAATTGCATCATTCTACAGGACGAGAGTGTCTTTCTGAATGAGATGTAAGTTAACGGAGCGGGATAATTTCGGCAACCTTGTATTTTACTCCCCTTTTCGCATAAAGGCATCGCATGGCTTCAGAAGGGCTTGAAATGCAACACAACTTTTTTGTTATGCTTTTTTTACTGCTTATGGGTCAGTTTTTGCAATAAATACCTGTGACTGTGCTTATATTGTCTGTGTGTGTTTTATATTGTTCAGATGTGGGTAGGTTTAGGGTAAAGGTGGGGCTAGGTGCTACAATGAAAGTATTAATTTTATATAAAATAAATCTGTTTATCCGTGCGTGGATCCTGGCTGATGCCTGTCACTGACTTACATTGTAATCTTTTCCGTGAGCCCATTAAAGAATTTTCAGCTATTCCGTGAAACTAAAACGGAATTTTGAGTTAAAGAGTCCATGGTCATTACACAGAATTTTGTGAGATCAGGTTGATTTAATGCAATTTTATTCACCGATGTGGTTGCTGCTGACCTTTACCACCGTTGCAAAAAAAAAGTAGAATGGATTTGTAATTATTTATAATTTATTGTTTACAAGGATGCCTTAAAATAAAGATTGACCAAAGTACAACTGCTAAGGAATATATCAATAATAGTAAATATTATTTAATCAATTGTATCATTTCATATCTTAGGCCTATACAAACTGACCTTGTAACTTTTTAGAGAGGTCATAAAACAGGTTGAATTTAATGTACAAATGTAATCCAAATTAAATGTATAAAAAGTTGCTAACATTAAAATTCAAATGCATTAACTTTTCAAGCTCTATTATTCCCGTTTAAAGAATGTTCCTCCACTAATCCATCAAGCTGAAAGGGTTTGTGGGTAAAGGAAGCAGACAGGTTAGTGTTTTAAAGGTGGAGGGATATGGGCAGATAACTGGACATACAAACAATGTAGGAGAGACGGGGCAAAGGGTGTTGAGATTGAGGGAGAAATCAATAGAAAATCAGCGTTTTGGGACGGCCACTCATTTATCAGATGACACAGTTAAATAGCGTTAAGGCACTAAAAAATGAGAAAAATATGTCCCGTCCCATTCGTCGTATTGATCACGCGTGAATGGGCCTGTGGAAGGCTGAAGCTACTAATAAAATAAGACATATCTGAGAGTGAATCAGCCAGGAATCGATCGGGACGGTGATCAAGGCCAAAAACATCTTCACTGGGATTTAAACCCTGATCCTCTGACCCCCCACACACAAAAAGACATGCTCACGCAACACAGGTCTGATGCTCCTCAAATCACCATTGGAGTGGAACGACTGGCCCTGTCCAAGACTCCAGAGCTCAAGGTTACTGAGAAATCAACAACACCCAGACCTCAGGACAGATACCAGACATATCTGAGCTGATGTTCCTCCAAATCTAAAAGATTGAGATTAATTTTGAATCCAAATTTCCATTCTGTTCCATTCAAGTTTATTCTACCCGGTCTCTTAGCATTAATGTATCTTGGTGCATTTTTTAGTGAGCAATAAAATATGTACCAATAAGTACATATCACTGCAGTTTCTAAAAGATAAGAAAACTAGGTGCAGTAAAACTCCGCAAACACGTGCCTTAAGGTACAAAAAGCAGTTTTGCAAAAAAAGATGTACGTATTTTTATGAGACCAAGTTGAATTTATTTGTATAGGACTTTCACAATAATGCACAAGGAAAGATTTGTAAAGGTGAAAAGAGATTCAAGCACAAGAAAAACGATTTGCAGCATTTTACTTTTTTTTTTTAAGCATGATGCGACAAATTCTATTAAAATACTGTACTAGTAAAAGTAAGCATAAAGCTACACTGCTAAGGTATTATTATGAAAGTATGAATGTTTTGGGTATACCTGAGTAATGCACTTTATTTTATTCTGATGCCTCTCCTGTTCCCATGTATAAAAATAAAAAATGTATAACTAGAAATTTAAGAACTTTAAGAAATTTAAGGCAGATATTTTGTGTTTCTCCTGTTTGAGTGACAGCTTTCAGAAACTGCGAAAGAGTTTTTATAGTGATGGTGAAGTTGGGTTTCACAATCTTTTTTGTTTTAAAGTACGTGCCGCCACGTGTATAGACTTCAACAGCTTTCTTATCTAACAGCAGAGCGGTCTCTTCAGACAGAGCAGCATGGTTTCTGCTGGAACTTCATGAGGTCTGAAGAGGATCAGGAGCGTGTTAAGTCTCTCTGAGCCACCGCTTCATTACCTAAGTGCTTTACGCCGTGATTTAATGGCTTCATTTAGCACTCTCTGCTAGGAACTTCTCCACATGCTTTATGAATGTTGTGACTTGTAGAAGTAGAGATTTCAAACGAGCAAATGTAAAACAGGCTCTTTTGTGAGATCAGGGATCAGAGCGACAGAGAAGCAGTTAACATTTAACACAGTCTCAGTGAACAAATCAAACTCTCAGATCGAATGAGGGGGCAATAAAAATCATTTTGTGCATACATAGTATTGTTTCAAATTTCACTATCTCTGCTGGTTGGCTTTTAGTGAAACGTTCTTTTCAAAGCGCGTAAGCAAAATTTTGGTAAATAGTTTTAAGTTCTAAGTTTAAGTAGTAAGTTTTAGCATTAGTTAACTAATAAAAATAATCAAAATATGAGCAAAACTTCAGCAGTCGTTGATCATTTTAAGAGTTCATTTCAACAAAGATATTTTTAAAAGTCATATCAATCAACATTAGTTAATGCACAGTCAACTAACATGAGTATAAGTATCATTAACATCGATTAATACATGTTGTATGAAATCAAAATTATCGTATTATTTAAAGCCATTTACCACTAAAAAAAATAAATGGAAAAACATTTTGAGTTTAGAAATGTGTTTGTGCTAAATTTCAGAAAATTAAATGGTTTGCTTTTTTTTTATGTAATGCAAAGATGTTTTCTTATGTATTCATAGTAAATGTCTTTATTTCTTTCATGTTGCCAAGTAAAGGAAACATATCAGGATGAGTTTGTTGTTTATGCGTGGATCTTTACATCCACGTATCCTCACACGAAGGAGTCTGTTGAAAGTCTAGCTGATGTAGGATGAGTTTAATAGGCGGACAGATGGTGAAGCAGTACATTTAAGTACATGGCTGCTGGGAAGAGTGAGAATGAGTCTCAGATCCTGTCCAGCAGTGGCTCGATAATTGCCCTGAATCACACAGAGATAGATATACTTGAACTTGGACTGAAAAAGGGCAATGAAATTCCTTTTTTTTTTGTCTGTCACATTCCAACAAATTTGTGACCCTGGAGCACAAAACCACAAAACCAGTAGCACAGTTTAGTGGTCTAAGGTCACATATTGGTAACACTTTTTGATGAGCTCACAACATGACTATCAGAAACTTTACAAGTAAATGTCAACTTATTCTACTAACCCTAAACCCTATCTTAGAGTTATAGACAGATAGTTGTTAATTAATGACAATTAGTTGACATGTAGTTACTTATAGTTAGTAGAATGTCTAAAGAATAAAAATAAAGTGTAACCAAATGTTTTCTTTCCCCCAATCATCTGATTCAACAAACTTGATTTAAAAAACGGAGCTTGTACTCCAATCGCTCTCTCTCAAATCCAGAGAGGCCTGCCAGGACTGAATCTGTAATCAAATGCCCCTGTGTTCTGGACCTGGCACACCACAGCATCCCAGAATTCCTCTACAGATCCATCAGAAAGTCCCTGGATCTCCAGCTGATCCTTCCCGAGCGGAAGAGACTCATATCCTGGCAGGCAGCGAGAGGACTGAGAAGTCATCAGTGCAGTGTTAGCGTGCTTCAATCAGTCACACTCATTTACATCAATAGAAGTGATGTGAATAACAACTGCAAATGGCATCTTTACACACAGGAGCTGTGGGAAATGAGGAGCGAGGTGTTGAAGTGTTGGGACAGTACGAGGAAACGACTCATACTTACAAGGAAGAAGCATCATTATGTTTTTGCTTTTATAAATAAAGGTGCTAACCCTAACCTTTTCATCTAAACGGTTTCATAAAGATCCGCTAAGATCTGAAGAACATTTCACAGAAACTTCTTTGTGGCTAAAGAAGGTGAGAAAGAGATGGTTTTGACTTGACTGCTTTTTTGTGGAACCAGAAATGGTTTTCCTGTGCAATGGCTTTGCTGTGAAGAACCATTCCTGCCTCTTTATTGTTAAGAGTGCACCATAGAAGCTGAACCTTGCGGTTTGGTTTGATATTTGTTATGTTGGAGACGGATGGCCTGGTGTTTCTCTGCGCTGAGTTTTCCCTCCAAAGTGTTGTGATAATCCCACACAGGATCAGATCAAGCAGAAAATGTGCAATGCTAAACATCTACATTAGCAACGCCGTCAGCACAAGAAACAGCTTTTTTACATTTCCTTAAGCACAAGTGTTGTGCAGTCTGTGCTTTCCAGGAGCTCTGTGTTAGCAGAAAGCCGAGCGTGGACGTGTGGGGGTCGAGTCCACCAGCTGGACGCACAAACTCAATACACAGCTTCAGTCCACTGCGCTTTTTTAAAGTTTGACTCAAAATGTTTAGCGTGGCAAAAAAAATCCTGCTTGGGTTTTGGGTTTGTGGTAATGTGTCCTGATGACGATTATGAAATCAGAAATCCAATAGGAAAATAATGAGTAAATTAAGGCGGGATCGATAGTGTTTGCTGCCGTGTAACGTGTGTTTGCTGGCCCGGGACCCTCATCCCTAATGTCACATATTGAGCTGGGCCTCTCGGAGCAATCTGTGCTCACCTCCTCTGTGGATTTAGCTAGGACTTTTTTTTTTTTTTTTTTACAGAAATAGCAATTTATATTTGGTTGACGGCTCTGGCCATGGCTGTTTCCCTCTGCTCTTGCTGGCCCTCTGTAGTTCTGCTAATTCTGTCTTTCTAATGCGCCGCTTAATGTATTCAGAAATCTGTTATTGCTTTGGCTGCAGATTGATAAACTTATTGCATTGTTTCTAATTTTGTTTAATTATTTTGGTCCATCTTTTATATAAGAGTGTGAACATTTTGATTTATAGAAGTACATTTATGCCACATACAGTAGGAAAGCATTATGAAATGCTGAGTAATAATGATTATGAGCTATATAAATACTGATTTTAAGTGATAACGTCAGAGATAGGACACAACATGTTGAAATGATGACGTTAAAAACAATTGACATAAAAAATGCAAAGTTACAACAAAAAAGTTTTAAAGAATTAAGAGAGTTTAAAAAGAAAGTAAGAATTATGAGACAAGAGACTACAGATACTTAGTTATGTCTATATAGTCTAGTTATGAGACAAACTGTTGACAAAAAATAAAATGATGAGATCACAGTGATGACAAAAATACTAAATTATGACAAACTGTTTTATTGTCTTATTGTAGTTTTTCTCTCATAACCCTCCCCATAATTCTTATTTGGCATCATAATTTTAACTTATATTCTAATTTTTTTTTACATTAGGACATTTACATCAGGCCTGTCACATGAATTTATCAGGCTCAGAAAACATTAAAAACAATAACAACAACACATGAAGTTTAGAAATATGCAATTAGCAGCAATAAGTAAATAATAAATAGCAGCAATATGATAAAATATATGTTAAAGGAACATTTGACCTTATGAATAAACATAACCACATTTACCACTAAGGAATATAATTTATAAACTTTAGGCTGTTCATTACTTCATAGAATCTGTGGTTGTGGATGTACATTCATCAGCATTTACATCTGATCATAATTTACAGTTGTAATTGACCTATGATGCAGTTCAGAAGGTGACTGTCAGAGTCATAGAGTTGACACTTTTATTTTTTATGTGATATTTAGTTTCTTACTTTGTAAGAATATGTATGTCTGATATAATTTTCATAATTCCGGTTACACTTTATAGTAGGTGTTCTTGTTACATTGTAATTAAGCATTTTAGTATTGAGTAATATTAATTAACTACATGTACTTGCTATATATTGTTACAGTTTAGGGTTAGTTGCGTGTAAATAGCTATCATTTATTGTTTTTATAATAGTAAGTATGTACTACAATGTGAGTACATGTAACATGGACACATAAAGTAAAATCAGTACCTACAATATCTATGCAGATATGTGTTTTACTGAAATAAAAAAAATCAATTCTAGAGGATAAAATTATTAATTTGTTCTGTAAAATAAAAACACAAGTCTGTTTAGTGATGTCATGATACCACACTGAATTAATTTGAATAATTTTCCTGGCCTGTAGGTTATGATGAATAATTAAGACGTTTGTAATACACATGTAAAAACAATGCCATTAGTTATCATAATTATTAAATTAAATAATACAAACACCATAAACAAAACGCCACTGGGGGCTTTCTGCCCCAATTCTGAGCTTCAGATGTTTCCCTTTAAAACAATAAGCAACTGACACAACAGATATAAAAACATTAAAATCATTTTTATCAGTTACAATTTATTACGTGTCAGATTAATTAATATTATTAAGGTTAGGGTTACTTGTTATTATGCACATATTATGGTCTGTTATTACAGTTATTAAGAACATGTAATATGTGTAAAAACTAAACTGAAGATTGTGGGTGAGAATTCTGTTCAGTGAATGTGTTGAGATTTCATGACTCACTTGTGTTGTTTGAGGTCAAAAGTAATAATTGATCTTATTTTTGTGAAATTAATATACTATATTCCACTTCAATAATATTGTTCTTTAGTATTTCAATAAATGCAGTATTTCATTTAAAAATAGAGTTTAAAATTTGAAATCTAATTCATATAACTTATGAACATCACAAGTTTTTTCATGTCCATTTAGCTTTTTTCTAAACCGCATTTAATTTTTTGGGGGTCACATAGTGACTGTACTCTTGAAAAAACAAAGGTGCTTAGAAGCTTCTTCACAGCGATGCCACAGAAGAACCATTTTTGGTTACACAAAGAACCATTAAGACAAAGATTCTTTTTATATACCTTCTTTCTGTTTTGT
>JAUYWG010000061.1:1461428-1472075 GCA_034779775.1 Enteromius afrohamiltoni | reverse complement strand
TTTTGGGATTTGTTGACACCATGACATTTTGATTCACCATATTTTTCCCTTAAAATGATACATTTTCTCAGTTTAAAGTTTTGTTTCCGTGATGTATGTTCTATTCTGAATAAAATACTGACATTTGCCATCTCGACATCATTGCATTCAGTTTTTATTCACAATTTGTTTAGTGTCCTAACTTTTTTGGAATCCAGTTTGTAAATAAAATGATCCTGCCAGAAGAATTACATGAAAATGTATTATGTGTGTCCATCTGTGTCATGTTGGTGAGCTCTGTGGAGTCTTTATGCCTTCGCACTACAACAAATGTAACATTTTCTGCCATTTCAGTATTTGAGAAATCTTTGGAAAGTAGACGTAACCTCAAACTGCAACACATTACATAAGTAAAACATGTTGCTAATAATGCTAATAATGTAAACAGTACAGATATACAGGGATATGGCATGAGGACACATTATAGGCAAGCCTCCAACTTGTCTAAGTCCAAATGAATGTCATAGGTCCAACAGAAAATTTTAAGTCTTGAAATCAACAGAGATGACATGTCCCAGTCCAGCCCATGTGCTTTCCTGGCCATTATTTAAGGCAAGGTGTCCAATCCTGCTCCTGGAGGGCCACTTTCCTGCAGAGTTTGCCTCCAATCAGGGTCAAACACGCCTTAATTGGCTAATCGAGGCCTTCAAGAGTATAGTGGACAGGAGGTCCAAAACATCTAATCAAGTATTTGGGATTATTATATGGTGCACTTTATAGGGTACAATTACTGTACCTTTAGGGGTGCAACAGCTTCACTGGAGAAGTACCCTCAAAGGAACACCTAGCTTGATAGGATTACATATTGCCTTAATGGAAATAATAACTACTCTAAGGTACTAATACTTTATATTATCCCTTTACAGGTAAACAAAGTACATAGGTGTCTTTTTGAGGGCATTGCCGCACACAAGCTGTTGTTCCCTTAAAGGTACAGAGTAAAGTAGATGTGAAATCAGAATAGACCATATTTCTATTCATATTTCTGTCTTACTACAGAGTCCTGATCAGTACATATTTAACATCATCACATTTTGACGATAACTCAGATTAAAATGTTTTTTTGATAAACATCTAGAACATTGTCATCTATATGTGACAAAAGATGTCGACCTTAATCCCTTGACTTCCTTTTTCTGTGTAGTGCTGGAAGAAGTGCACCTATCAGCTAATAAGCTAGAAATGATTATTAAAAAATAACACATTTTTGTTTTTACTTTTTCATTAAATATACACACATTTCTCTTTTTGTCAAACACAAACTGTTTGTGTTGGTAGGGCAGGTTTGGATTGGTTGGAATTAGTGGACAGGGCACGTGGGATTGGTGAAACCTCTCAAAGAAGGAAAGGATTGGTGCTTGTGCCTCATTATTGGCTAGGCGCCTTATTCTCCTCAGTTGAAGAAAAGGCAAGGGCACCATAAACACTGGGTAGTTAAGGTGATGTCTTATCTTAAACTTGAGTACCTTAAGTATACTATTTAAGGTTCCTCTGGAAAGTTATATAGCGCCAGGCAGCACCTTTTATCTTGTGTTGAATCCAATTTCATAATAGTCATAATAATCATATCATATCTTTTTTATTACAATTATGTATGTGTTTGTTGTTTGGTGTGCAATTTGTGACTTAAGAAAAATGTTACAGCATATATATATATATATTTGTGTGGCTGAGTTTGTTGTATAATAATGAAAATCAATACAAATATTTAAATAATAATATCCCATTTCACTTAGAAATACATCATATAATTGGAAGTAAATTTGGTTGTGAATGACATTTCATGTTAACCATAATAAAAAAGGACTGTAACTTTGTAGATTGATACATTAAGCTCTGGTTCTCGTGTAGACAATGTAAGTTTGAGTCTAGCAGATCCCCTGATTTCCTTTTCCTCAACCATTTCTAAGAATGAAGATGTTTCGAAGAATGATTGGCTGTTTTTGTCCATTTTTGCCAGAGCCCTAATGAAATATGGCGACTCATGAACAACATGAAACCTCTCTTGAGATTTCACCCCTTTACTTGAGATTATGTCACACAAAAGAACAAGTTTGATGTAACCACTGGCTATTTGATTCGATCTATGATTTGACTTGATTCAAGAGCAATTTAACTACTTGAATTTTGCTCTGTTTACAGTTTTTTTAAACTGATTGCAGACATATTTAAAACTTCATTTTTTCTAAACTTTACACACAAATCCAAAAATTGCACACACTAAATGCAAATACTTTGCAAAATAAAGCACTATATTCAAATTATCACTAACACATCTTAAAAGAAAACCTTTGTAAAACATTTGCATGCCATGATTTTAATTCCTGTAAGATTTTTGTGTGTTGCGTTTTTGCTAAATGGGTTTTATGAAATTGAAAACTGAGTAAAATTTTAAATTTAAATAAAGAAATAAAGAAAGTTGTAATAACTAAGATGTAATAACTAACTAAATAATAAATAAGAAAGTGAATAAATGATAACAGAATTTTCATTTAAGGAAGAGTTTCAACTGCCTGTGTTATCACAGTAATAACTTGCTGTTTGTTGTTAAAAAGCCAAAAATAAATGTAGGCATTATAGACAGGATATTTTCAATATACACTAAACACTGTTGCCTGCCATCATGAGACATGCACATATTTATTTCATTTTTCCAATTGACAAGCCATATGACAGGCGGCAGATTGATGGCAAAAGCGGCAATTAGCAAATGAGGTTTGCAGTTTTGTACGGGTGATGTGGACCTCAGCAGCGGTGTCAGAGGCGGGTGTGAGGAGAGGGTGGCTGGAGCTGGGTGGAGGGTGGTGGGGGTCCTGTGGCAGTATATTTATTAGCAGCTGTCAGCGGCGTGACACTTTGATGAATGGCAGTGTGTAATCAGGAGTGCTCGCCGACAGCCTGCGCTCGCAGCCTTCTACCTGCCAAACATGCACATACATGAGCACATGCACGCACACATACTCTTAGCTTTTTAAGCTTTACGAAAACAAGACCCTTTTAAAAACATGTTGTGAAGGAGGTGGAAGAAGGGGGATAAATAATGTCCTGTAAATTGGTGGAATGCAAAAATTGTGAAACAAACTGCCATGTGACCCCAAATAATCTATATAGGTACTGAAATAAATAAATACATGAACAATTAAATTTAGGATAAATTTAGGATTTACCTAGGTTTATCACTGTTGAGTTTCACTTTGAAACTCAGAAATCTCTAGTACATTTCACAAATGATTACAAATAACTGAATTAAACAAGAAATTGTGAAGTAGAAAGACTAAAACAGTATTTCCTTGTAAAATGTAGTTTAATAATAGTTTTTATGTACTTTTTAAATACAGTGTGCCATCATTTTATTCATTACAAATTAACATTTAAATTTAGATTTTTTATTTGTTTGATACATCTGACATTGTCAAAAGTCATATATATGTCACTAGGAACAACAACAACAAAAAAAATCAGGCTTTGTTGTTTTTGTGTTCATTAATTTGTTTGTTTGTTCATTCATTCATTCATTCATTCATTTTTTTGGGCTGTTCATTTATTTATTTTAATATTTTTTATTCATTTCAAGCAATAATGTCTAAGTAGAACCGTGGTGAAATAATTATGATGTAATGTGTTTTTTTTACACAAGAAAAGTCTTTTCACCAAAGTGAAAGAAAGAATGGAAAAACAGCAGAATTATGCCACTTTGCATACTCTCAGCTCCTCTAATAGTGTCAACAGATTCCTCATTCAGGCCTCCAGTGTGTTTCTAAACTGCCGTCATCAGCTTGCCAGTGTGTGTGTGTGTGTGTGTGTGTGTGTGAGGTGGGCACGCGGGTCGAAGTGCAGCAGACGGAGAGATGCCTACAGAGACTGAGCAAAAGAAAGATGACAGTAATAAAGGTTGTGTTTTATCTGCTGCTGAAGCGAGTGTCTTCTTCACAAGTGTCTCAGCAGCTTGTCAGAGCAGTGTCTCTCTGAGTGCTCATGGGTTATTATGACACTTTGACAGGTTACCTCTCACCCAGAGTGCATGCAAGTGAGAAGAGCAGCCCAACTCATATCAAGACCCTCTTCAGCAAACATAACGCTCGCCTTCGCAGAGTCTTCCAACCCACAGCATTACACAACAATCACACACAACACTGAGAGACAAAGTTGTTCAGATCTACAACTCCTGGCAAATAGAAGTGCACTTAATGGTGCTGAATTTAGTGAATTTATCTTGAATTTTAAAAGTATATTTAAAACACATTTATTTGAATACACTTAATGAAAACAAGTTTTACATGAAGTATGTTTTAAAGTTAAAGGAACAATCCACATTTTTCCTTCTCCAACTTCTCCAGAGTTAAATGTTTTTGAATCCATTCAGCTGATCTCCGGGTCTGGCAATAGCAATTTTAGCATTGCTTAGCAAGGATCATTGAATCTGATTAGGCCAGTAGCATCACGTTCAAAAATGACCAAAGAATTTCGATATTTTTAATAATATAGGAATAATAAGTAATAAGTAAATATTTTTAATAAGTAATAATCAAGGAACTTTGCTGCTGTACCATGGCTGCAGCAGGCGCAGTGATATCACACAGCACCTGTGGAAAATAATCCCCAGCTTGCAAGAAAGGCTCCCAGTGCAAGCAAGTGGGTCTGGCTGTGTGATATCACTACTCTTATATAAACAAAATAAATATTTATTATGTATTTCACACTGCTATGTATTTAATGGTTTATTTACGTGTAAAATAAAAAGGGACGCTTTTGATTTCAGGGTGAAACCTGAAATGAGGCAAATATTTCTTGAAGGATTAAACCTGATACTTTCCAAAGATACTCTTTGACTCCCAACAAGAGCTGTGGTTTTAAGCTTGATTTACCTGTTGAATTGAATCTGCTGTGTGTGTGTCTCTAGAGAGAAAGTAATTCCTCCCACTCTTTTGCCTCTGAAAGCACAGTCAAGCGGACTGTAATACAGTCTCCGGTGAGAGTCCTCCATTTGCAGGTATGTATATGTTTCTCATAGTTTATTAAAAAGATTTTACGCGGCTCTCCATTCATCACTGACAGCCTGCACACGCATCACTCGGCCTGGGCCCCCAGGGGCCCCGCATCGGACCAACAGCGGCCCCGGCTGGGAGAGACAGTGGGAAGATTAATACAGCAAGCACCGGGGCCGTGATACTTACATCTGTGATCCGCTCGTCTTTACACGCGTTCAGCCGCGCGTTACACACCAGACACTCCTCCACTATACATGCGCACACACACACACACATGATTTGTGTGTGTGTGTGTGTGTGTGTGAGAGAGATTCTCTGTGTTTGTGTGAGAGTCTCTCTCTCTCTCTGTGCACCTGGTATTTATCACCTTATGGGGACCAATTGTCCCCACAAAGATAGGAATACCAGTAAATTGTGACATTATAGGGAAAAAAAAGTTTCGTAACTGACAGTACTTCACCAAATATGGTTGCAACAGTTAATCTTAATAATAAGCAAACAAACCTATTTGATTACTAATATTTCTATCTGTATAATACACTGACAACTTCAAACTAAAGTTACCCCTTCAGTCGAATCACTTCAACGTTACATATGGGAACTCGCCAGAGAGACCAATTGCCTTTGAGCTTTAAACAAAAGGCTAATGAATATTGGCGTGCATTTGATTGCACTCAAGTGCACATTTCTGGATGCGGAGTTTCCTCACCTCTTTGGACAGACATGATCATTGTCTCGCGTGTCTGGGCCGAGTGCACGCTCAGACAGCTTTTGTGGATGGTCAATGCAGAGCGTATACCATGAACGTATGACGTTCGTGAGACAGCCCCCTTTGCGTCCTTCCTGCGCTGCGGCGAGGCGCCTGGGGAACTTCCAGGTGAGTGTTCAGAATGTTCCGTCCGGGTTAACAGCCGTGCGGACTTCTCTAAGTGATGAAGGTCTCAGCGCGTGCACTTGGTCAGGTGATGTCCACCACAGTGGTCCAGGAGCGACTTCAGTGGCTGAATCTGATGCAGGTGCCAGACGCCCAGAGAGCTCGCTTTCTCCACGCCCCCACCTTCCAGGTCGGCCTATTCGGCGACACTGTCAAGGACTTGGCCCAGGAGTTCTCCACAGTTCAGGAGCAGACAGAAGCGATGTCTCACATCCTGCCTCAGCCGGCCAGCCCATTTCTGAGTGCACAGCCTCCGCCTGGCCGTCACCAAGGACGTCCCCCTGCGGCACCCAGTAATCCTGCTCTGACCCCCGCCGAGGCACCAGATACCCAACCAGTGGCCCGCCTGCTGCTCAGGGACCCGCCTATAACACCCGGAGGGGCGGGAAGTGTTCCTGACACAGGCAGCTCGGAGGTGATGAGGATTACTCGTCATTTTTTTTTTTGGGCGACGTCGATGGCATTTCCGTTCCCACTCCCGGAGGAGGGCCGGGAGCTTCTGTGTATATGGAAAGAGCAAGTCTGCTAAAGCAGAGGTTCCCATCTGATGTTTTTTTGTCTCCTCAGAAGCAGACCCAGGGCACTGCTTCGCCAGCGCAGGGTTAAAGCCATTCCCTTTATACCAGGGAAACTTTGCCTTAGGACTGGGAGCTCACTCAGAGAGTCCTATACAACAGGATCACGCCAGGCTGGGCGACACCGTCACCTTCGCTAGGTTTTACAGAAAAAGACCTCTGCGTAGAGTCTGTGTTTTCGTCCTCAGTAGGACAGCAAGTGAGCGAGAGGACCGGCTGGTGCCGGCTTGCTGTGCCACTCCTACGGGATCCATGCGCTGTTTTTCTCAGTGTTTCCTTAACTGTGCGTAACCTGAGTCCTCCCTGCTCTGCAGTCGGACCTAGAGCAGAGTAGCTCCGGCTGTGCTTCCTCTGGGTCTCCTTCTCCCAGTAGGTGTGGAAACAAATCTCAATATTCCACAGTCAGCCAGAAGCCTGTGTTTCCCTGCAATTATATCCATAATCTTATGGATCAGAATCAGAAACTCATGTAATTTGTGCAAAAGTTTTATTAACTCTACGTTAACTCACATGTATAAATAACTTCACACTAAAGGGAAAGTGCAAAGCAAGGCTTAAGGGTGAACCATTAAGAAAGAGCTAGAATTGAAGTTATGAAAAGAGAGTCAATAAAACCATCAGTGCATAACTAATATTAAACCTCTGTTTTGTTTAGTTATATGTACGATACTTGTACATATAATTATATGTCTTCTCTCCAAGACTGTAGACCGTGCTGCATCAGCCCTGGGGGGTTGGTCAGGAGATCAGCAAATAGTGGTGTTCCAGCGTTCGGGAAGGTAGGAAAAAGAGAAAAGAAGAGAAGAGATTCTGGTGTGAAAGCTTTTTTGTAACTTGTTGAGGTCACACCTCCCGTAGGTCAAAGACCAATGGTGCGTTGATCCCTTGGAGGGAACGTTTTATGACCCTTTGTTCTCAACATGCTAATTTGCCTCCACACTGGACTGGTGGATCAAGATACAAATTAGGACAGATTCTTAAAACATTAAACATTTCAGAGATATCAGCATACGAGATACACTTTCAGTTAGATCGTCTGAAGACGATTCCTTAGGTACCGAACACGAAATGGATCTGGCAAGGTGATGTTTAGATCACATGCAAAACCTGCATAAGTACAGTATATGATAGGAAAGATAATAACAGTATACATTATGACCTCAAGGATATGTGTTTACTCAAAGAAAGTTTTCCTGTGAATTATTTTTGGGAAAGGTCCATTGTCTTGTCTTGACTAGTTAAGTTGAGTTCACATTCTTTCGAACAATAAAATGGCGGTTGTCATGGCAATGAAAGGCCTGGTTTGCCTTATCAGCGGCCCCATCAGGGGGGAGGTTACACAGACGCTCATATTTGCAGTTTGAGTTACCTCTTGGGTTGATGAAAGCGGCACCAAAGATTGTTAACACTTGTTAAATCTAACAAATAGTTTGTGCCCGATTGGACCAAACGCTACAACCACCTACTTCAACACCACTGAAAGCAAAGGGTTGGGAAGGTTACGTGCAGATCCTCTGCTGACGAACTTGAAAAGTACGAACGTAACCCATGTTCCCTGAAGGAGGGAACGGAGATGTTACACTTTCTCCTGCCAAGACTCAGAGGTTGTGCTGACGCCGGCTTGGCTCTTCAGCGAAAACCTGCAGGTGCATTCCGCTCGTGCCCTCTCATATTCACGCAGTTATGAGGTGCACCTGAGTGCAATCAAATGCACGCCAATATTCATTGGCCTTTTGTTTAAAGCTCAAAGGCAATTGGTCTCTCTGGCAAGTTCCCATATGTAATGTCTCCATTCCCTCCTTCAGGTAACGTGGGTTACGTTCGTAACCTAGACGTTCTCCCTTTCAGTCAGTCACTTTGACGTTACGTCAATAATGAGGTTCATCAGGCATTCTTTTCACCTCTTTTCATTCAGAGACTCTGTCCTGTGTGCGGAGATCGTAGTTCTTTTGGCGAAAGACACGATCGTACCCCCAGCCGAGATGAAGGCAGGGTTGTACAGTTCTACATTTCATCATACCCAAGAAAAGATGTGGGTCACGACCAATCCTGGATCTGCGAGTTTTGAACTTGCATTGGCATATCAGTTGCCTCGAGTTGCTGGCTGTATTGCTAACACTGTGCTGATTTCCAGTCTTGAGGGACCAGCATGTACTTGTTCGCTTGGATAATTCCTTGACGGTTGCGTACATCAACTGCCAAGGCAGTGTGCGCTCCCGTCGCCTCTCACAACTCGCTCGGCATCTCCTCCTCTGTAGTTACTCACAGTTGAAGTTACTGTGGGCCATTTATATCCCAGGGGATCTGAACTGTGCAGTCGATGTGCTCTCAAAGCAAATAACCCTCCCTGGAGAATGATCCTCCCCGGGACTCCATCCCTGGATGATCTAGCTTATTTGGAGTTGATTCGGGCCACAGGTTTACCTGTTTGCCTCCTAATAGTCCTCCCACTGCCTCCCACTGGCACACCTCCTATCTCAGAGGAGGGGCACAATTTGGCACCCGTGCTCTGATCTATGGCACCTGCATGTGTGGCTTCTAGACGGGACGTGGCAGACCTCACTGGCCTTCCCCAGGCCATGGTGAATACCATCACTCAGGTTAGAGCCCCCTCTGCGTGGCAGGTCTATGCTTTGAAATGGGGTCTGTTCATTGACTGGTGCGCTTCCCATTATGATGATCACCAGAGATGCCTTATCACTTAGGTCTTTACCTTCCTACTATCCCCTTCCACCTTAAAAGTCTATGTTGCTGCTATCACTGCTTTTCACAATGCAGTGGATGGACTTTCCTTGGGAAGGCACCACTTGATCGCCAGGTTTCTTAAGGGTATGCGAAGGTTGAATCCAACCAGACCAGCACCTCATCCCTTCTTGGGACCTTTCCGTCATTCTATTGGGACTAGTCGCTGGATTCAGTTGAGCTGAAGTTTTTGTCTCAGAAAACTTTGCTCCTGATGGCGCTCACCTCCATGAAGAGGATGAGAGACCTGCATGCATTTTTGGTCAACAAATCATGCCACCACGCCCTTTTGGGATCAGGTGGTGAACTTGCAAGCACTGCCTTCGGAGGAGGCAGACCTTTATGTTGTTGTGTCCTGTATGCACCTTGTGCCTTTATGTGGAACGCACAATTCTCTGACCTCGTCGGATTATAGCCCTACCTTCTCACTTACTTGTAACAAGCACTGAATCCTGTGAAATACCTGCAATAGTAAGATACTTACCTGCATACTTACCTATGTCTGCCCAGGACTGTTTAAGTTGATGCGTTTACGCACGTCCTGATTTTCCTGAATTAGGCGTGTTCCTGGGTTAACATATTTTGTTGACCCTGGAGCAACATTTTATTCCAAAATTTTAATTTTGACTATATCTCTACACCTAAACCTAACCCTACCCATGAGTAATGCCTAAAATCAGAGGAAATTATAGATGACTGACACTGATGTACAAGCACCAAACACTGATTGTAAGCCTAAACTTCACAAAAACTATAAACTGGTTCTTCAAATCTGATTGGCTAATCACAATGGTGTTCCAGGGACACACCTAACTCAGCAAAATGTGCATACTCTGCAGTGAATTAACTTTGATGTTAAGTTGATTTGTTTACCCCCATGCATACTCTGCAGTGAATTAAGTTTGATGTTAATAAATCCTTCTACTTCTTGAACGCAAACTGTTTGCTGAGTCGTTGTCTGAGCGTTACAACAATAGTGGGTAACACTTTAGAATACTGTATCTTACTTACTGCATAACTAATAAGAAGTTACTGTGGAACTAAAAGGTTGTTCTTTATTAACCCTCAAGTCACTACTATTAGCTACTAAGGAATATGTGTTAATTACCCAGTATGTAACAGCATTTTTAAATTGTGTTAAGTAATAATTAGTTAATTAGTAACTATTAAATTCAGCCAGGCCTCCTGAGGAACTACAATTAAGTAACTACTAAAGAACAGCGAGGCACCATGTCAGGTCATGGCCCTTTCTTCTTTTTTGCTACTAATGTTGTTAGCTAAATGTATTACTTTTAGATCTGCAATGTAAATATTTATTAAATGTAAATAATTGCTGTAGATACCACATTAATGAACTGTTAAAGTGAGA
>JAUYWG010000061.1:1450398-1461328 GCA_034779775.1 Enteromius afrohamiltoni | reverse complement strand
GTGTCTGTTTTCCTTAGGACATTTCACATCACTACTATAAAGTCATGCTAAATGAATGACAATGACTGAGGAGAAATTAGAATATAGGGAACCCATGAATAAGTAACCCACGTTCTCTGAAGGAGGGAACGGAGACGTTACATTTTGGATCTCCCTTGAGAGACCAATCATCTTTGAATCCTTTGGAAAAGGCCAATGAATATTGGTGTGCAATAATTACAGCCAGATGCACCTTATCACAGGGTGAGTAAAAGAGGGCACGGCTAGATTGCACATACAGGATTTCGCTGAGGAACGTGGGTTACGTTCATAATCTAGACGTTACCCTTTCAGTCGAATCACTTTGACGTTACATATGGGAACACCCATGGAAGAGGCCACAACCCTGAGCCACGTCACGCGGAGACAACGGTGCCAGCAGGCTGTATTGGAGAGTGTCGACAGGAGAGTCTGCACGTAACCATCCCAACACCCTGGGAGCCACACTTGGGGCCCCATCTGGATGCCAGTTTCAGTTTAAGATATTTTAGATTTAAAGCTGTAGCATGGGGTTGGGGGGGGCGGAGACATGAAAAGGTATTTTACATGGAAAATTTTAGGGAATGCACTATATTGATTTGGTCGAAGTTGCATGCAGCACCTCCATCTCAATTGCCTCGGTGGCTCGGAGGAGCATAGCCGAGAGCTCAGCGTCCACCTGGGACGGAGCAGCGACCGCAGACGCCCCCTGTCCCGCACCGGTGAGCGCTTCGCCACCTGACTCATCTTCTGATGCTGCAAAAGACATCTCAACCTTTTGGGATGTTCCAAAGGAGACGCTCAGCCCCGTGGCATTCGGGGAAGCGCACTGCTCTGGAAGCACCACCACAGGACTACAGGGTGCTGCAGAAATTCACAGGCCTTTTACATCCACAGGAACATTCTGCACAGTCACAGTGCGATCCCTCAGGCACCCCCCCACGGCCGCCGAAAAGCCAGCACGGCTGTCCATCTCACTGCAAGAAGGATGCAAGGGGAGCGGATTAGGAAATTGCTCTTTTTTGACACCTGGTTGCCCAGGGAAGACCTCTCGCGGCACCGCGTGCACTCAGTAGTCAAGGTCTCTCGCTGGCGAGCAAAAGACTGGCGCTCTTTGAACCTTTAAAAAGGCTGCCAGTCTCGCGGGTCTGTTGACAGCTGCCCAGCTGAAGATACTGCAACGACGAGAGAGCTTGAACTCGGACAGGAACTCTGTTTGTTTGTAGATTCTTTTCGAGCAGACTCAATGTCATTCAGATGAGGCTCTGAAAGCAAAAAGCTGCATGTACAATCCAGCCATGCCCTCTTATACTCACGCTGTGATAAGGTGCACCTTGCTGTAATTATTGCACAGCAATATTCATTGGACTTTTCCAAAGGATTTGAAGACGATTAGTCTCTCAAGCGAGATCCCATATGTAACGTGATTCGACTGAACACTGGGAACTCATGAGTAATTAATAAAGAATTACCACATCATTAGGAAGGAATTAGAAGTACTGTAGAATATGATATTTACAATATATTTGTGACATAGGCTCAGAGCCGTGCGGACCCATTTGCATGGCTTTATTCACGGTTATCAGCAGACAAAGGTAATCACCAGCAAACAGGAACAACTTAGATAATCCAAAAGACAGTTAAGTAAACAGGCAGTGGTCACAAAGGCAGGCAGCAAGAATCAGAGTCGAGCTAAACAGTCCTGGGTCATACACTCAGAAATATCTCCACTGGACGATAAGACTTCACAGTGCGTTCGTTAAAGTCCTTATACAGGCAAGATAACCAGACACACCTGGCTTGAATCAGCCGAGGTGCGTGGGGCAAAAGAGTCCGGGTAGGAACTAATACTCGGGAGAAGGTTCCCGCTGTTGGCGGTTGGAGAGAGACACAGAGGCACCGTTGGTGACGATATTAGAATCATTGCATAATTTTTTTTTTTTTTACATTATAAACGTAAACAGCTGTTTGAGAAGAGAAGAATACAGATGAGAATGACATTAAATTTCTTAATAAATGTCTCTTATTATCTATTATTCATCAGCGTAGATTAAAGAAAAACTTCCATAACCTTTCTTAAACTTATAACTAATTTCTCACTTAACAACTATCCTTTTTTGTTGACATAAGGAATGCCATGTGACTAGAGAAAAATAAAATGAACAAACTATGTACAGGCAATTTTCTGACCTAATAAAATCTGTCTTATCTGACCGAATGTTTGTGTTTTCATCTGCTGGAGGTTAAATGTGCTGTGAATGCCGCCTCAGCTTGTGTATTAATAATTTAGCACTTTTAATGGATAATTATTGTCCTCTTTTGTCATATCAGCCTTTACTGTAAACTGAATTATGAAACATCTTGTTGAAATGAAGGAGAAGGAGAGGGAATGAAGACGACACTCTCACAGTGATGAAGGAGAGCAGTGATATCATCTCCTGTGCGATCAGATGCACGATCCTGTGTAATAAAATGTGCAAAAGAAATTTAGACAGGAAATCAGAATAATATTTAGGGCTGGACTTATCGTATTATAAAGCCCTTATGAAATGACCCAGAACAGTTTTCACACACACACACACACTCGCCCAGCAAATGTACAGGTTACTAGTTAGCATTATTAATTAATTAATTTAGCATGTGTTATGTTCCAGTCCTCTTCATCACACTCTCTTGGCATCTCTGCTGTGCTGTGTAATTTTTTTCTTTGCTTCCTTCCTTTCTTTCCTCTCCTTTTTTAAACACATGTCCTCATTTTTAAACTATCTATCATGTCCGCACCAGTGGGGGCTTTTAAACTGTGCAATTGGCACTTTCTCGGCTGCTGAGCTGGAAAAGACTGTACTGCTGTGGACGACACAAATCTGGAATACACCCTCCTCCACGCAGACGTGACTGCACACACACACACACACACACACACGAGAGCTGGCAGCACTAGTGAAATCATATTACAGTCAGATTACATATGATCTCATAGCACACTGGAAATTGTTGGAGATTACACTTTTATACATTATTTTTTATATTTCTTATTTTTTACACTAAAAAGGATTAATTTAGTTTACTAATTTGTTTAGGGTAAGTGGTTGCAAACAATATATTTCAGCTACATTTTGAAAAATACTGAAAGTTAGTCAACTAAATTAGTTTATATAAATGTAGCTAAACTAAATTGATACAAAAAGCAAATGTAATATTTTTTTTTTTTACAAAATTAAAAAATATTATTTATAAGTGATTAGTTAATGATAAAATGTTCATCTACAAAACATTCACAAATGATTAATAAGTGATTATTATGTTTAGTTAATTAATTTACAAGTCATTTACAAGTTGTGATATGTTGAAAAGCGTTTTTTTTTTATTTAATATAGTGTGTGAACCCTGTCTCATTAGGACAGACTTGTGTTCTATGTGGAGTGTGTGTGATCTACTGATAATGTGAACTAGTTTTACCCTCAACTGAAGTTCACATGAGCTTCACAGTGCTAAAATACCGTGTTTACCATCTTTACCCAACATTTTGTAAAAGGGTTTTCACACTTTTTTAAATTAAAATGTTTTTGTGCCAAAATAATATATAAAATGCATTTAATGAGCATGCACATCTATGTTGATGCTGAACACTGATTTACAATTTAATTAATTATCAAGCATAAAGTCAATTTCTAATAAAAAGGTAACCAAGCTGCTTATCTCCTCGCACGCTAACTATCATATATTTGGTGCCAGGTGAAAAAACAAACACCCATTATCTTGTAATGTGAACTTTGTGGTTATGTAAACAAATATTTTTGTAAGGAATGCTTATATAATAATATAAGCATTCCTTAAAAAAATATGAAGACAAGTCTAATATATTTACTGAAACTATACGCACTTGTCATCTGGCTTTGTGGTTACATCAACTAATTTCATAAGCATTCTTACAAAATACAAAGAAGAGTCTAGTGTCTTTACTAATAATACACACGTGGACCATCTTTTGATCTGACTTTTGTACTTGCATGAGCTAATTTCATAAGCATTTTTACAAAATATGAAGAGGAGTGTAGTGCCTTTACGTTCAGCCTGATAGTTTGATTTCTGGATGTCGGGAGGCCTTAGTAATTTGCACCCTGACGGTTGTGCTCAGTGTTTGAGTGTAATAGATGCCAGCACCGTATTCGTTCTCAGCCCTCAGCCTCGTTTTCTCCCACTTTCTGACATATGTTGACCAGCTCGGAGGTGTTGAGGGTGTATGAGCTGTGACAAACACACGCATACACAAATCAAAGTTGCACTGTCAACGGCTCTGGTCCGTTGCTCTCAGGGGTGTGATTTTCTCAAAACGAACGTCAAACGTGAGACGACGCCTCCATACTCAATCTGTTCCTCCGATAAGTCGAAACAAACAAAACACAGAGTGTGTGTGTGACTTTCACACCCGTCGGCCTCAGTCCTCCCATCAGCACAAACAAAGGTGTGAGGGGAGCAAGCAATCTGGCCAGGAAGTGTTCCTCTCTCGCTCTCTCTCTCTCTCTCTCTCTCTCATGAGCTCATCATGTGTCTCTCTCCACACAGCTACGGTCAACGCACTCGCTTCAGGACACACTCCTTACATTGGACATAGTTGGGGACTGTTTTAAAATTATACATATATATATATATATATATGTATACACTTATATATAAGAAAACAAAACATATTTATTTAATATTTACATTACAATTACCCAATTAATTATGGCAAATTAAGAACATACTAAAAGACTACACAGACTAAAGACAACATGCATTTATGTATTTATTTGATCTTTGATTTAATTAAAATGGAACCCAAACAACTTTAAAATCTATCTAAAAAACACTACAACGTACTGCTTAGGACCTGCAAATTATGGCAAATTAGTAACATGACAGACTAAAAACATCATTTATTAGTTTTTTTAACATTTATTTAGATGTGACTTTTGATGTCGGTAAAAAAATAAACAAAGCAAACCTTAAAAACAAACAAACAAATATTTACACTACAATGAAATGCTTAGGCCTAACAAATTATGGAAAATTGATAACATGACACAGTCTAACCATTAAACATCTTTATTTATTTATGTTTACATAGAGGTGACCTTTGATGTAAAGTAAACAATAGACATTACCACAAACTGCATAAACCCAATAAATCATGGCAGATTATCAACATGACACAGATTAAACATAAAAACGCTTTCTTTCTTTCTTTCTTTCTTTCTTTCTTTCTTTTTGTTTGTTTGTTTCTTTCTTTCATTTTTATTAATTTTTTCTCTTTCTTTCTTTCTTTCTTTCCTTTTTCCTTCCTTCTTTCTTTCTTTCTTTCTTTCTTTCTTTCTTTCTTTCTTTCTTTCTTTCTTTCTTTCTTTTCTTTCATCACTTATTTTTAAATGTCTAAACAACATCTCAAGTTTTGTTTTACTAGCTTAACACATTGAGCAAACATTGAAAAATACATACTTTATGTATTTGACATATATTATATTATATTATAGATTCATTTACAACAAAATCCTGTCACATTTAATTAAATAAGAACTTTGATTGTAAACAGCAAGACCATTTTAGAAATGGTTATTTGTTTTGCTATTATATTTATTGCACAATGTGACCTGCTGCTGTCGGTCAATAGAGGGTGCTGCGTACCCAGCTGTTTGTGTGTCCTGATGGTCATGTGTTCAGTTGTGTGTTAGTGATGCTGTTGTCCTAATTAATGCCACTTCTCCATCCTTCTCAGAATAATCCATTCATACACCTGTGTGTTTTTCATCTCTAGTGAAAGTGCTAATTTGTGCAGTCATGCACACATTATTCCTACTTGAATGGTTTAGGTCTTAGGTAAGATTAGGGGAGTAGAATAAGGTCAGGTAGAATAGTTACTTAATTACTACTAATAAATGGCTAATAGTCAAGTTATATTAATGCTGATAGTGTTACCAAAGTGTCAAAGAAGTCAAATATTATTGGTTGTCTTTAGTGGGGAAACTATGTGAAAAAGACTTTCAACACTGATAATAATAAGACATTTTCTAAAGCAGTTTAGACTGATTCCTGAAGAATCATGAGACACTTGTATCTGGTATCTGAAAGATAATAACACAGAGCTGGAATGACATAAAAGAGAATAATTGATGTAAAGATTTTAAATGTTTGGTCAAATATACCACTAAATTATACTCTAATGATGTTCACTTTACTCTCTAGAGTATGTGTCTTTTAGATCATCTTTTAGATGCTGAACTGAAACATTTCTACATCTGACTTTAGTATGAAATCATATCTTGTGTTGTGTTGTACAGTATATAAAGTGCAGGGAAAGTCCCTCAGTAGTGCTCCAGTGTGCTTGCTGAAGGGCATGTGGTGACGGGGGATTCCAGTCGCTCAGGCAGGAGACTCCTCTGATATTAACATCACCAAACTCCTGTCTAAACACCAGCTTCACGCCATCTTGAGTTATGCTGTTGACAATGAAACCCTCAGTGAGACTGAAATGAAATGAAACTCTGAAGGTCTTTCAGAGGACAACATTTAAAATAATCCTCTTCCAGTCGAGTATCTTCTATTCTTTGTAGGAATGCAGTACAAACTCTCAGACTCCGAGATATGAATCAAGCGAGGCTAAACGAAGAGTCTGGAAATGAACTGCGCTTGTCTGATGCTGAATAGAGCACCATGTTTCACATTAGTCTATACGTTAAAGGGAGATGGAGAACAATAAGACGGAGATTGGCACTTAGGAAGGAGAGAGGAGGTGGTGAATAGACTGTCATTAACCTCCATGCACTCGTTCTCTCTCTCTCTATCTCACTCTCTTGTATGGCGAGAAAGGTGCTTATTATCTAAATTAGTTCATCTTACACTCCAGTGGCGTACAGCAGCCATTCACAGAGTCTGCCGTGTAGCTGTGCTGTTTAAATCGAACTTGTATCTTGTATCTTATATCAATCTCTAAAAGTCTTTCTCAATGCACAATACTTGTGGGACAAAATAAGAACGTATTATTGAGGATAATATGTCTAAAAATGTAACGTCCTCAGTTGCATTACTGTATTTTACCCTGGTTTTAATCATGATAATAATATTAATAATACTGACTGAAACTAAATAAACTAGTAAACACTGTTGTGATGGAGGTTGCATTGTGTTTAAAACACATGACCATTTGTTAGCTTGCTAGCAATAGTTTGTTAAATAAATGAAATAATAGTCTTTTTTAATGTTGTGATGTGATAATTTTCATGTGACATGGAGAATTGCAAAGAATCTAACATAAATTCAACTACATTTTGTACTGTTCTTCTGTAATTCTTTGGTGCTCATTATTATTGTACTATTTATTTATGTGACCTCAATATTTTGGTAAACATTTCAATATATTGTACAACTTCTAGCATGAATTCTGAAACATTGGTTTCAGAGTTCAGCTTGGCGAGCTGTCTGGGTAGCGAGCCGGGAGAACAGTGAACTCTGAACCCTAGTGGATGGAATCAAGAGTTCCGCGTTTGGCTCGTTCACCATCTGCCCCCCCGGAAAGGCGTGAATTTTAAAAGAAAAGGTGGAGAAGGGAAGGAGGAGGGATGCACAAAAGCGAGAAGCAGGGAAATGAAAGCTGTGAGAATTTATAGTGACGGGGAGAGATTTGATTAGAGGCGACAGCGGCAAGGAACCAAAACACGATCCATGAGAGAATGGGGAAAAAGCTATGGGATAGGGAACCTCTGCGGAGGTGGGGAGGGATGAAGGATAGCTTTTTTAGATAAAGTACCTCTGTGGAGGAATGAAAGGAAAAACTTTAGATAGGTAATCTCTGCGGAGGCGTGAAAGGGAAAAACTAAAGACAGATAACCTCTGCGGAGGCATGAAAGGGGAAGGCTTGAGATAGAGAACCTTAGCGAAGGTTGGAAGGAGAAAAGCCTCTGCGGAGGCAGTATGGTAGAGTAAGGTAAGGGGATGGGTCTGCCTCTGAAGAGGCGGGCGAAACCTTAATGGAGGTGGTGAACCTACATAAAGATGGGATAGACGAGAGAAAGACCTCTGTGGACGTAAGAGATTGGGATGCCTCTGCGGAGGCGGGACGGGACAGGGAAATTAGTTAAACAGTTCTAGTCAGTAAATAAAACAGGAACTGTTTGTTAAATAAACGAAGACTAAATTAATCAATGCACCTAAAAATGGGTGAGAGGGTGCGTGAAATACGTTACGAGACTGAGAAGTGATAGAGAATGCTGTGTTGACTTCATGGGTACGTGGCTTGCATATGGCATCAGCTTGCGTATGACTCCAGTGCTCCTTTGCTGCTTTTGTTTGGGATGTTGCAACGCTGCCGGGCTTTTGTTGCTTCTGGGGCTGGAGAAAAAAGGCAGAAGGCCGGTGAGTGGTAAGTAATGAGGGTTTTTTCTTAGTTTGCTTTTGTGGATAGCGAGGTGAATGAGATCTAAGAGCGCGTGGGCAAGGCGTCAAATAGGAAGCCTCGGGCTGGCGTGGAAGCTCAGACGGGTCATGCGATTCCGAAGAATGCACAAAAGTGAGAAGCGGGGAAATGAAAGCTGGGAGAATTTATAGTGAAGGGGAGAGATTTGATTGGGCGCGTGTATGATTACTCATTCAGCGATCCTCTCGAAACAAAGTTATTTGCAAAACTTTTACTTTAGTATAAATTTTTGTGCTAATTTTGCAAATTTATGTATTTATTTTATAGATATAATTAAACAAAGGATATCAGATATTGTAACGGATCGCGGGACTCGAGTTGGATCCATAAGCAACAATGTTTAATGTTCGTAGTCAGACAGGCAAATAGTAAATCCACAGGCAAACGGGTACACAGGGGAAAGACAGAATCGTAGTCGAGAAACAGGCAAATGGTCAAGACAGGCGGCTAAGAATCAGAGAATCAAAACAGGCAATAAATCAAACACGGGTATACAAAACACGGAGAAAACGCTTGGAATCGATGGCCGGGGCAAATCGAGACTTCGCGAATGTTCATGGCAAAAGTCCGGGCCTTTATACTGTCCAAAGGCGGGAAAACAGCGCGGAAAGCGCCGAGGTACGTGAGCTAAAAGAGGCCTGTGCGGAAACATTAATACTCTGGTGAAGGTTCCCGCTGCTGATCGGTGGAGAGGGCCACAGAGGTGCGGTCTGTGACAGAGCCCCCCCCCTGCGAGCGGCTCCTGAAGCGAGAAAATGTCCGGCGCCGGGGTCTCCCACGAGGTCTGGGGGCTGGCTTCTCAGGGTGGTTCCAATGGAATTGCTCCATCAGGGTGGGGTCCAGAATGTCTTGTGAGTTGACCCACGATCTCTCCTCTGGGCCAAAGCCCTCCCAGTCTATGAGGTACTGAAGAGTACGGCCCCGGCGCCTCGAGTTCAGGATCTCGTGCACTTGATAAACTCCCTCGGTGTCCTGGAGCAGAGGAGGAGCCTCGGGAACCGCCACCTCGTCCTGGTCCCCCTCTCCGTCAGGAGCAGCAGCGGGCTTGAGCAGGGAGGAATGAAAAGTGGGTGAGATACGATAGTTGGCAGGAAGTTCAAGTCGGTAAGAAACAGGAGAAATTTGACTGAGTATCTTAAATGGACCCACGTACCTCGGGCTGAGTTTTCGGCAGGGTAAACGAAGTCGGAGGTCCCGGGTCGATAACCACACCCACTGGCCGGGTTCATAGGCAGGATGGGGGCGTCTGCGACGGTCTGCCTGGGCCCGAACTCTGCGTACTGCCTGTTGGAGCTGTGTGTGAGCGGCGTCCCAAGTCTGCTCGCTGCGGCGCAGCCAGTGGTCGACGGTGGGCAGGTCTGTTGGTTCTCCCGACCAGGGGAACAAGGGTGGTTGGAAGCCCAATATGCACTGGAAGGGGGTGAGTTGGGTGGATTGCTTCCGTAGGGAATTCTGGGCATATTCGGCCCAGATAAGGAACTGACTCCAGTCCTCCTGATCCTCGTGGCAGTATGACCGAAGGAATCGGGTGAGTTCCTGGTTCAGGCTCTCAACTTGGCCATTTGACTCGGGATGGTAGCCGGAAGTCAGACTGACATTGATGGACAGCTGTGAACAGAAGGCCTTCCAGACACGAGAGGTGAACTGGGGTCCACGGTCCGAGACGATGTCCTCGGGGAGGCCGTAGTAGCGAAACACATGCTCTAGTATGGCCTGAGCAGTCTCCCAAGCTTTAGGCAACTTTGTGAGAGGAATGAGGCGACAGGTCTTGGAGAAGCGATCGATGACAGAGAGAATGGTGGTATACTGGTTAGAGGGCGGCAGGTCGGTGACGAAGTCCACGGCGATGTGCGACCAGGGGCGTTGCGGAATGGGCAAGGGCTGAAGCAAGCCTGCTGGGTGCTGGTGAGAGGACTTTGACATCTGGCAGGTGGCACAACGACTAATGAAGGCCTTCACGTCCGAGGAGAGGTGCGGCCACCAGAACCGGTTGCCCAGTAGATCGACCGTGGCCAGGGTGCCGGGGTGTCCAGCGCTGGGGCTGTCGTGAACCAGATGCAGGAGGCGTTCCCGAAGGGTCGTGGGGACAAACACCTTGTCTGGTGGGCATTCAGGCGGTGCGGGTTCAGATGCTTGGGCCTCTTGGATCTCCTGCATGATGTCCCACTGTACAGGAGCCAGAACGAGGGTCGGGGAGATGATGTGCTCTGGTTCACTGGTCTCTTGAGGTAGGTCGTGGAGTCTGGACAGGGCGTCCGCCTTGCTGTTCTTTGTCCCCGGCCGGTAAGTGATTCTGAAATGGAACCGGTTGAAGAACAGTGACCATCTGGCCTGACGGGCATTAAGACGCTTGGCGGAGCGCAGGTACTCTAGGTTACGGTGGTCCGTGTAGACGATGAAAGGCTCGCCTGCCCCCTCTAACCAATGACGCCACTCCTCCAGAGCCGCCTTCATAGCCAGCAG
>JAUYWG010000061.1:1416445-1427315 GCA_034779775.1 Enteromius afrohamiltoni | reverse complement strand
AAAAGGCTTGAACTACTTCAGTTGTGTGTAATGAATCTAAAATATATGAAAGTCTAATGTTTATCAGTAAATTACAGGAAATAATGAACTATATCACAATATGCACATTTTTTTGAGAAGGACCTGTACAGGAACATTTTTAAGAAAAAACACACGCAGCACACATCACATAATCGTCACATATTATGTGATGTCATCACATAATCTGACCATTGAGAATAAAGTGTCGCCATCAAAGCTTTCGCAGTCGATTTTGAGCATCTGCAGCGCCTGACCTGTGCAACTGCTCTTGTTTTGCTCTTGCGGTATTTTGATGGCACATGTGATCGAAAGCCAGTTTCTTTCGGCGCCGCTTTAAGTCGAACACCTAATGTCACTGTTTGTTTTGGTCTTAGTCATGTTTGATTTCCCCACGTCTATGCCCATATATGGTTTTTCCTGTGTTAGTGTAATTATTGGATTGTTGTCCACTTGTGTTTCCCAAGCTGTGTCTTGTCTAAGTTTTAGCCTTCTGTGTATAAATACCTGTCCTTTTGTGTTCAGGTTTGTGGATCAATGTACATGTTGCATCTTTATTATTAAAAGTAATTAATGTTGTTTGAAACCTTGTCTCCTGCGCTCTCCTTCTCCGAGTACCAGACGTGACAGTTTGCAAATGTTTTAAAAGCACAGCTTCATATTGCAAGAGATATGAGGCATTTTGCATTTTATGTGTGCTGACTGTGGAACTACAATCACTACATTCAAATAGCGCTTTTCTAAGCACTCAAAGAGTTTCTCATCCACAGCAGGTATGCCGTAACAGTATTGAAAAAATAGTTGCCTTTTTATTAAATGTATGTAAACAGTTGAATAAATAAAAAAAACAAACAAACAAACAAACAAACAAAAAAACATTAGTTTCCTAATGCAATGATATGGAAAAACACCCATGAGCCCCAGCATTATAACATTGGCATATTAGCATTGATTAATGCCTAGCAAACATGCTAATAAGCCACTAACCTGATTTTACCAAGTGCAACATGTCCCTGGATGTTTGTTGACTCTGGTACAACATTGTGATTAATCAATCAGATTTGAAGAAACAGTTTACACTTTTTGTGAAGTTTAGGCTTATAATCAGTGTTTGGTGCTTGCACATAATTTCCTTTGATTTTAGGCATTGCGCATGGGTAAAGATAGGTTTAGGTGTAGAGATATGCTCAAGACTATATTTTTGCATTAAAATGTTGTTGTGTAGTTTGTATTTATTTATTTATTCTTTGTGATATAAATATATCTGTTAGCCATCTTTATCACATTCCCATGTGAGTCTTGTTCATTTTTACTCTACGTCAGTGACGACAATGACAATGGGTTTGACTTCACTTAAAATGACTTGACCACAGCAGAAAAAAGTAAGTAGCTGGTTTGCAGTCCAGAAACTCCTCAGGGTGTGTTGTTAATTGGTCAGAGTGTGTATTGACTTACTCAGATGAGGATGTAGTGTGTGTTGGAGGTTTTGTGTTGATGTGTGACTAATGTTAATGGTTTTTTGAAGATGTTAAGCTCATAAAATGGCTCTTGTCAGAGATAAAGATTTAGAGGGTGAAAGCATTTTCCGTAATTCCTCAAATACAAGACCTTCAAGAGAGATGGGAATTGCGTATCAGGCGTCTTTTTTTGTGGTGGCTCTGTTTTTGTGTCAGGCTGGAAATAGCCTTCTTTTTTAATTTGCCTAAAAAAAAAAAAAAAAAAAAAAAAAAAAGCTAACAAAAAAAATTATTTACCAGACAAAAAAAAGAAGTCAATCTCATTTTAGAAATAAAACTTTTTCAACAAACTGAAATTTCATTCACATTATTTATGAACAATTTTTAGAAAGTGATCCTACCTGAGTCGTACTGTAGTGTTGGGACAGACAAACAAAAGCCTATTTCCTACTGTTGTCTCTCACATGTACACACACACACACAGATGAGACACTTACTGTCCGGCTCTGCCTCTATATCAACAACAATATTTTTTATGAACTCTGGGCTAGCAGCTCTTCATGAATTTTTATTAAGCAAAACTCTAAGCAGATTGATTTCACACAGGCGGCTTTATTGCATTTTTATTTAATTCTTTTTTTTTCTTCTGATCTCACTCTCTCTCATTTCCCTGCCAGTCCTGGCAGATTTACCTCTTGGGATTTGTGGCACTGAATGGACTCATTGCATTTTGTATTTGTGTGTGTGTGCGTGCGTGTGTGTGTATTTGTGCATGTAGTGATGTTGTTCAAGGGGTTTATTTAGCAGAGAAAATCTAAAAGAATAGTGAAATTTGTATTTTATTTATTTATTTATTTTTAAAATCATTTAAATTTATATGAAAGAGAATCCACGCTGTCTTATACTTTAGGCATTGTAAATATTTATTGTGTCTGAATCAGTTGGTGTGTTTTAAGGTCTGGTTTTGACAAAGATGTGTGTTACAATGATTTTATCCTGGTTACGTGTTGTGGAGAAACAAGAGTTTTTTGAAAGTGAAAAGCATCGCAACACAATCTCTTATGGATTACCACTTTTATGAAAAGTTGCAAATATTCATGTCTTAAAAATGTTTATAATTTTTAATGAAAGTAAAATTAAAAGTATTAAGCATTTTTATAATGACTGCACATGCGGATGGAATTGCTCTCACAAACACTGCACTGTAAAAATAATTCTGTCAAATTTATGGTGAAAAACTAACAACTGTGGTTGCCGTAATTCTATCGTAAAAAAATTATGTTTTTGATTTTAAGTTAAATTTACAGTTAAATACCGTAATTGTATTAACTGACATAATGCTAATATACCAACTTATTAAAGTACTGAAATCTGTTTTGTATCTTTGAAATACACTGATAAGCACCAAATGCAGGCGGTGATGAGAAAGTCACATGATGAACCAAAGCCCATCACAAGCAGCTATGAACATATATAGAAGGAGCTCAGTGTCATTCACACAAACATTAAACACCATCAAGGTGAGACTCATTAAACTGAAATATTTAATAAACTTAACAAAATGACAAGTAACATACAACCCCAATAAACACAACTGATAAGAAAAAAAACTAAGAAAAAACTGTAATTTTAAAGAAGAAAAAAAAGTACAAAATTTGAAATACAATGCAGGGAATTCTGGATGTTACAATCCATAACAATATAACAATTTAAAAAAGTGTCTTAAAAAGATGAAAATCATGATTTTTTCTTGTCTTGTGTCAACTCTATTACCAAACCAGATGTTGCCTTTAAATTGGTGGAATTATCTCTCAGAATGGTATAAGTTACAGGAAATTTATCATCCCTAGGAGGTGAGGGCTGGAAGGAGTTCGGGGCCGGGCCTGGTCACCACGTACCCCCCCTGAGGAGAGTGGAATGACTATTGAATAAAACGGAAGCTGATGGATAGTGTAATAATAATACTGGAAATCGGATGTCCTCGACTAAGCAAGCTGGGAGCAACGGTGGCAAGGAACAAAAATTCTTTAAGGGAGAAAAAAACCTTGGGAGAAACCTGACGCAGCGAGGGACCTGTTCTCCTCTGTCCAAGAACCGACACCCGGCTTCCGCTAGGCAGTGTAAGGGGAGGTGGAGGGATGCATGAACGAAGAGGCTAGAGAAAGGAAGTTGCTGGTATATAAAGGGCAGGATTACATTCTGATAGGATAAATAGTTAACAGGGAGATTGGCTGCAACTAGTTAACATTCAAACGTGCTCCTCCCGAAATTTGTTAATTTAAACATCATTTCACGAGTTCCCACTTCCTCATTTATAACCAATATAAAGCAAAGCATGTTTGGCAGACTGTCTGGGGAGCAGGCAGGAAATATGTGCCAAAAGCTGCCAGAACGAGGAAGCTGTACGAATAAGCTGAAATGCTGTATTTGGTATATGTTATTTGAGAGAGAAAACCACTGTCAGGATAAACCGCGTCTAGAGGGGTGGAGTTCCGACCGGGACGTTCCTCCCTGCTTGACAGCATTAAAGAATTACCGTCGCCGACCGGAGATGATTCCCCCAAAGGGGCTCTTGCTTTTGCTGTTCATCCATCAGGTGGATGTGAGTGTGCATCTCTAGGTGGAGTGAAGGTGGGTTAGATGAAGGTTGGTTGTGGGCGAGGCTAGTGCTAAGGAAGTGGAGCAAAATACGAGGCCGGGAGGCCAAGGCCAAGGGAGACGGGCTGTGGCCCGAGGGGCAGAGGCTAAAAGAGGCGTGTGGCTTCATGTTTAAAGAGGGCTGCGAGTGGAGCTGCTGCAGGCTGGGAGCATATGAGGCAGGATTAGAGAGCGAGAGGCAGAAAGGGACGGCCAAGGTAGACGGGTTTTGCGAGGATGAGGTAATCATGGCTTAGAAAGGATGCCTAGAAAGTCGAGAGAGAGGGAGAATAGAAGGGAAAGATATGAAAGAAGGATTCGGGAAGATTATGCTAAAGTTTAGCGGAGGAGTTTCAGGGAAAGAAATATCCTTAGGTACCGCTGTGGGAGAGACCTGCAGGGAAAAGGAGAAATAAAACAGGCAAGGAAGTGATGGGAGAAGAGAAAGTAGGAAAAGAGGAGTTAAGGCTGGAAAGGGGCTGATGAGAGGGACCGGGTGGTCCGAGCGGACTAGTAGGAAAAGTGGTTGAGGGCGAGAGCAGGGCTGACTCTAAGGTAGCAAAGGTATTGGCGAGAGTTGGCCTGGGAGGCTGCTGAAAGAGGGCAAAATGGCTGTATGCAAGAGCTTGGCTTTCAAGTTGAGGCGGTCGGGGGACAGGCTGCGAGATGGCTGGCTGAGAGGTGAGTGTCTGGAGGGCTTTTTTGATGCATATTTTATCAGATCTGAAATATGTTTTGAAGGCATTTGAGGACCAGCGGCCCAGTGTTTGTATCTGCTGCTGAGAGAGCCTTTTCTGAATTGAGAAAAGGGCTGAATAGAGGAGGCTGGCTGGGTCCAGGTGTGGCGAATTGCAGCTGGCTCTGGCTGAAGTTAGAAGTAAGAAAAGGTGGTGGGACTGGCCAGTTAATTTGCAGTCCTGTAGGATTGTTAGCATTTGGTTGGACTGAAGAACTGGCTGAGAAAGCTGGCAGGTATGGGTCCGGGTGGATATCCTGGGTAGCAGAAGGTTCCGGGGCCTTCCCCAGGCTGGCAGATGGAGTAAACCTTGGCGGTCGTGGGATAGCAAGGACTGCTGCTGTTCCTGACTGATGTTGATTGTATAAGGCAAGGAAATCCCCTTTCGTTGACCTCCGAGAAAAACTGACGGCAGCTTTAGCTAAGGCCTGGTGCAAAGTTGGGGTGGTCCATTTCTCGGAGGTCTGTAAAGATGAGCGGGCCGAAGTAAAAGATGAGGCAGGTGATGGCTTAGGATGTCATTGAAGTGGTGGAGAGCGTGAATGTAGGCACCTGGTGAAGCTACTGGTTGAGGCAGAGCGGTCTCTGCAATTTCCAAGATTTCAGAGGCTTTGGAATCAGACATGGCTTGTAGAATCGTACCTTTTTAATGCAAGAACGAAGATGCTAGAGAAAGCAAGTTGGCAGTATATAAAGGCAGGAATACATTCTGATAGGGTAATTAGATAATAGGCAGGTTGGCTGCAGCTGGTTAACATTCAAACATGCTCCTCCCGAAATTTGCTTATTTAAACATCATTTTGTTACCACAATATCAAAAGGAAAACAGAATTTATTACTGATCTCACACTGGGTTATTTAAAGCTGTTTTCTTAGCAAAATAAAAGTAAATTGTCAATTCTGTTACACTATTGTCAGCATTGTTACTCTACCTTGGTAACAGACTTCAGACACCAAATGTACCTGCAATTATATAGAATGCGTTTTTATGGTCAGCAATCAATGTAACAATTTAAAGGTAATCTCAAAATGAATTAGTGCAGCACTGTAATAAGTAACAGTGTATTAGTACTTTTTGTTATACTGTTTTTCTTGGACATTTTCCTGCTGCTTTTATAATTGAAGATGTGTGTGTGCGCGATTGTGCGTACCACACTTAGAAAGGTGATAATGTTAAATAGTTAAATGACATGTCCTGATTAGGCTCAATCCCGGTCTCTTCTGTGTGTGTGTTCATCTGAGCAGAATGAATAGCGATCAGTCGCAGGGCTGCTGTGTGTAATGAGGTATCCCGCTGCTGCATGCTGTTTCACAGCCCAGCAGCTCTGTGTTTGCACAGCACTCTACTGCCCACCATCCTCCCTTCATCCCTCACGCAATACTCCTCCATTCCCACAAACCACAATCGCTTTAGCACTGTGCTTTCTATCAGTAATGTTTAGTTTCAATCGTATAGCTGCAGCATGCAAATTCTGCACTACAAGTGTCAGTAAATAGCAAAAGATCATTTTCAAACAGATTTAATACTCTTAAAGCCCCAAACTCTCATCACTGGTCAAGCTAGAAGTTGACATGTCAGACATATTAGCTTTTTTTTTTTTTTTTACTCAAACCAGATAAGCGATAAGAATTCATTGGTCTTTGTAGCAGTGCAATAGTGGATTGAACTCAGAGCTCAAGCTGAGCCTCGGGTTTAAGCCTCAGTCAAGAGCAGCAAGCCATGTTAAGTAAGTAGTCAGACATTTACTGTAAAATCAAGGCATGGAGCATTTTCTAACAAATGATTCTGAAATCAATGCTAACATCACATTAATTTCTGCTGTTCTCACAGTTCTGAGAAACTTCTGTCTTCTCCTTATATCGCCTCCTCCTCCTGTCCAATGGTAAATAGTTTGTTTGTCAATGGTAAATTAACAGGGATCAACCATGCTGTGGCTCCTGGTTTGTCTGAAGTCCAGCAGGGTCATTGTGTATGTGTCCAGGTGCTGAATGCTGTTGTGCAGGTGTGTGTTCCAGCGCACTCAGCATCTAAACTCTACAGAAACATACGTTTATTTTTGGACAAATCCTGTACGTGTCAGCATGTGAAAACAACCGTAATGTGATTTGCATGTGCTTCCTCTGATCTCTGATATTCCAGTAGGCCATAATATGATTGTTTATTCTACACAGTATCATTTACTGTAAATTCAGCTGTTTAGTTGCATTTTCATCCCTCAGTGTCAGTTTTGAGAGACTGAGAGAGATACATAAAACATTTGTGGCATAATGTCGATTCCCACAGAAAACAATTTTGACTCATCTCTCAGTAAAAAAATAAACAAATAAATAAATAAAAAGACACATGGTTTAATAAGGAATTTTGGTAACACTTTATTTTAAGGGTCCAGAATAATGCATTAGTTATGCATTAATTAATGGTTAATTTGTTCACAATTAATAATTAGTTGAGCAAAAACACACTAGTAAGTAATGATTAACATTTTAAGAGCCCGAATTATGCATTAGTTAAGCGTAAATAAACTAGTAATTTATGATTAACTTGTTCACAATTATGCATTAGTTAAGCATGAACACACATATAACTAATGATTACCTGAACATATAAGGATATATTAGCTGTTATTTACAATTAATTAGTTGTTTTAAAAACCAACATTTATCAAATTTCCTTTATTAGCACTAAATTAATAGCAGTTTAGCCTTAATTATTACCCTATAGTCTATAAACTTGAATATTACTTAATAGGTGCCATATTTAATTTGGATTTAAGTTTAATTTTAGAATAGGGGGGTCAAATTCCATTTAATATCACTATATTAATGGTAGTTTAGCCTTAAGTATTAGCTTATCCTAATTAATAAACTTGAATATCACTCAATAAGTGTCAATGTAGATTTAGAACAGGGGGTCAAATAGTCTCTATTACAATATTTTAGCTATAAATATGCAAACCAGCAGTAATTAAACATCATAACAATAACAACAAAACATTTGTTTATAGCATAAATGTATGTCTTTAAAATGACTAATGAATTGTAAATAATGGATAATATGCCCTTACAGATAACCAATAGTTATACACGTGTTCATGCTTAACTGATGCATAATTGTTAATCATAAATTACTAGTTTATTTGTGCTTAACTAATGCATAATTCGGGCCCTTAATGAATCATTAATTACTAGTGTGTTTTGCTGAACTAATGCTTAATTGTGAACAAATTAACCATTAATTAATGCTTAACTAATGTATTATTCTGACTCCCTATTCTGAAGTGTTTCCCAATATTTTAATTTTAGCTATAAATATGCAAACCAGCAGTAAAAAACATAATAACATAATAATTAAAAAAGTTATATATTAGTTAATATATACAGTAAATATATTAGTTCATTGTTAATTATTAGCTTATTTTTGTTTATAGCATAAATGTATGTCTTTAAAATGACCCTAACTATATGTACATTATTCTGACCCCATATTCTGAAGTGTTTCCGGAATTATTTTTATCCATGAAAAAGACATGCATATTACTTATATGACGAAACAACTGTTTTACTCAGACATTTTTGACCATATGCAACCCGAAGATGCAAAAGTAATTATAAGCCTAATTGAGTAAAAAAGTAACACATATGCATAAAATTGGCACTTAATAGATCCACACAATCTGAGCATCATATTCCTGAACCGGGATGAGCACGTTCATTTAAAAATTAGGCTTTACTGTTAATCTTCTCTTAGAAGTCATAATCTCAATGAATCATTTAACAGCTCTAGCATATTGTGCATATGAACTGTTCATGTGATTGAAGCTGAAAGGCTGGACAGGACAAACGCCATCGATGGATCTTAACCTGTATCGAGCTGGAACGTTGTTTAAGGCCTCTGCTCTGTTTCACCGTGCTCTGTCTGTTTCAGAAAGTAGGAATAGCCTCCTGGAGTGCCATGGCGGTCTGTCAGCGAGCCGTCATTTATCTGACTTGATTGGGACGCCCTGTGATACGGGAAGAGGAGTCGTTCAAGGAACGGGCTGGATCAGAGGAGACTCCAGACGAGGCTGCAGACTCTCTCGAGCAGCTTTGATGCACCTGAACTGCACGACTGTAAGTCATTACCCGTCTGAAAAACGTGCTTGAATGTGGGTATATGGTTGTTTTGATGAACCCGGATAGTTGTTTATACCTGCTTTCTTGTGCTCCCGTTGTACTCGCTCTCTCTCACGCACATATATATTATGCCCCAAATCTTTCCCTCTAGGTATATAAAGCCGCACACGCATTGCCCAGCCACCCCTCCCCCTCCCCCTCCTCCCACTAAAAACAGTCATTATTATTGAAGCCTGAAGGCGAAACGCACTAAAAAGGTGGCAGAAATTCACTGCGTGGCTATGGAAATGAGGCCTCTCTCATAACGTTAGTCACCAATATTTCTGTTTTTCCTCCAAAGACGGGAAAGAAAAGATTCAAGAGGGAGAGAAAGGAAGGAAAGAAAGGAGAAAATGTGGGACAATCATTGTTTCTTCTCTTGGGTTTTATGAGCTATTAATTAATTATGAATGAATGACTGAGTGACTTACAGGAAGGCAGGACGGAGGTTTTACCGGTGTTAACATAATTACAATCCCCGCTCGGTCCAGATAATGACAAAGACCCCTTTTTTTGTGCCTTTTATCGGACCCTAATATTGAAATGAAAGCAGATAAAGCTTTATAATGCATTAATTTGTCATTGAATTGCTGGAGACTCTGTGTAATTACCTTTGTCTAAAGTGCCTGCCCCCTCTATATGAATGCTACATATAACAGAGATGGGTTTGCTTTATTACACATTTTCATATTTAATCATTTTGCATTTCAGTTTTTTTTCTTCAAAGGAACAGAAAAAAGGCAAACAATTCCTAGCCCTCAATTACAGGCATGGCATCACTGCAGAGGCTTGGATGGAGGTGCTCCCTCGAGACTACAGGTAATGCTTGAAATGACCAGATATGAATATACATGAACAAGCCATGTGGACACTGCAGCAGTTTGCCCTTTAATACATGTGTTAATCAATATCTGAGGTGCAATTAAAATGATACTGAGTAGGATGAAAATGCTATGGGGGAAAATTATAGAAGAATATATTCATCAAGACCATGTTGGGCAGTAATGTGTTATTTAATTACTTTTTAGTAACAGAGTAATTTAACGCGTTATAATTTCCAAAGCTGAGGTCGCTATGCGTTACTGTCGCGTTACTTTGCTGACAGAATCCAGTGTTTTACCATCTAGATAAAACCATCTGTAAAACGTGTGTCCATTAGAGATCTCTTCCGCAAGATACGACGCAGCAGAGGATGCACGAACGGGATGGGCGAGTGCAAGTGTGTGCGTGTGTGTGTGTCTCTGTACGTGTCGCTGGTGAACATCTGTGTGTGTTTGTTGTGTGTAGACGCTTGTGTGTGCGGGAGAATAAAATGATTCAGGGGACACTCGCAAAATAGAATTATCTTTTTTTTTGCACAAAAAGGAATATGAACACCTGTGTGTATAACACCTGTTTGCAGAGTTGAGCAACACAGTGCTGCAAATTCTCTCATTAAAACACACAAATTACTTTTACTTGATTACATTTTCAGAGTAACTTGCCCAACTCTTATCAAGACCACCCCAGACAATGTGCTGTGGCTGACTGTGACACTGAACTAATCTTCTGGACTGATGTGCTATCTATTTTCCTTTGGTCCGAGCCATGGATCATTAATCTAGTGGAGGCCTTGTATAATAAGGTTGGTTTTAGGTTTTAGATGACATCAACTAAAGGGTGAGATATAACCAAAAGGCCAAAGGTGTCCACTGAAATGAACAATCCACGGAACAACAATCAAATAACTTTGTAACTGAAGTGTTATGCAATATAGGTCTATTTATGATGTACTTATTCATTGTACTTCACCATACTTCCACTAAAAATACGTAATTACGAATAAATGACAATGACATACAAGCTTCAAAAGAAATTACATATATATATA
>JAUYWG010000061.1:1398653-1409191 GCA_034779775.1 Enteromius afrohamiltoni | reverse complement strand
CCTACTTCCTGCTTAAATACCTGCGTGAGGTTACTTCCGGGTCCTCGTGACCTCACGTGATCTGGTGCGCGTGACAGGTATATGTAGGCCACATTAGATGCAACTTTGTTTTGGTTGGGATGAACACTGTATACATTGTTTTTGGGGGAAATATACAGTAAAATATATTTAGTACCATGTATTTGTGTGTTTTGTATAAAAACAATATTCTGAAATATTTTACAATGCACTTATGTAAGCCATTGTACTGTCTGAAGTAAGTGTAACACTGAACAAAAAAAGGCTTACAGTAAGTCATTATGATGAATGCAGAAGAAGTGGTCATAGTATTTTACATTAAGCACATCAGTGCCAACTGGTTCTTATAAATGTTTATTCATGTGATGGAACGTGTGTGTCATTTGAAAATACCATTTTTGAAATTAAAGGTTCATTTTGCAGGAGAATTTAAGGGTTTTGCCCATTGTGTGCATGTTTTTTGATTTGTGTGTAGTGTTCTGACATTATGAGGCATGCTTTCAGACAATGTGTGTAAACAATTGGGAAAAACTGTAAAAACATAATTTTAGCAATAATGTGGCTTTTTACCCCATGCTGGTGAGCATTTTACCCCGTGTGTGGGGTAAAGGCCCATCGTTCCACACTTGTAGCATAGCTGACTATTTTTTAAAAGGGTAATTTGACTGAAATGCCTGAAATTGTGAGAAATGTTGTTGGGGTGCAGTACTGAACAAAGTATACATAGAGAGAGGAGACAAGAAAAGAGCAACTTCACTCATCAATGCCAAGAGTAAATCGAACACTGGTCCTGTCGGCTGTCTTCCACCTTTTGGCCGTCCTTTTTTCATTCCTTCCTTGACTGTCCCTTCATCTCTCTCTCTCTCTCTCTCTCTCTCTCTCTCTCTCTTTCGCTCCCTGCCAAAGCTAGTGTTGAGGAACTAATCTATAGCTAACTTTTTGGATGTTCTTTCAAAAAATCTTTCCCACGTCACTGTTAAGGTTAAAGGGCCACAGCAGGCCGTAGCCATATGTGCACTTACTTTAAAAGCCCATTTATACTGAAGAGTGAGAGAGAGAGAAACACACACGGAGAGAGAGCTGTCTCCTGTCACCTTGTGATATGGATCGTTTTGTTTTGTGGGGCTTGTTACTGAATATCAATGTCTGCGGATGCGACAGGTCAAGGGTATCCTATCCAACAGAACAGATAGCAGCACACAGATCAAGAGTGGCACGACTCACTTTTTCATTGCAATAAAGAATAATGGATTGATCACACACAAATACAAAACAAAAGTTAAGTTTAAGTGATCAAGAGAAGGATAAATCTGTAATTTTAGCGTTTCATGTTACCAATTTCTCCAATTTTATACATATTGTTGAATTCATCAATACATATTTGGTTGTATTAATGCAAATCAAACATTTAGTTTTGGCCTTATTGCAGGGAGTATTGTGCACTTGCAGTTGATAAGTTGCATTTGAAGCCTTTTCGAGCCAAGAAACACAGACAATTACAAAGCCACGCCATTGAAAATGTGATCAGCACCAGAGGTAATACGGTGAGAATTGATTGTAATGATTATATTGTTTTGAAGCTGTCTCTCTTTCATTGACTTGTCTGGTCTGGCAGCAGTGGCAGGCAGACACTAGGGTCCTGAAGGGCGAGAGAAGAAGACAGGTAATCTTTTAATCTCACCTCTCCATTTCTCTGGCTCTGTTCCCACCCACTCCCCCCTTCCGAGACATTTCATATTCTAATCATTCCTTTTTCTCTCCCGTCCAACCGCCTCCAACCGCTGTTCACAGTCCTCCAGAGCCTTCTCGCTTTTAAACCCTCTGCTAAGTTTATTGAATATTTCCCTCCTTTTCTTTCCTCTTTTATGGAATATATTTCGTTTCTTGAATTATAAAGGAATAGCACTTTCCTCTATAACTCTAACCCCTTCCGTTTCTTGCCCCTCTCGTCTGCCTCGTCTTCCTTTATGCCCGAAGGTTACAACTAAATGTGCATTATTCAGCGAAAAACAAAAGACTGGGAAAATTGATTTGGTTATCAGACGCAGTAGCGGTGGGGCACTTTGATCAGGCTCTGAAAGGCAGCGCTACATGTCAGAAATGTGCTATAGCAGCTCTTTCTGAGTTTTACAATAACAACACCCTTCCAGTCGTGCAGGGTTAGGCCCTGCGGTAATTCCTGACGTGTCTCCCTCTGTTTCTGCCTCTGTATTTCTATCTATATCCTCTCACTTTCTTTGATTCTTCAAGAAGTCAACACAGTAGAGACTTGTGCTGCTCTGTAAACAATTTGGCCTTTTGGAGCCAATGGTCTACACTTTTCTGATATTTTGAGCCTTGGTGCTTATGTTGGAAATTTAGGTATGAGTCTGGCTTGTAATCTGATTCCATTTTACATCTTTCTTCCTAATTACTTATGAAACTCTGCTGTATTGAAAATTAATTAATTTTGCGATGACTGTACTGTTACTGTTACTGTTACTGGCTGACTGTACATCATGGCCTGGTTGCGGACAATTGAGTATGCAAGTTATTTAAAGTGAAATTCATGCTTGCATACTACCTAGTGGTCCTTTTTAGAGCTCTTTAATCACTCTAGCATGCACAGATGTAAACTAAACATCCTGCATCCAAACAGAGGCATCAAAATAACACCATACAGACTGGATGTGAGACAGATAAGAACACAGACAAAGAAAGTATACTTTCGTCTTTATCCCTCTTATTAAACAACCGCTTATAATAATGACTATACTGTGTATTTATAAATGTATATTACAGTATTGTTCATTATTTGCAAGTTCACATAGTGTATTTATTAATTCAACACTTTTATCATCCTTCAAAACTAAAAGTTAATCTGTGTGGTCAAAATGTTTGTAGTATTCGTGTTGACAGCCAGAGTTGGCCATCTTCTTCATTGCCTGTGGTTTCTGCTGCTCAGCTAACAGCCAGCATGGGCAGTTACAGGGCAGCCTGGTACTTAAAGCAAACAGCTTTTAATAAGCAATAGAGGCAGGAGTGAAACCCACAATAACAGACGGCCTACATCAATTATTGGATACATATCCATCACTGGACTGACTTATATGTGACCCTCAGCACCTGCCAGCCGGGATATTGACCGCGCACTGCTCTCTAGCGTGCGGTGACAAGTTCCATTTGCAATCGCATTTATTAACTGGCTGTTAAAATGACTGAAAGCGCTCCCTCTTTGGCCTGCTTTTCATTAATTTGAGGTTGAGAAGAAAAAAGATAACTACAGAGGGAGAGAATGAAGTGGAGGTGTAAATGTGATTGAGGTGGGGACCTGGAGGAGGAGGAGAAGGAGGGGCTCTTACCAAACCAATGTGCCTTTGACGTGTCTCTCAATTAGACGGGGAATTTTTGTGGTTGCAATTGTGATGAGAGTCTATTTTAATCAACAATCTCTTTGTGTGTGTTGCACTGACAGCTGTTACAAGTAGTGTTCCTTTCCTTTCCTTTCCTAATCTAATCTCATCTCATTTCATCTTCTTTCTTTCACATCTTTTCTTTTCTTTTCTTTTCTTTTCTTTTCTTTTCTTTTCTTTTCTTTTCTTTTCTTTTCTTTTCTTTTCTTTTCTTTTTTCTTTTCTTTTCTTTTCTTTTCTTTTCTTTTCTTTTCTTTTCTTTTCCTTTCCTTTTACTTTAAATAATGGGACTGTTGTATCACTAATTGTACTGCTGCAAAAAGAGGTCCAGTACACTGGGATGGCAAGACTGAAGAGGGAGCTGTTCTTGAATGACAGACAGCTCACAGGTAGTAGATCCATTATCTAATGGCCAGTCGGTTAATTACATGCCCAGCTGACATGTTTATAAGGCTGAACTTTACAGTACCATTACAGCAGCGCCTGCGGTGCTGAGACAGAGCACTGGGTCGTGCGGGCCCGCCGCGGGGCAGACTTGGCCCTCTCTCGTCTCCCTGCACCCTATTATATGCTAATGACGGCCATTTGAGAAATGCAGGGTTACAAGGAGTTAATTTAGAGGGTCATTACGCCCGGCTATATTTCACAACAGCCGACCTGTGCTGGCTCTCACTGGGGCTTAGCTCAGAGGTGGCCATAAGGGGGGCTGAAGGGTGGTTTACGTCTCACCAGGGACAAATGGAGCAGTGATGGCAGATACTTGAAATAAGGACACAGTAAAAAAGGATTGCTGGCATCTCTACAGGTTAGATGGAAGGAGACAGGCAGAGAAACAAGACGAGTTGCATTAAATTTAAACAACTGTACAGTGATGAGACGTGTGGCACATGTCAGACACACGGTGTGTTTGTGTATGTCTGCATGTGTATGTATGAGTTATGCACTGAGCAGGATTGAGACCAGATTTATCGCTGACATTTATAAGGGTGCGAGAGTGAGTGAGCGAGTGATAAGGTGAGGGCTGAATGATGTAGGGCTCACTATCACTCAGACAGGAGTCAAGCTCCCTGCGCCCGCTGCACCCTAAAGGGCAGCCCTTTATAGCTGTCACCTGATATATGCTATTCTACAGCAGATTTAAAAGCGCCGCCCACGAACGTCCCACGTTCTCCACCGCTACAGTATTTCACAGCTATCTATGAACATATTTAAGATTCTGACATAATTTGCCAATTATATATATGTATATATATATATATATATATATATATATAAATACATACATCTGGAACATTCTCATTTCAGATGCTGCTATCAGGAAAACAAACCCTATGAAATCCTATGGATTAAATACAATTTCTTTTCAATTTAAATCTAACCTTTCAATCAAAATGATATGCTGATAGCATCATTTACTGTAATAATAACATGAAAATGAAAATTAGATACTGAAAATGAAATGAAATAATAATAATAATAATAAACAGTAGTGCTAATGTTTTGTTTTTGGTTTTGTACGTTTTTTTTTTTTTTCACTGTAAGTTCTGCACATACATTTAGATATTACATATTAGCAAAAAAATATTATAATGATAATGATTTTTTCACCATGCTTACCTGTTATATTTTGTAAGTGCATTGTATTGTTTTCGGATATATTTTTAACCATCATTATGCTTTATTATACAATAATTTGAATGGGTGTATGTTTATTAATTATAAATATAATTGTTAATATATAGTTAATATATAATATATAGTTAAAAGATTATATTTCTTTACACATAATTATTACAGGTGACGTTATAAAACATTCTAAATTTGGTTTGGTAAGTTATTTATATAAACAAATTAATTCATTATGCATTACAGAAAGCATTTTTAAAAGGATTATTATTATTATTTATTTTAAATAAAATATTACTCAAATGCACTGCATTTTGTCAAAATTTGGTATTACTCTAAGAATTAGTTGTTTTAAATATTTCAAAATGATTAAATACTTCAATTGAAAACACAAAGACTTTATACACTCACACTCATTAACAGTTTGGTCTCTTTACTGGAACACAGAGAGCATGGGTGCAGAACTCTTTTCCAAAAACACGTCATTACACTGAGACTGTACAGAAATCGAAAACAACCAGATATAAATCTGTCTGAATGAGAGAGGAATTTATTGAATCTTTCGAATTACAAAGTTAAAACAAATTTAGCGTATATTTACATTTCAGAATTATGCAGACTCTGTAGTCTGACAGTAGTGGATGCTCCAATTATAAAACGAAGACCACTCTCATTTCATGAACCAAAACAAAGCAGAAGTGCTCTGAAACAGCTTTATAATTGCATTATCATCCAACAACTTAATCGCTGATTTTCCGTTCAACAACAAGCACAGCCTGTAGCTCATCACCTAATGGAAGCAGCGTCGATAGTTTGTGTAAATGGGGATTATGAGACTATTTGAGAATAGATATATTGGTCTTCCTGGCTTATAGTGAGCTATTAGACAAGCTTTTAGATTGTTTGTTATGTACATCCAAGCTCGCTGCATTCAACAAGAAACCCTGGATTCATTTCAAAAGCCATTACTAGCGATCAATGTCATTTTACTTTCGCATTCTACGACTGCCTCCTCGGATAATTCCAGTTATGTCTCGTCTGACTCGAAGCGGTGATTTCCTGAATTGGACGTGCCCTCAGTGGCACACATAGTTTGCAGAAACGACTGTCTAATTCTCAGCCTTTTGCACTGCATTGAAACAAAGATCCTTCTCCTTCATCCAAATTACTTGATCTTAAATTCTTAGTTGAAGTGGCGTTTTCGGTTACCCTGCCGTCAGAGTTTCCATGCAGAGGGTCCTGGTATGCTGGCCTCGGTCAGCAGTGCTGGGCAGGATTTATGCTCACACTTAAGGAGTGGGATCAATAGAAGATAATGCTAGTGAGGAGCAGTACGGTCCAGCGATTTTGTTCTTTAGTGCCGCAACATTTGCTAAGAAAGGCCTGTGGGGATCCAGCAAAACCGGATTCTACCGCAAGCGTCCTCTCAACAAAAAAAGAGTGAACCCTTTTAACCTGGGACAGGATATCTAGAGAGATTTCTGGATGAGGGTCGAGAAGCTTATATGCTTAAACAAATGCTCTAGCAGACTTAAATGTGAAACACCAGCATCAGACAGCTGTGAGCAAGACATGCTTGTGTTTTCTAGCAGGGGTGCTCAGATTTGGAATAGTTTTTTTGTTTGAGCTAAGGTTTAGTGGTTAGTGCATGAACTCAAGACACACTGAGCGAGGGAGGTGCTGCTGGAGGCGGGTTGTAGGTTAATGTAAAGATGTATCATGATGCTCATATGTAAGTTTTGATAAAAGCAAATGTTTATTGTTGTATGTTCCTGTGGCATTTCATTTAATGTATACCTTTTAAATTGGCTTTGAAAGAGGAACAACAAAAGGAGTCAAAATTAACTCCTCAAAAAGTTTGCTTAGGTAAACCGTTTAGAACTGCCAAAACAACAACTGTTAACAAACAGAGCTGCATTCTCCGATAACGTTGTCTCTTAGCGCACTACGAAGACTCAAAAGGTACACCTTAACTACAGTTATACCTTTCCTACGTGTGTTCACCGAACTATACCTTAGGATGGTGCTTAAGGTAAATCTTCTTAAGGGCGACCTTAGCAGGTGCTGTCCATTGATATCGATGCCTCGATGATCGATTGTGCACTCTTTCTTTCACAGGATTATTGGAAAAGTTTTGAGAAAACAATGTTCTTTATAAAGAAGCGTTTTAGAAATAGTACGAAGTGCTTTCATCGGGGCTAATTTAAATATAAACATGCAGAAATAAATACAGTTATGTGTTTATAATTTAGCAAGTCCGCAAACCCACACCCTCACGGCCATAAATGTGTTAATGTTCTCCCACCGTATGCCGACCCACCAGCCATATTGCGTCGACCTCGACTGAAGTGCATTATAAAACAGAATGCTTATTGACAGAACTTATTGAGTGTAAATGTTTTTTTTTTTTTTTTTTTTTTAACATTTTTGGGAAAATAAAGTCCTCCCTAACCCTTTCCAATGCATTATTTTAAACTTTTTTATTATTTCTTTCATTTTTATTCAAAATAAATGCTTTTCGGGTGTTATTTGTGTTATTTGAAATTATAAAAGGGACTAAGAGGGGGTCTCACCCAGGGAGTAATTCAATGTAGAACCGCCACTGCTAGTGTCCACATAACGGTCTCCATAAAATGGTACAATTTTGCAAGTGCTGCCATAGCTATAAAGTTTGTGTAAACTCATCTTTCTTCATAGACTCTTAAGCCTTTTCTGTCAAGTGGTTCGCCAGCTTATGTGCTTTAGGACAGTAATTAAAAAGTGTAGGCTATAACAACAGAAGTATTTTATGTGTAAAAATATAAAGTAAAGTAAAAATGTAAATTTAATACTAAATCAGATTTTATATTAAACTTTAACACGTAATTTTTTTTTACGCATTTTAATAAAAACTTATTTTTGCACTGTGGAACGCTTCTCTCTGGTTGAGTTTCGGCGGGCCAATTATACTGGAGCACCAATTACCATTTCTAATGCTCTCAATGCATAGATATATATAGAATGACACAATATTTTGGGTGAGCGAGCAGCCTGTGGTAAGATATGCGGACATTCGACTCCGTTGGGCAGCAACGCAGACAAGACATCTAGTCATTCTATATATATATCTATGTCTGAATGTACTTGAAAATAGGGATGCACCGATCCGGATCAGCCGATGTGTTTGTGTGTTTTGTCAGTAAAACAGGTTTTCTGACATTTTTTCCTACCCGCCAGATTTTCCTACCCGGGCTTACTGCGCACACGCACGTCAATATTACATTCTTTTTTCTCACCCTGAACAACAATATTTAATGTGTCTTCATTACTTCAAGGGTAGGTTTAGGGATGGGGTAGGTGTGGACATTAATAAAACACAAAATAACAGGTAGAAAAAATATATTTATTGTTGGTTTCGCGTAGCTGTAAATATTATAATCAAAACCGTGACTATAACTCATAATTACTATATTTGCATTACTGTAAGGGTTGGTTTAGGGTTGTGGTATGTGTAGACATTAATAAAACATAATTTGACAGGTAGCATTTTTCGTTGTTAAATTGTACTACCTGCATTTTAATGGGAGGTAGGAAAATCTGGCAGGGTAGCACAAATCGGCAGAACACTGGTCATGTAATCAGCGGTAAATGCCATCACATTGAGCCATATGTACTACACACAGCCGTTGTTTACTGACAAGCTGCGTAAATCTACGCTGATAATGAACATGGTTTTGCGCAGCTTGTCAGTGAACAATGGCTGTGTGTAGTATATGCGGCTCAATGTGAAATCACGCACCTGATGGCATTATTGTGTTTTACTTAATAAAAACAGTTTACAGAAAGTCTATCTACCTAAAGGGTTCCTGAATTTCTAAAATGTAGGCTGCTATATTTCTAAATATCCTATTGCTACTACACTTAATGGCAATATTGCAGTGGTCTGTTGGACTTGGTTGAACAAAAATAAACAATATTTTGTTGCTTAAGCTTATGTATTCAATGGTATACTAAAAATCCATATGAAAAACTTCTCTACACAAACTCTCTGAGTAGTAATCTTAAAAAATAACCGATGAATGAAGGACACCTCCTGAGGATCTGATGTCCTCATATTACTGCTTTTACACTGACTGTGCTCTACCTAAAAAGTCTAAAGTGTCTATTCTGGTGGTCTCACAAACTTGCCAAGATGGTGTTTTACTCGTTTGCCTGATTGGCTGTCTAAATTCAGCAATCCTGACCAGTATGGTGGGGTTGGGAGACCAACTAACCAGTTTAGATTGGTTTAACTCTTTTTCTGGTAAACCAAGAGCAAAGGAATGACTAAGAAACCAAAAGCAGAAGTCACACTCATCATAACGTCAGCCGTGTCCTTCCTGTAACCTCTGACCTGACCGTTTTGGAGGTCAGGCGTCTTAGTGAACACTTAAACCTTGCTTGAGGAGTTTGACCCATCCGTTGATGCAGACTTCCTCCGCCTCCTTTCAGACCTCCGCCCGCCCTCTCACTGCAATTCACCCCTTCAATAATCCCCACAGCCAATCAATAGTAACCGTTCTCTCAATAATTCATAACATTAACATGCGCTCAATGGCCCAGTGGATGGATGGGCAAGACAGAGGAGGCCCATCATTCCAGTATTGATCCCCCAGAGAGAGTTGATAGCCTGGGATGTGATGGACTTATTGCCGAGCCTCTTGCAGACACCACTGCTTGTATGCTTGTAGAGAGTCAAGAGACTCAAGATGCTTCCATTTTGCATATTTTTGCTTTTTCATTGCACATGATAATATCAGCAAAACACATTGAAAGAAATGTTGTTGTAAAATTTACTTAACATTGATTAATGACCTAGAAAATGTGCAGAATCTTAAATATAAAAAACACACCTACACAACCAGTATCCGCTATTCTTACTCCCTGGAGCTATACCACGGCAATTAACCGCTAATTAATTAATCTGGTCCTGTAGGTTAGTCACCAATCTAGAGGAATATGGCAGTGTGTGAAGTCGCTGTAAAGGTTTGGGGACTCATTCACACACATACACACATGCTCTCGGTGGTAAGTGTGTGGCGGGATGGGCGGTTGGCAGGTTTCCTCTCTAGGGAGCACGCTGAACTCAATTCCAATCGTTTCCACTTAAAGAGAGCAAAAGCGGGTGGAGAGGAGGGAGGGAGAGACGCGGGGGGAGGGAGAGAGCATGGCTGACAGCGAGGGCTTGAACTGATACATGGGAATGTGTGTATGAGCGGATGTCCCTGCATGTGTGTGTGAGTGTGCGTCTCATTAGCATGTCAATTGACTACATCTGCTTTGCACATGAAAGGTGTAGGATCACAATGTGTAGGAGGACGGAGAAAGAGGAGTGTGTGTGTTTCTCCCTGTCTGTCTTTATTTTTTCTCTCCAGTATCTTGATATGTTCTGCACGCTCCAGTTACACTTTCAGTCGAATCACTTCAACGTTACATATGGGAACTCGCCAGAGAGACCAAATGCCTTTGAGCTTTATACAAAAG
>JAUYWG010000061.1:1373588-1389953 GCA_034779775.1 Enteromius afrohamiltoni | reverse complement strand
GGCGAGTTCCCATATGTAACGTCTCCGTTCCCTCCTTCAGGGAACGTGGGTTACGTTCGTAACCTAGACGTTTTTCACCATATATAGTAGGTGTAACATTTTTACAGTCTTTTACCGTTAAAATCATGTTTTGTTTTTTTATTTTTTTATTGCAGTATACAGTTGAATAGACGCGTATGCAAATGTGGGTGGTCATTTAAGCACAAATGATGCCACAGTAACTTCTGAATAACATGTTTTTGCAGTTCAGTTTCAATAAATATAATTTTTGAGCACACAGAGCATTGCCTGATGCTAGAGTGTGTCTTGGATCCGAAACACTGAACATTGCTGAACAGCATATTGAAGGTTCTTGGTTGTGACTATGAGCTACTGTATTCTACTAAAGCCTCTGAAAGTTGACAGATCCTAAAATGTGAGTGGACAAGACTTTATTTATGAAGAGAAGTCTGGGGAAAGTAAGAAAAAATAGAGAAAGAGATTTAATTACAAATGTAGTCATCAAAACGGGTTGGTCAGAAGTCATTCACTTGGCTCCACTCGACATAGTAATTTTGGCACCATAAAACACATAACAACTAAATCATACCAGAGAACTCCTGATCATAACCAGTTTAATATAAGGATAAACCAAAGACTCAAAACATTTAGGACCATTTCTTTGAGCCAGTCTAAAAGAAGGACAGTCTGGAAAAGAATTTGTATTCTCAACACCACCAGCTTGAACTTATTGACTCTGATCGTTACTAATGACTAGTACAAGATGATTACAAACATTTGTAAATATTACAATAAATCACACTTTGCTCAGTCATGTTGCGAGAAACTTGTTTTGCAACACATTCCGTTGCTATGGAAAGATCAGATGGAGCCATCTGGGCCGAGCAGAGGTTTCAAGTCTAATTGTCAAAATAAAATGATCTCTTATGCAATGTCATGAAACTATTGAAAACAAGGCCTTGGTTTTCTCAGATATGTCCAGACAAGGAGGCTGAGTCTCCTCACAGGGGAAAATCCGTAGCCAAAAGGAAACCTGAATCCATTCAAAGAACAGCCTGGATAAGTAAGAAACTATTTTCCACAACTCTCCTAAGACCTGTTGTGAGTGTTCTTCATTGGAGGAAGATGTTATGGCTGGAGCTCTGGAAAGTGAGACAAGCCAAATATTTTGCAGTACACAAAATGGTAATGTTCTAAAAATATAGGCTATGCTTTCTGTGTACTAGTTGAGACACTTAGTAGTATCTCTAAAAAAGTTGGGTAAGTGTATCTCTTTACTTTAGGCCCAGTTTACTTTTCTCAAAACCAAGAAAAACTGTATTATGTGTGAAAGATATGTGTGGGTTTGTATCGAAGAGCCATGAAGTACAAACATCTGTCTTAACAATTTTCCATTAAGTCTGAAACTAGTTTGTGTTTGTATAGACCCTTGATGGAGCCATCATTTTTAGTAAACAAAACTCTACCTTTAAACACATTAACTAAAAAGGTCCTATGCATCCCCTTTTATAAAGACTTGCATTGATTTGCATTGAAGACATGCAAGTTTTTATGCTTGATTGTTTCCCCCCGCATATATTAAATTATTGCAGCACCTCTCCTTCCAGTCTGTCTCAAACACCCCATTTAGTTACTCTTTTAATAAAGCCTCTGCTTCTGAAATACAAAATGTGCTTTGATTGGTTGGCTAGCTCTGTGAGTTGTGATTGGCGAACAACAATGTTCTGGACATGACACACCTTTTTACACACCCTTTACCATTACCAAACTTTGTCAACATGTCAACTTTGTCATACTTCTGTCTTGTGTAAAATGTGGAGCACACAGATACATTTTAATTTAATTATTTTTTTTATTTAATGTTTAATTTTAAGTTTGTCTGCCTTATGAAAGCCAAACAAAGGATTTTTGGAAAAGGCATGAAAAACAGCAGCTTCTAAAGCAGCTCTTCTTTGTCCTACAACTTTTTTGCATATCCCATGTACAGGAATTATTATGTTTGTAATAAATTAAAAGTCCCATTGTTTACTTCACAATATCTGAAAGTTGCAGCTCTTGAAAAATGTTTTCTGAAAAATATTTAGATTTGAAACCTTCCAGAAATGCAATTCTCAAACAGCAACACTACACACTAACTAAAAGTAAAAAAAAAAAGTGAAAACACATAATAGTCAACATCCACAGAGTGCGTTTGTAGAATCTGTAATAAAAAGCTTTTTCAGAAAATACTGTTATGCTCTTTGGCTTGCTGAGTCAAAGAGATGACTTCATCCATGGCCATGACACTTCAAAAGCTCTATGTGCAAGTTCTTCTTGGCAGGAAGGGCTATGACTGGGCATAGCGGTATCAGGTTACTATGAGATCATGCAGGCCAACACTGCAAATGTCTAGAAAGCAGGTGGGTGGCTGGAGTCAGCAAAGCTAACACACCTGGCCAGACTTGGTGTCATGGTATATTCCATGTCAAAATCTGAATTAAAGGCATCCTGATGTGAAGTGGCTGGGATCTTTTTAGGGGGTTTCAGCTGAAATGAGTTTGCACATTTTACAGGTGGTACAGGCCTTCACATAGCCCACATCGCCTGGAGATGTGTACGTCCCTGCTGTGTATGTAGCTCTCATCACTTAACCCACTCAGATGTTGGTAATACTTCATAAAAAAAGGCTTGAGTTTGCTGACTCTCTTTATTTCCGCTAATGCTGCATTCACTGATGTGGTCACACTGGACCACACTGGTCCATCTGGGAACCCAGGCTGCCACACAGAAACAAGCAGAGACTCAACAGAGACTGCGGGCTTTAGGGAGAGATGTTAGCAGGTGGCTCAGTGATGTGGGATTCTGGACTCCATCAGTCCATCAGGAAGCTATTTAGGATGGCAGATTAATCGTTCTCCCTACCTCTCTCACTTACCACAAATGTGTAGTCCAATTCTCTCATCCAACAGGTTTCACAAAAGTAGTAGAAACCAATGAGGAGACATTTATCTGTTTGCCTTAAGTAATAAGACCTATAATAGACCAGCATGAAACAAAGTGGTAGCTCATTCAAATAATGGTTCAACAGCCTTTGTGAAAATTGTACTGTCAACACCAAAGTAAACAGAGGAAAATGACTATGGACCTCTGTGGTTGGAACCTGTGGCCATGAACCTCTCAAACTCTAAAAAGAGAAAAGGTTAAACGTTCAGATCTGCAAAGAGTGATCTATAAACTATCACTATTGTTCCCTTTGAGCAAGCAACTTAATTCCAGCGGGATTTTCCCTTGTAATAAATGTACCACTTACAATGGATCAAAATGTCAAATTAGTGGTTAGTAAAGCAAAACAAAATAGGAATAAGCCAAACTAAAGACAAGTAAACAAAAAGTGGGTCACACTTCATTTTAAAGTCCGAGTCTTGCATTAACAAGCCACTAACTTTGACTTTTGCCTCAATAAACTCCTTATTTGCTGCTTATTAATAGTTAGTGAGGTAGTTTTGAAGGGTAGGATTAGGTGATTATATGGTCATGCAGAATATATTATAAGTCCTAATAAACAGCAGGTATGTTATTAATATGGATGCTAATCAACTAGTTTATTGTGAGAATTGGTCACTAAAATGTTACCAAAAAGCACCTTTGCTCTTTGATTTTAGCATCAGCTTAAAACTATGGAGCTCATCAGATTTACAATGTTCAACTGCTTAGACGTTGGTTAACTGTGCTAAAACTCAGAATTGTCATTAGGAATGAATATAATTCAAGTGCCCATACTCTCTTTTGAACATGATGAACATGAACAGCCTTTAGGTTTTGTTATGCTGTGATGGTCCTGGATACTAGATGTGGTCTTTTATGGCCACCACATTTTTTAACCATTGAATTGAGATACATTGTACAGCTGTTTTATGCACAGACTATAACAGTTTCATACATCCCCATGTCCTGACTTTCCTCAAGACTGGATTTCCAAGGTGACTCGCAATATGATGCAAGTGAGCCAAGGTTAGAAGACTTTCCACGTTATCCTGAGGAATTACAGCCAGAGCTTTTTTCACCCCTCCCAGGGGCCACACAACGAAGTAAAATGTAAAGTAAGAGCCTGTTATTGGTGTCCACGAACAATGACGTATACATGCGACTGAAGGTTATGACCTGACACTCCTGCTTCCGGGTGTCCTCTATCTGACGTTGGAGTACCCACTGGAGATTTACGTGAAGTATCTAGAACTGCTCTATTCATGGCCTCTGCATGGTAGCATGTGTGGCTTAAAATGGTAACAGTTCAGTATACAGGAACCAATTTTCACCATGAATTGCTTATAGAATGCCTAATATTAACATATTGGCTTCCCTATTCTGTATGACCATTTTCTGCATACGCCCTACCCAGTACCTAAATTTAACAACTACCTTACAAACTAATAATAAGCAGAAATTCAGTCGTTGTCTAATGGATAGGTAGTTGGACTTGTAACCTGGTTATTCACTGGGGTTAGTGAATAACCAGGGCTCTCTTCACCTTCAATACCATGACTAAGGTGAGACCCTTGAGCAAGGCACAGCTCCCCCAACTGTGCCGCAGCAATGGCTGTCCACTGCTCCGGGGGTGTGTTCACAGTGTGTGTGTGTGTGTGCGTATGTAGTTGTTCACTTCTCACTGCTTTGTCTGTTCACTTGGATGGGCTAAAGGCAGAGCACAAATTCCTAGTATTGGAAACCATACCTGGCCACATGTCACTTCCTTCCAAATAGGGGTTAATGATTTGTTAACAGCAAGAACTGGACCTTGAAGTGAAGTGAGACTCTTAAAATGGCCTTACCATACTTAAATGGCGGAAAAGTTGACCGACCCACTGGGAAAAGCCATGATACAATATGGTCATACTGGATCACTATACATACTGTGATCATAGCCATGACTTTGATAATAATCTCTCATATTTACCTCCTTTGTTAAAGTTACTCTTGCTACTTTTTAGGCTACCCAGATAAAAGCCACTATTTTACCAGGGGTGTGTTTCCAAAGAACATTTGTTAGCTAGCTATTGTTGTTATTTACATTGACCTCTATCGGTAACAACAGAACTTGCGACCATAGTTGCTTTGGGGAAACTCAATACCAGATTGGGTAGTTTCATAAATTGGACCTAGAGCAACTTGAAACATACATCCAGGTGTCACCACACTAGCCAGTATCCTTTCATCCTCTCAGCTGTTGGCATCACATCTAGAGTACATTATTACAAGAAAGGTAGGGAGAATTAGGATGCTTCCTTGTAAAAGAGGAGAAGGTGCTCTGGTCCACTTATTCCTGAAGCTTGTGTGTGGGCCATATGTTGTGCCCTGAGGATTTACAGTGTGTGGTAAGTGGGGCAGATCAAGGGGAGCAAAGCAGCATGACTTCGGCACTTATCTTACTGGGACTCCATGGTTCCTTTACTGTGTTTCTTTGATTACCAGTTATGTGGAGCAGGTGTTGCCAGTTCCTCCCCTTTGTTTGTCCACGTAACTGTGCTGGTGATCAGGGTGATGCTGAAACCTGTCTAAAACATGTCTCATTAAATTAAAGAACGGATGCTACCTGTTTTTTTTTTTTTTTATTTTAAAACATATGGAAAACAATGGGCCACACTCAGAATTTCAGGTTGTGGGAAATTCTTATGTGCATCAATCACCTATTGTAATAATGCCTTATTTACAGACTTCAATCTGGCATATACTGTATTAAGTATACAGTTGATGCTGCTGTACCATGGACTGGCCCTTAATGATCTCCGATTGGTTCTATCACTATAGGGTGCCCTTTGTGTGATCTGCACATGACACGCAGTCTGAACCGCTGACTCCAGCTCAGTGGGGTTTTGCACTGGAAAGTCCCTGGCCAGGAGAGCGGTGGATCTGTGGGCTATATGCACACATACACACTATCTCTATTTGTTTTCCTCATATCGTGGGAGGAAGTCATAGTTGTGCCTTAGCAGCCCAAAAACAGTGCCTGAATCAGGTCAGGGGGAGAAAGGGAGAATAAACGATGATGGGCTAGAAGGTATTTACCCAGTCATGTGATAGTCCTGTTTTTGTGCGAGTTTATGAGGTGGGGGTGAGAGTGGGCGGCATGGGTGGATGGTGGCACGAACCCAGACCTCTCTGTATTTCGAACCCCCTCCTGTCTGCTTCTGCCCATAAGCTCTGCTGAGTGCTTGTGACACATCAGACACACTCTCCACACCACATCTTACACACGCATGGGCTACATTACGCCTATGTCTCTCTTTACCTTCCTTAGCATGACTGCTCAAGAGCTATTTTTAGCTGACCCTACAGTGTGCTATTTCTCACGAGAGTGGGCAGGACTTACAGTAACTAAGCGAGCATCTATCCACGTCTATTTGGGTCTCAATGTGTAGATTCTTCATAATGTTTTGTTTTCGCCTTGCTTCCTCTTGGTTGACTGTTTTGAAAAAAAAAAAGTTTCTCAGAAAAGCACACACTCAAGGCCACAGTTTCAGATTGACCACAGATTCTGGCATCTGTCTTGATTCCCAGAGTTATAACACCAGCTGCCTTTTTGAACACTTCATTCTTAACTAGATGTTTCCAAACACTAAAAATCATACAGACCCAATATCAAGTTATCAGGAAGTAAGTTTGGCAGCCCGCCCCATTTTATAATCAACTGAAGATACCAGTACCAAAATAATGTAAACTTTGACAAAATGTTTAAAGGAATCATGAACTACCTTTGTTTTTCATTATGTTTTTGAATCAAAACATCATAATTTAGAAGTAATAGGCTACTATCTGTCTTGTTTTTAATCCCCCTCATAAGAACACTCTGTTTGAATAAGCGTGGCACATTATAGACTTGGAAGTAAACACCCACTGCTGTGATTGGCTAATATTGTGTGTGTTTGACAGCGTACATTCCTTACAGATGGACACTGCTTTGATTTAGGTAAAACAGTTGTAGTTTTAATCTTTCTGAAAATTCTATGTTGAATTGTGCTTTGTTTCCAAATTAACGTTTACGTTGGGATAGAAGGTAGGCACGTTTTGTTGTATTAAAAAGTATCTTTATTGTTTATTTTCTGTGTAGACCTTCGCGTTCAACTCTTGATATTTACACTACATGTGTAAATTGATGAATTGGTGGGCGGGGCTAAACAGAGTGATGTAGAATCAGTGGGCGGGGCTAAACATACCATGATGTACAATTGGTGGGAGAGCTGAACTGGCAGCAATGTAGAATCAGTGGGCGTGGCTAAACTGACAGTGATGTAGAAGCAGACATCGATCTTCTGTGGAGGCGGTGCTTATCCAAACTATTACATTATAGAGTGGCACATTCAACAAGCTGTTGTTTTGGTAGACTGCCTTCAGCATAAGCTGTTTTTAGACTAGGAAAAATAATCAGTTCTGAAACTTAAAGGATGATTTCATAGCATAATAACCTCTTATGTGAACAAATTTGGGGGAATTTTTGTTTCTCAGTTCATTACTTTAACTTAGCACTGAAATTAATAATACATCTACAGTATGTATCTAAAGAGAGGCACAGATTGACAAAACTAGATTAACATTCAGCATTGAATAAAATGGGCTAGTTTTCCCTACTCTGTGGCCTAAACAATAACAAATAATGCCAAAGACCTTAAGATAAAAAACACAATTGTCACGCCGTCCGCCGTTCCATGTGTCTTTGTGTTTTGTTTTCATTCTGTTTTCCGTTCTCATGTATCTTGTTTGTGACCCCGCCCCGCTCGTTACCTGGTGTCCTCCTCCAGCCGTCTCTGTCCAGGTGTGTCTTGTTATCGTCTGATTAGTTTGTGTTTAAATCCGGGTCCTGTTCAGTCTGTCCATGTCTGTTGTTAAAGTTTCGTGTCTGCACTCCGAGCTCTGCATAGCTCTCTGCGTTTTCCTTTATGTTTTCTGAGTTTAATAAATGTTCTTTTGTTCAATTGCGTTCCCGAGTCCTGCCTTGTCCTGAAAGGAAGCGAGAGCGCGAGCTCGACAGCAGTGCATCGTTACAACAATGAACAGTTGTAATATTTTGTTTTTTTAAATATTTTATTTGCTGCTTTGTTCAACACACAGATCCTCAAAATCCTACCAGCTACCTTACAAAACCATTCCCATTTCAATTAACATTTAAAAAAGAAATTCAGAATATAATTCAGAGAAAATGATTATCCTGCATTTCTCACTTGATGAAAAATGAATGCCTTGTGGTATATATTTCGCTTTGTTTCTTACATTGTAGTGATTTGCCCTTCAGATAAAAGATGACTCAAACTTTCAACCCTCAGCTCACAGTGCTCAATGTCTTTATTAAGGCAATAAAACGAGAGAAAAGAAGGAGGGCGAGGCCTTGGGTGGTGGAGGTGCATGGGCAGGGGGTGCAACTTTAGCCCTCACCCTCATCTGTTCATGCCCCGACCCAGAGGGGCACCTTGGTATCATGCAGACAAGCAGCTGCTTATTGTAATAGCTCCATTTGACTGTCCTCATCTTCTCAGCCCTCCACTGTAGGTGTAATGCCTGTTTAGCTTGCATGAAGTTTGCTTGAAGAACGTCCTTTACCACCTGTGTATGAGATGTGTATGGCCAGGGATTAAGGGCTCTGACCTTCAGCACGTACTCAACGAACAACATTGCAATAACATAGGAGTTTGCGTTTTTATCCTTAGATATGCTGTAAAAAATGCATTTCTACATTGCTCAAGAGTAAATAATTCTCCCTATGAAGACACACAAGAGAAATATTTTCTAATTATTTCAAATGAAGGAAAACAAAGATGTAATTATTTTTTACCACTTTCATGCAGTTTAATTTGCACAATATGCTCTAAGGTCAGTATGTCTCTCTCAAATCCTCTGAGGGTGTCTGGACTTCTGCCCAGCGAGCTGCCAATGAAAGTGTTTCTCTAGAATATTATGAATAATCACACGGTATGGTGAACATTGCACTACAGGCTAGTCACCTGAAGGGTTCAATTAAAAGAGACAGTATAAAGCCCTAAAGGTTAAAGTTATCTTGCCAGCAATGTGGAGCTAGATATGAAGACCTAGGATAAGGGATAATATTATTCTTATTTATATGTTTTAGTGCAAAATAATTCACGAAATTGTGCACATCTGGCATTTGAAAAGTTAAGTTAAAGATATTTAAAGAAATTGTAGAAATAAATAATAAAGATGGTAGATATAAATAAAGGCATCAGAATTCAATTTAAAATGGGCTTCTCATGCAATTTTATGAATTTCTGTTTTAATTCAAATTCTGGTTTTATTTCAGTCACAACATACAAACTGCATTGTAAAATAGCAATACTGTATATAGAGATATTATATATTATATATTTACTCTATGACCTGATTTGCATAATTGCTGTAGTTAACAGGATTCTAAAATAGCACAGAATGTGCAGACAAATGACATTATCAGATATTAGCTCATTTTAGGTAATTTCCCCCTCTGTATGTAGCTGATGAATGAGAGATGGAAAATGTAACACACAAACAGACATAAACAATTAGAGTTTTGTAATCAGGCAATTAAACGTCCAATTAATTGCACTTTCATTGTGCATCAGTATCCATGGCCTTTGAGAGGTTTATCATGTTTCTCTGATTGGTTTGTGTGTTTCATTTTGTTTCAGTTGAGGAGACAATTTGTTTAATGCTGTCTCCATACTTGCTTCTATCTGGTTTTTATTAAAGAGCCTGTTGCTCTGGGCTGCTTTATTTCTGTCTGCCTCCTCTATTAGTCACATGAGCCACATCACAGCTGAAGAATCTCTCTCTCTCCACACACACACACACACATAAATAAAGTCTGTTTTTTTGTTTTTTTTCCCCCATGCATATCCAAGACGGCCCTCAGTGTAAATGTAAAACATTATTTTAAAAGCCGTGTCCCTTTTTATGTTGAATTGCTGGTAAGAAGAAATCACCCAAAAACTGTGAGTTTAAGCTAATTTGAGCTTGGTCAAAAAGTCCTGGTGTGTTTACAACCAATCTCAATGACTGAGAGGAGCCTAACTGGGCTCTAATTGGCCAACTCTGCTGTCTTATCGAGGGTCTTACAGCTCCAGGGGGCACGGTTTCCACCGGCAGTCCAGGCTTTTAAAAGCATTTAGTGAGTGCATGACTCACTGAAATGGCTCTTGAGTTAGGGCTTTGTGCTTTTGTGCTCACAGGATGTACAGTGCATACCTGACAATACAGTACAGTCCTTTGACACGTCTGCAGTTCTCATCTCAGAACTCTTCTTGTACTTTTTTGGTTATTTACAGGCCCAGACAAACTCCACAGGAACTACAGAAAATAGGCAAAACCATGATATTTCTTGCTAGACCATGGAATGAATATGCTCTAGTAACTCATCGGGGCTTCTTGACTAGTGTATTAAACAAGATATATCTGGTCATTCAGTATAAAAAATGAAAATCAACTGGTGAACTTACCACCAACCAGACCAGTATCGACCAACCTTGACCAGCATGGGTCACTCCTTTCCAATGTTGGAAAAATACTGCTCATGGTTGTAGAAACTGCAGTCATGCCATCTTTAAAATGCCAACTTCTCTTTGGAAAAACATAGCTCTGCCTGCATTTTTACAAAAAAAAAAATAGTTTTACTATGCTTAACCTCATCTGCACATCATATCCATGAATATTCCCATCCATGTGACACCATGTTTAACACTGTCAAAGATGGAAGTCTAAGGAAATATGAGATACAGACTGTAAATGCCATTTGCTGCATACATTATTTTTTATTGATAAAAATCATTCAATATCCTTGTTTTATTTTAGAATAAGTCTATCAAAATAATAAAGAGGTTAAAAGAGCAGGGTTGCATCAGCAGATGTGTTAGATATCACTTTTGCAGTCATTAACACAAGCGGGTCCACTCTGTAATTTTTACAAAAACCTTTTGGCAGCCGTGGTTACCAGAATAATTTTGTAATAAATACAGAATAACTGTAAACACATTTACTGTCTAAAACTGTACATTTTACAGAATAAATCTGTAATTTACAAACAACCAGTAAATTCAACAATGCACACTGATATTAAAATCTGTTTTGTTCTTTTAACATACTGACAACCACCATAATAAATGTGGTGAAAGAAAGCCACTTGAAAACTTAACACTCATCACAAGCAGTTTCACCACAAGCAAATGTATCCGTGCGCAGGGATGTCAGAAAATCTTCAATGGGGGGGCATTTAGTTTTCATTGGGGGCACACTTTATTTCTGAACTCAGAAATACATATTCAACATAACAAAAACATTATTTATGGAATATATATTTCCAGGCACATAAAATAAAACGCAAATTAATGGCATTCATTATAAAAACTATAGGAAAGTCTCGTCAAAATGATTGAATTTAAATAGAAACAGAAACAAGAAAATCACCTCAGACGCGATCACTTAAATGTATTTTAATTTAGTCCTGCACTGACAATAAAAACAAATCCTTGTGCTTGTAAACCAACCTGATCTCATGGCAATTCGTACATATTTTACAAGGAGGCTAATTCGTACGAATTTGTACGACCTCACTCGTACGAATTCATACGATTTATTCTAAATCGTACATATTTTACGAGATACCAATTCGTATGAACTTGTACGAAAGACCTAAACATAACCCCGCCCCTAAACCTACCCATCACGTGGTTTTAGACAATTCGTACGAAATCGCACGAGTGAGGTCGTACGAATTGGCACAAATTTGGCACCTCGTATGAATATGTACGAATTGCTCGTGAGGCTGTGTTATTTCTGTGTTGCTATATTTGCGCGTATGCGTTGCTGCGTGTTATTATAGCTTCCTGTCTTCCTCCTAAGTCCCCCCTGTAGAGATTTACGTGAATAATCACTAATTACTAACCGTTACACGATTTTACTGATTTACACTTGAGAGTTGGCTTTCACGGAGGAGTGAAACACAGAAAGGGGGCATAAAGTATTTCTATTAACCTCAGACCTAAAATAATATCTTACAGCGAACACTTTGATGAAGACATTCACACTCAAAGCCGCGAGCACCACCCGCAGGTGAAGACATCTAACAGCAGATGGCTTTTCCTGAAGTTCCCGGAACTGCGCTCTGTCGTATATGAACCACAACATTTTCGGAAGCGAATTTGTAGTGAAATAAAACTAAAAAATAAAACCGAAAGTTGCCTGACAAATATTATTGCTGGAATTATTAAACAAACGGAATATTTTGAAAATGAACTTTGTAAGGTAAATATTGATTACTAAATTTAAAAAATGCAAATGTTTGTGAAATGTTTATTTTTAAAATATTCACTACGTAAATATACAACCATGTTAAAACCCGGCGCGTTAAAATGCAAGCACTGTTAATTGCAATGCAATTTATTTTTCGATTTGTGGAATTCAACAAGCTTTTAATTTCAAATACTTTAGGCAGGGTTTTTGTTCCATAGTTGTTATTTTTCGACACAATAGAGGATTATTTTTTTTAGCGACACTCACCGGACATTTGAATTCTGAACTGCCACAATATGTACCTACAGTAACGTAATAAAAACACAGAATATAACCAGCATATAACAATCAAAAACATGGCTACGTTCACATATCGAATGTGTGTTTAAGTGGCACTTACTGGGCATTTCACTATGAAAATATCGCAAAAAGTGTAGTAAAGTACAGTGCGGAATATCAGTGTTGCAGAAACGTCGCCACAAGCATGCATTTCCAATAAGCCTGGGTTGCTAATCTGAAAAGAACAGAGCCACTGTCACAGTAGTTAAATCGTTAGAGCCACTGCTTTCAGTTAGTTTAGTTCCTGCTCTTCCAAGTTTCCCCCAGAGCTCTTTCACGCTCATTATTTCCTTTCCTTTTTTGTGGTAATGTATCACTTTTACACCTAATGCAAGTGCGTTCCATATTCTCCATCTCAATACCTCAACAACCTTCGACCTCTCGTCTCCACTAGTCTAAGAGCCATCGGCAGGAGCATCATAAGGTTAATGACTTCACTCCTGACAGCCCTTTGTTGGCCGAGCACCAGCACAAATGTGGTGGTTAGGGGTTAACACCGTGCACCCTGCTGGGGAAACAGTGCTTAATTCTGGGCAAGCAGCCATGCCGTCCTCTGCCTCTCACTCTGGACTCCCAGAGGAATCACTCTAATACTATAACTTGTGTTTATAACGTTGATTATGTCTCAGAAAGCCTCCTGCTTGACTGCGGTAATATAATTACTATCACAATATGAGCATTAAATGATGTTTTCTTAACATCGCAATAATGCTTATTTGGCACATTTGTTTTGGTGGGGGCTGTATATCATTTTATGTGATCAATAGCTGCACAGATTTATAAGTGAAGATTAGTATTGTGAATATCAATTAAGGAGAGGGATCGATTGCAGTCACACAAAAAATAAGTTTGTTAATACATACGACGGCTCCAGGGGGTCCATGGGGAATTTACCATGATGAAGATCTGCCTCAAACAGCACTGAATCCTGGGAATACTGCATACTGTGCAGTAGACACTGCATACTGTCCTTTAAAAAATAAGAATGGTAAACATTTCAAAATGATTAAATATAATAATATAAAGACATCCAGTTGATCCATCATGCTGGAAACCAAGATGTAAAGTTGATCATTTTTAAAAATATGCTTATTGTGGACATTATACATGCTATTCTGAAAATAACCAGAGAGACAAAAAGTGTGGGTTCTCACTGATAGTATACTTTCATACTCTTTTTGTTATATTAGTGTAATTAACAGATGGTGCGTTTGATGAGCTGAAGTGTAATTTGGTGAACAAGGGTTGTTATAGTGTGAAAAAGGGTGTCATTTGTGCCACCACACGCACACGTTTATGGGCATGTGTACTTACTACTGTTTGTACTTACATTCAAATGAATTATTTTTGATACAATGCACTTATTATGTATTGTGTATATGACATGTTTTTACATTGTACTTGAGTTAAATAAGCCTAATATATAGTGGGACTAGATCAATAACAATGAAGCACAAATGTTTGCTCAGTAAACATGTTGCTCTTTACAGAAATATTAGACTATATGGCTATTCCCTTGTTGAAAAAAATTCACTTAAAGGTGAAGAGTGTAATATTTAGGCGAATTTATTACATAACACATACATTAACATACCAAACTATGTGTGTAAAGACCTTACATAATAAGTTGTTATTATTTTATAACCTTAGAATGAGCAATTTATATCTACATACACCTCGGGTCCGTTTATATGGAAGTCGCCATGTAGTGACTATAGTAGCCCTAAACGGACAAACTTCTACAGAGTTTGTTTTGTCAGTACGTTGTTCTGCTTCTTCCTTGGTGTGTTCCTCTGCTCGTGTCGTCACCACTTTGAGATGTGTGCGAATAAGGAGTAGTTGTAGTATAAGCTTATTTATAGTGTTTTTCTGGTGGAAGTTAGAGGAAATAAAGGAAATTAAAAAAAGAAAAGAAAAAAAAAAGGAGAATCATGCGGGAGAATTCCAAAATAAATATTGGTGTGGCTTTTTCAAGATGAAAGGCGCTTGCGCGGCAGAAGTGTTTTCGAAGCCACGCCGAAGTTGCCTGTTTTCTGCTGGACCGGTAAGTTAGTTCAACATTAGCAAATAACAACATTAGCACAGTGAAAGCTGTTGTTTAATAGCTGGACATAACCGCAGAGACAAGAATAGTTAAAAATATGCCAAATTGGTCAACGTCGCCCAACCACACTAACTGTCATACAAAAAAATCTAACTAGAGTCAGCGAATAAACTTGAGACATTGATCAATGAGTAACAATAATATTCGCAATAACATTGGTCTACTGAATAATAGTAAATATAATTCTTTGACTTCACCTTTGTACAGAAACCTCATCCCTTGATTGGCTACTGTCAGGTGTAACAGACAACGACATTTTTTGTCCTGTGTCAGCTTCCGTAGGCGTTTCGAAAGGGTGGGTGAGCGGGGGACTCTTATATGGGGAGGCAAATCGAATCCTAAACGCAAGATGCCGCTAAAAAATATTTTGGAAATAAGAGCAGACTGAATGTACTGGCTGTCAAGCATTTAGTAGTTGATTATTAACATGCATATTACTAGAACACTGACTTTTTATTAGTATTTGTAATGCACATATTCTGCCATATTTTAGATCTCTTAGTTCTATCATATACATTAAACTTAACAACTACCCCACTAACTATGAATAAGCCACAAATTAGGAGTGTATTAAAGCAAAAGTGGTATTTAATAGTTAACAAATATTAAAAGCTAGTATATAGACTAAAGTGTTTCTGATAATTCGGTAACACTTTAGAATAGGGTACACTTGTTTACTATTAACTACTTCTCCCTCAATAAACACAGAGTGGTAGTTGTTAAATTTAGGTATAGGGTAGGATTAGGGATGTTAAATAAGGTCATGTAGAATAAGGCTTTAATATGTGCTTAATTACTAGTAATACATGACTAATGTTCTGGTGATATGCATGCTAATAAGCAACTAGTTAAGAGACCCTAAAATAAAGTGTTACTGATAATTCTTATTTATTCAAATCCCTTTATCCATATTTCTTACATTCACTCACAGTCAGTGTAATTGGACTGTTTGTGTTACATAAAATCTGTAGTCTGAGAATATGGTCAGTGTGTGTATGTATGAGTAATGGAACATGGTTGTGTGTGTGTTTATAACTGGTGTCTCATCAAAGCCTATGAATAATCCCTATGAGATCCCAGACCAATCCAATTGTTTTCCATTTCAAACAACGAGTGTTCAGAAAAGCAGCACACACACACACACGCACACGTTCTGCTGTTGTTTAAACCAGTACTCCCCTACTAAGCATGACAGGGGTACAAGTCACACATACACATCGTGTCCTCAAATGAGAGTGAGTGAATCAGCCTGCACTGCTCACTAATGGTTTACACACACGCTCCGTCTCAAACACACACGTCAAAACTGTCAGTTCGTCTCTTTCCTCCCCAGACATCTGATCCCCGAAGAGCCCGTAGAATCACATTACTCTTCAACATCAGCATAAAACTGATCAGATCTCTGTCAGATTCGCACCACACCCCTTCACTGTGTCCTCATACTAAATGAGTCAGCTGTTTGATCTCTCATCATGTCTTTTAGGGCTAATTATTACTGGACCCTGATGCTCTGTGGGAGAGAATCACAGTTTTGTGCACACTGTCATAGAAAATAGTTTGGCTTTTTACATTTGAAAAGTCTCATACAGTACATTATGGTAACAATTATTTTAATGGTCCACTTTACATTGTACATGTCAACTAGTCATTAGAAACTTTTACTAACATTAACACTAACA
>JAUYWG010000061.1:1349404-1371393 GCA_034779775.1 Enteromius afrohamiltoni | reverse complement strand
ACAAAAGGTATTTTTAGCAAAGTTGACACCTACAGTTATTTTTGTTAATTTATTTATTCATTGTTTGCTTGTTATTTCATTTGAAGGACTATTTTTCAGTATTGTCTAAATTAGTCCACACTTAATTTTTTATATAACACATATCAAAACAGCTATAAAATATTTATTATTGATGTGGAGGTCTAATATTCCTCCGTTTTGTGAACTGTGAATTTCTTTGAATGACAAGTCAGTACATTTCTGCCATTTTAATTCAAATATCAATTTAGCCTTTATTTTACTTCCAACCAGTTCACACACTTGATTTGAAAATGAGCCAATCTTTATATCTAAATTTTCCCCAGAGCTGTTCTTATCTGATCCTCCGATGTCCCTCATGCTGGCTTCAGACTTCAATTGTCTGGAGATATCAGAGCCTTCGTGTCATGCCTTGAGCTGGTCAGCTATCATCACCTGTAGATGCAGCGATAGAGAGGATGAGGGTGTGCAGGGTCACTGAGGAACAGAGCTGATGTTTCTGTGGCCAAGCCTAGGCTTTCCGGGTAAGCGACGTGGGAGTGTTCTCCACACTGCTGTGTGTGTAAGTGGGTCTATAATGAGGCTCCTTACAGGATCTCAGATTTAGTTTACTATTTTTCCCAAAATCTTGCTTTTGTTGTCTGTTTTAATAATATTTTCCCCAGATAAATGATTCTAACTTTAAGCAAATTTGCAAATAGATGCCAACTTCAACAAGTATTTTGCATAAAATAGCTCTTTAAAATAATAGCAGATTTACATGTCAACAAAATATTTCAGCAAAATATTTTAACTATGATCAATGTGTTTACACAGATTTGCCATGTTGAACAACAGAAACCGTCTTGGTTTTAAAGTGATTTCTCTGTGAGCTGTGCTTCATACATTGCTTCACTATTGACTACTCTCCAAATTTGCCAAATTGATATTAAACAATAAATTCAATTTTTATGATGCATTCCATGATTTCATTCTCGTCTCCGTGGTAATAGCACTTTGAGCAATGCTTTTTCTCAAAGCCTAACCCATCTGAGAAAGATGAACTTGACTGACAGATTGCTGAAAGATGGAACAATAAAAGACGAGAGGGAAACATGAGGAAGGAGTGTATTTTTCACTAGGTCATTTTAAAGACAAAGGCAGAGGTGCAGGTTCCCTGAGCGCTGCAGTTATTTGCTGCTTGTTGCTTCTGTCTTATTGAGAGTGACATTGACACGATTATGGTGAAACAAACCTGATTAGACACATGGCTGGAGAGCACCGGGCCTCTCCAGCTGAGAGAGGGTGTGTGTTTTGACGAAAGAGAGAGAAAGATGATCTAATCAGTAACTCTTTCATTTATCAGCGCCACTTTCACCTCCCGTCTTTAATGCTATTAGTATTGGTGGATGGATTTGTCTAATGAAGTCAAAGTGAAGTTTTTAAGCCACGCTCTGGCCTGGGTCTCTCACCTCAGACGAACCTCAGAAGAGCCACACTTACAACAGATGAAGATGCATACTCACACATTCAGGAACATGAACGAGAACCAACAGAAATGCTGTGCGAGACATTTATTCTGTGATGGTTGAGATTTAAAGTATCGTCAAGAACAAATACGCATTCACATCTAAATTAAGTTTTTATTCTTTGTGTGTAAAGCTAACTGTAATTAGAATGACTCAAAATCTTAAGGTGCTAATGAACTTCACCACTGAAGTGCAACATCGTATCACGTCAGCTACCGAGTAAACCATCGGAACTATAAGACTCATACATATGAAGCTGTGTGTTTTAACGACAATGTTCAAAAGTATCAGTTTTCCAACCGTGCAGGATGTTAAAATTGTTTTGAAGTCATATATAACATTCTGCAAATAATTCTGTGAAAAGGAATAGGAAATTTACCTGTAAATCATCCTTCTGTGTGAAAAGGAATACAAGTTGTGGGAGATTTACTTCCTCTAGTGTTCATTTCAGCTGGAAACTGCAGCGATTCGTATGTAACGTTATTCAGTTTTGCAGAAATATATGAAGAGGCACGTATTTCCAATGAGCCTAGGTTGCACAATTCAGTGAAAAAAGGTCAGAATTGAAGGATATATGGTAATTCACACATTGTTTCTCACAACTGGGAGTTTGTACCCCACAATGTTTACTTTACAACTCAAACGTCATACGTTTGAAGATCTGAACTTTAAAGTTTGCTGTCCTGAATTGAACTTTGTTTAGGCCTGCTTTTATTTTAGGGTCTACTTGTTTATTAGCATGCATACAGTATTACCAGAATATTAATACTAAGTAGTAATTAAGCACATATTGATGTCTTATATTTTCTAATTTTACCCAACAACTATCACACTAACTATGAATACGCAGCAAATTAAGAATTAATTGAGGGGGAAGCCTATAGTGAATAAGTGTTTTTTTTCCCCCTAAATTTAGTTGTACCTGCATTTTGTCATACAAAATTATAGCTAGTAAACTAAATGTTCTCTAAAGGCATTTAAACATCAAGGTATCTAAACATTTTTCCCTTTTCTACATCTTATTAACTTGTATTAAGTATTTTCCTTGTGGCTGGTCTCACTGTGAGCTCTGTGATATAAACTCTTGGGGTGGAATCTGACCTTTTGTCTTTCTCACTGGCTGTTTTTCTGTCTTTCCCAAGGGGCCTAAGGCTGGCTGCAGCTATATGAGTCTTACAATTCAATTGATCTTTAATATCACAAAGTGGTATTGACTCCTGAACATGTCCGCACTGAAGTACCAAATTGGTGTGCAAGCAGGGCTGGGACTAGGCTCTGGATGCTGGGCTATAGCACTTCTTCAGTGGTCTGGGCCCTTTTTTTCTTTCATTTTTTTTTCTCTCTGAGCACTGCAGGGGATTTGATTGAATTTGACAGGACAGTAGCAGCAGCTTCAGTCTCCAGATGATGCTCAGAGAGGTGTGGGTTAAACATGAAGATAATGCAAGTATCACTCATAGATATGTTACCTTTGTGTAATTTTCAATCAAATATGTATTTTGAAGAAAACTGTGGCATATGTCAGACAGCATTTCTACCCAGCATCTGCTGATTGTCACTGGTAATCAGTTCAGCACAGATTTTGCTTGTCTCAGATAATCCTATTATTATTATATTTTTCAAATAAAATATAAATACAAAAATAAATACAGAATGTTGAATGAATAATGTGCAAAAAGTGTCCCAATTGACCTGAATTTACCCTTTATTCAGCCCATTTCAAATCACATTTTCATAATCAATGCTGAAATCATTATATAAAGGATTTTTTTTAAATCTCAATTGGGAGCCTAATTAAACAGAGAGAGCAATAGAAAGAGCCTGAGATTGACCTGCTGTTTAGCGTGTACAAACACTGAAATATTCACAGTATAGCAAGAATGAACAGCAGTTAAGCTTATAAATATGTTCTCTTTATTGAAGTGAATGGTGTGGATGATGAGGTCATTTCTAGAAAAGAAAGCCTTTGTGTCTGTTATAAGCATGTGCAAAGAATGACTTGTGTACGCATGCTTACTCATGTGTTACTCATCTGTATCCATGAGAACATTTTCCCACCATATTCTGCTTCTTTAGAAACCTTCTTCTCCCCAATTTTTCTTTTTCCTTCCAGCCCCTTATGGAATACAGTGCTTTGTAAATGAGGACCTACTTTTACTAGGATGTATATATATATATATATATATATATATACACACACACACACACACACAGATACAGTGTATATTGAAAATATTTATGTGTGCATTTCTATATCTATATTCTTATATTTTGTATTATATATACATATATTTAAGATAAAAACATAATATCGTTCTTAAATGTGTTTTGTTTTTTTTGTGTGTGTTTTGGATGTCATTAATTAAGATTAATCATTTGACAGCACTAAATATAAATAATGTTCTAATCATTGTATTTTTTTAAATTAATTTCCTTGGATTTTTTATTTTTTTTTAATTACATTTTAAATTCATCTTAAAAAATGTAAAAATAGTAGCTGATTCACACTTTAGTTTATTATTGTTTATTATTATTATTATTATTTTTTGTTATTATCATGCATATTACTAGCATACTGGCTGTTTATTAGTACCAACAAACAAAAACATATTCTGCATGTGCATATTTTAGATCCCAACCTTAATTCACCCCATGCCAAATATTTACTGCCTTATTAACAATTAAAAAGCAGCAAATTAGGAGTTTACTAAAACAAACATAACTTTTTTTTAATAGTGTGAACTGTTCCTCAAACTAAAGTGTTTCTACTAAATCTAAAGATTAATAAACACTATAACAGTATAATATTAAATAATTAATAATGTATAACAATAGCACTGTAAACATATGACTACCATGAAGAGGTGAGTTTTCTGACTTTTTAATGTGGTAAAAGCTTCTGCAGGAAACATGCACTCAATATTCAGAAAACATAGCTTAAAGGACTTTTACATGCACTTTTTCAAGCTGTTTGGATTGAAATGTTTGTTGGGAGAGTGTGTACACAACCATCCTACAATAACAAAGATCCACACGTATTTTTATCAAATTAAAAGAAGAATAAGTTGTACGTCACACAGACAGAGGCCACTCCCACAATATTTGATTGACAGCGCCATGTAAGCCCGGGTGGGAAAAAATGTTAGAACACCGGCCTAAGTAAGCCGTCATCAGGCCGAGACGCAGAGACAAGCAGGACTCCTAAGCGATTGAGGTGTTTTGTTGTTGAATGTATTAACAAACATAGCCGTAGTCATTTACCCCCGACATCTGAGTGACTGATGATGCAGAGGAGTAACTTTACTTTGGTTCTGAAGGGAAACGCACCCTTGATCAACATAAATGCGTTTATGTTATGCGCGTTTATGTTAAATGCGTTATGCGCGAGTCATTCTAGATCCAGCCTTATCTACAGAAGCAGAGAGTATAATGTGTTTTAATGAATATTTGCAAATCGCCTTTCCTAATAATGTGCTAATTAGCAAGTTTCACTATGAATACGGCTAAAAAAAGATCCTCTGAGAGTGCCTCGGAAAAGAGGGGCGGGGTCAGCGGAGCTCGTGAAGATTTAAAGGGGAAGTACACAGAACAGAGTGATCTCCAAAGAGCTGTTTTTGACAGGGTATTATTAGATTTTTTTAGAATTAGAATTTTAAAGCAATCTATATTACAAACTTTTCATTAAGATCCTAAAGAATCATATTAGCTTGTGGAAAATTGCTTTTGTATGACTCCTTTAACACATAAATTTGTGGACTTAAAGACAACTTTGCTGCACTTTGTAGATAACTGAGAAGCATGAAAGCCTCTCCAGAACTACAATATCCATGTTCACATGCTGTTCTTATCAGTAAATTAATAATTTCAACCGTTTTAATTTAGCAAGTCATTGTTTATGTAACATATTACTCCAACACTGTTTGTGAGCAGCAAGCATAGAGCTGCAAGCTTTGTGTGTGTGTGTGTGTGTGTGTGTGTTTACTCTTGTCTTTTAGTGCTCCTCGGCTCTCTCTCATTATATTTGTCTCAAGGGGAAAGTAGTGCATGTGTCCATCTCTAGACCTCCTTTGAAAATATAATTGGACTGAATGTAATTCTCTTGTGGCATTTAATTAAGGCAAGGTGATGAAGTAGAACATAGCAGAACTTAAGAGCTTCTAAGCGTAAATGTCTACATACATGCAAGAGGAAGTGTTTTTATCTGATTATGTTCATCTTTTAATGTTTATCATACATTTTTAAATCAAACCTGGAGGAGCAGCATTTATTTTGTTCACGATATATGTGTACTGCTAAATTTTCCTGATGTAATTCCCACCTGACATGGAGCGTGTGTCTTATTGCTGTAAACATTTGAACTTTGCCGGTTCTTCAGATCTTCTTACCGCTGTGTGTTTTCTCTCAGACACACTTGTGTACACGCTTTTGTTCGGTTCCGCTTATGTTGGTGGAGCCGTTTCACAATGAAGTTTCGCAATCTCACAGCTATTTTCCTCCAAAAAACAAAACAAAGCAAAACCAATATATTTCTTCCATACAGAAAAAAGTACTATTTGCAAAGACGTAATATAACAAAATATTCGTTGTATATTGCATGTTAGCTTGGTTACTGCTAATGTCCTTATTGCATTACATATAGGTTAACGTGAAGAGTAAACAACAATAAAACTGTAATTTGATTGCTGATTTAATTCAAACTGCCATTAAAAACATATGAGCACGTAACTGAAGCATCCTGGCCATCGATTTCTTTGCCAAATTCAAAGTGTTTGGTTATGCGACTTCAGATTTGCTTTGACCTGCTTACAATGTAAGCACGGTGATAATAACAATTCATACTTTGCATAATGAATGTGTCTTCTAAACTAACTTCTCCATATTCACAGCCTGAAGTATGGCTCTTTATGGCTCTGAGTGGAGTGAGAGTCGTTTTACTGTAGCACCTGTTCAATCTGCTCATTTTTTTCCAGACATCACACTAATTTCCTTTTTCTACCTCATTCACTTGCATTCACATCGATCTATCCAATCATTGATCAGAAAGAATTGATCAGCCCACTGATCCTTCTAGCCATCCGTCAGCCGCTGACAGGCTTTTAATTGATGAGAAAGAGGGTCAAATTAAGCAATTAGGCCAAACAAGGAAAGCAGACAGATAGCTAGACCCTGACCAGGTGAAGAGACACCAGCGGAGTGATGACTGCACAGCAGGAGTACGGAGATGCGCAGTGTTTACACTTTTTCATTTCGCAACGTGAATTAATTTTTCATTGCGATTCATAAAATATCCATCACTATTTTACCTGAGGAGAGAATAAAACAGAGGACAAAGAAGCCTTATGAATCAGGAGTTTATTGAAGACACTGATGGTGGGAGGTGTGGGGTGAGCACCTGACAGACAAGCCTGGTGGGGGTAGGGTAATATCTGGGTGGAGATCCGTGGAGGAGGTGTGGGGAAAGACGGGCCGCTCGGGGAGGGGTGACAGAACCAAAGATAGCGCCACTAACAATAACACCAACAACAGGAGCGTGATTGGGTGATGCTCATTTTCACTCTGTCAGGAGCCGATAGATGATGCCAAGCGCTGTCACAGCATCGTTCCACACGTGAGAGGAAACCTTTTGTTCAAAAACAAGACTCCTGTAGGATTCAATTTCCCCCTCAAGATGTTAAAAAACACAAGTTCAGCGTAGAAACATCTGACTTCTGATCTGCTCAGGAAGATCTGTAAAAAACAAAATAAAACACACACTTACACTCTCAAAAATAAAGGTTCTTAAAAGATTATTTACAGAGATGCCATAGAAGAACTATTCAGTCAAAGGTTCTTTAAAGAACCATCTCTTTCTTACCATTGTATAACCTTCTTTCAGCTCAAAGAACCTTAGAATGAACACTACAGGCAGTAAAACTCTCACTTTTATTCTAATTCTAAAACAAAGTATGAATTACAGGACCAGAGTGTGATTAAGAAAGCCTAATCGTCACTCAGGTTCTTGCACAATAAAATGTTTTGAACATTTTTTCATGCTGTGAGATTTGAAAACTTTTGAATATTAGTGATAAAAATATCGATTTTGTATGTGTGGGTTTTCTAACACTTCTTGGGAAACTACAGTTCCATATGTAAGAAAGTTAAAACTGTTGTGTTTTTAGATCACTCACACATTCATTAGCACTGTCTGTAGGTTTAGGATTGGGCTTGGTGCAGGGGGGGTTGATATTTTTCAACAAGATGAAGCACTAATTTTAGCGACACTCACTAGACTAGGTGACCCTTCATTTTAGGGAGTAGTAATTAAGACTAGTAGTTAAGCACATTTTAATGCCTTATTTTATATGACCTTAGGTAATTTTACACAATACCTAAACTTTATTAGGAATTCATTGAGGGAAAATAGTGATTGTAGTTAATAGTGAATAAGTGTTATCTATTCTAAAGTATTAACGACATGTGAATTCTGAACCAATGCAAAATGTACATGAGGGAACATAATAAACATGTCACAATAAATGTCTGTACCATTATGATAATTTTATTTTTTTTTCACTTTTTTTAATGTCAAGTCAAATCACCTTTATTTCACCTTAAATCACCTTAAGCAGCTTTATATTAATAACCATCAGATATGACACATTTAAATTCTGCAGCTCTAAAAAGTCAGTTAAAGTATTCTGTTAAAGTAGTCAGTTTAGTATTCAAAACTGAGTCAATTCAGTTCAATGACTGTGCCAATAACATTCATCATTGAACAAGTTAAATTTTACAGAAGACAACAGTGTCATTATTTAGGTTGAATAAATTCAGGTCATTACCAGTGTTGATTTTGCCAAATTTGCCAATTTTTAATGTAGCTGTAAAGCAACTGTACGGAAGACAACAGTGACTTTATTCATCTCAAGTTTTGTGCTTGTTCAATAGTGTCAGTGCTGTCAAATCGATCATATTACTAAATAGTTGGTGCCTAATTGAACTAATTAAACCATAGGCAACCTATGACCTGTGAACTGCTTTGCTAAATCCACCCCAGCTCAGCCAGAACACTGTCCCATTTGCATGAATTTATGCATGCAATGGATGCCATCATCCGTCTGCAGATAGTCAATTAAATATCTAATTAACTCAGGCGAAGATTTAAATAATTCAGATGTATTGACTGGCCTCTGGGAGAGCAGAATCGCCACTAAATCATGTCAGTGCCGTGAGTCTTAGCTAGCCCTGCTGCGATCATAAAACAGACCCAAATGATTCCTTCTCTGGTTCAGATGTTCGGCAGAAAAGTGCGGTTAAAGGTTCAAACCCGCTACTTTCTTGATTTAACTACTACTAAAGCTGTTTGTATTTATTTGTATTTATTTTTTTTTATGTTGTTTTGATGTGATGATATTTTTTGGAATATCATTGACTTGTGCTTTCATTTAACACTACATTTTATTTCTCATTAAACAAAAAAGAGTAACACTTTATAATAAGTACACGCTATGAATCATTAGTTAAGCATTAGTAAATAGTCAGTTCATCATTTATAAACCATTGTTCCTACATTAATAGTCATTAGTAAGCAGTTAATAAAAACAGCTATAAATGTCTTGTTCTTGTTTTATAAGCATATATAAATGTACAAAGGAGATTTAAAGGCTCAGTTATCTTCCTAACAGACAAAAAACTAATAAACAAACAACACAGAGGGATACAGAACTATTCATTTCAAGATGCAAAAAAAAATAAAACTGTACATTTTTTTTTCTGTGAAGCCGAAGGTTTGTTTTTTCATTTATCAAGTGTAGAGTTGTACAGAGTTGTACACTGTACATTAAATTTTTTGCATCTTAAAAAAATATGTTTGTGTTCTGTATCCCTCTGTGTTGTGTTTGTTTAACTTCTGTTTGGAAGATAAATTAGTCTTTACATCTGCTTTATAAATGCTTTACAAGGTATAAATAGTCCTCACTTTAGATTAGCTTACAAAAACAGAAGTCTGTCAACTACTAAATGCTTTATAAATACCTGACTTAATCATGAATTACAGCAGGAACATGTGTTAATAATGCATTTATTACCACACTGAACAACTATTATCGTGTGTCTAAATAATTAGATTTATTAATGTAAACGTAAATAATTTGTTAATAATTTACGTTTTATTAAACACTGACAACTCCTAAATAACTGGTTTGTAAATAATATAATAATTAAAAACATGATAAACTGATAATTAATAAAGCATGAAAATACGATTATTAAATATTATATATATGCTCAATAACAATGCATTTATAGCTGCTCTTGTAAACTGTTTACTAATGCATAATAATGTTGGAACAATGGATTGTAAAGGATTAAATAAATGCTTACTAATGCTTATCTAATCATTCATAGTGTGTAGTTATTATAAAGTGTTACCCAAAAAGGTTAATTTTGTTACAAAGTAAAGAAAGGCCTGTGGACCTTGGACCTGTGGAAGGGTTAAAGACCTAAACCTCTCAATAATAATTGATTAGTTGCACTTTATTCTATTTTAGAGTGCACTTACTAAAGAAAATATGGAGTAATCACAAGGGAAAGGTTACGTTTAGGGATAGGTTTAGGGTTTTGGTTTTACCAGTTATTCCAAATACTTTAATAAGTACATAGTATGCACATGTCAGACAAAATGGTGCGTTTGCATTTAATCATTTAGCAGGTGCTTTTATGCAAAGCTACTCATAAAAAGCAAAATAAGAGCAACAATATGAACTGCTGTGACAAGGTCCGCATTTCTCAAAAGCATAGCAAGGTTTATATGTTAGGTTTATAAATAGAGAGTGCTATTGTTAGAGGGGTCAAGTGAAGATGGAAGAGATGTGTCTTTAGCTGTTTCTTGAAGGTGGATAGGACTTAAAGTGTAGGACTTAAAACTATATCTATCTAAAATATAAAAAAGTCGAAAGATATACAATATTGAACTATTTGGGCAGCATGAAAGAAATGTGGGGGTTTAACCAAATGACTTGAATATAAAATTAAATTGATGTTTTAACACAGGTGTGTGTTTTGTCTATTTCGCTATAGCTTCACTATAGGCTTTAACAGAATTTAGTCTAATTTTAAAGCTATCCATGAGCATCTGTTATGTTTAAGATCGTTGAAAGGGTTTGTGAATCCAAAATATTGCATTCATATGCAGCATGTGACATTTTAGTTTTCCGTTGAGGTAAGCTAAACACTTCCCACGAGAACAGTGATGAAGCTAGTTAGTCGAGAGAAACCGACCTCGATGAGAATGGCCAACAGGTCAGCGGTTTCTGATGATGAGGGTTCTACACCAGATGACTGGTGTCAAATTACTGTTTTCCCATCATGCTGTACGTTAACATATGTACACTTTGCCAAATGACCATGACAGAAGTTTTAATAGTGCATGAAAAAAAAATAAAAAATTATAATAAAAATGTGTAGAAGTAAAACTAAGTGCAGGGATTTATTGGCTGGGCACACATGTAGCATTTTTTCAAGAAACAATTCATTTTAATAGATGGCAAACTGTGAAACTGGTTTCAAACAGAATACTTCACCTCGCGTGAACTCAAACTGGGCCTCAGAAGAGAGTATGAGTGCCAACAGAAGAAATATTTGCATGCTATCTATAGACAATGATTTATGAGCCCGTGCCATAATGAGTCCTTGGTGAGTATCCTAAACCAGAAAATACTTCACAGATTATAATGTCTCATACTATCACAACCTCTCCAGTGCTCTGAATGGGATCTGTGTTTGAAAATTAACATCACTACATCTGAAATCAGACCAAAACCACAAACTGCTAAGACCATGACTCACTTTACCTTTAAAACTTGTTTTGAAAAACAGATCACTATGCTTAAGTTATCCTGAAATCATGTAATCCACATACACAGTGAAATCATTATAATGGCTTATTATAATGATTTTAATTCAATGGTAATTATTTACTGACCCTCATGTTTTATCAAACCCATATGAAAACACAATAAAAGATAGTTTTTGATATTTTCTCATCACATTTGTTACAATAAATTATTACTCATAGTGTTATGGGTTTAAAACTTTCTCTATGCTGAAAGATTAGCTCAAAAAAAAAACAAAAAACTTAATTACACTTTTAAAAAATGCCCACAATAATAACGCTTATTTTAAAGCTCAAGTATGTTTTAAATAATTGTTTAAATAATCTGCCACATGTATAGGTAGGTTTAAGGGTGGGTAAACAGTGATTATAAATGTAATTACAGAATTATTTACAGATGTAATTACATATATATACACTACCGTTCAAAAATTTGGGGTCAGTAAGATATTTAATAGTTTTTAAAGATGTTTGTTATGCTCATTAAGGCTGTGGTTTTTTAGATTAAAAGTCCTGAAAAAAATGTAATATTGTGAAATATTATTTCAACTTAAAATTTTCTGTGTGAATATATTGTAATTTATTCCTGAGATACAAAGCATCATTACTTTAGACTTCAGTGTCACTTTCAGACCTTTCAGAAATCATTCTAATATGCTTATTTTTTATTATCAGTGTTGGAAACAGCTGAGCTGCTTAATAATAGTTAATAAAAGCATTTATTTAAAATCGATAATAATGTTCAGAACTACTGTTACAGTAGTTTAGTGTTACACTACTGTGCAAAAGTTTGGGATCAGTACATTTTTGTTCTTTCTGAAATAAATGAATATTTTATTAACCAAAGATCTATTAAATGAACAACAAAAAAATGTTTTTTTAGATTTATAGATTTACATTTTAGAAATGTTTTATATTTGGTAAACATAATTATGTTGTTTTTTTACTTTTTACTACAACGCAACTGTTTCCAACAATTCTAGTTATAAATCAGCATATTATAATGATTTCTGATAGGATCATGTGACACTGAAGACTTAATTATTAATGATGCTTTGTATACATTTACATTTACATTTATTCATTTAGCAAACACTTTTATCCAAAGCGACTTACAGGTGGGGAAAACAACAAGCAATTTGCTTCACACAGAAGCAAAAAACAACTTACAGTAGGAAGTGCTCATAATACTGTACAACAGGCAATCTTCAAATAAGTGCAGGCTAGAAAGGATAAAAGAAATAAATTGCATTTTGAAATACATTCACACAGAAAACAGTTATTTTAAATTGAAACAATATTTCACAATATTACAGTTTTTTTCTGGATTTTTAATATAATAAATGCAGCCTTGATGAGCATAAGAAACATTTTTAAAAAACGTTAAATATCTTATTGACCCCAAATTTTTGAACGGTAGAGTACTGTAGTTTTATATATATATATATATACACACAGTAAGTACAATGTTACCACGTATGTACACAATAAGTGCATTGTAATAATTGATTAGTTTAAATGTAAGTACATAGTATTCAAGGCCACCTAATATAAAGTAGAGGCACAGAATTCACAAACTTCACCATTAAGTCAATTGTTTTACTTTGATTCTCTCTCTCTCTCTCTCTCTCTCTCTCTCTTTCTCTCTCTGTCTCAGTTTAGCAAGCACTAACGCCCAGCATATGTCTGTCTCCACAGGCCCATTCGTCCAGCCCGATAACCTCAGCCCGCACCATTCTCTCTCTGTCTCTCTTTCTCCTCCAGCAGGATGAATACCAGGGGAGGGACTGTCCGATTAAATCAGCCTCTGCTCCTCGCCACTGAGCGCTAGGATCCAAGGGAGGGTCTTTGCCTAACACTCCATGAAAACACTCCATTCAGAAGCCATTAAAGCTATAGTATGCCTGTGTTAAATTCATCCACAAGAGAACAGCAGGTTAAAGGGAAGGGAGGAGCTGAAAGAATTAGTTACACACACATATATCAGCACTTACAGCCTCACAGCCAATGAGAACAACAGTGGGTTTAAAGCAGTGTGTGTTCTGCACATAAAATCTGGAGAATTAAATAGTTTGTAATATATAGATAAACAACAATCCCAATGGAAAACATTATACAGTATTTGTCAAAAGTCTGGAAACATTATGACAGCTGATTTGACGCGCAATAAATATTTCAAATTGTTATATTTCATTATTTGAAAACTGCTTCATGCATGAACTATAATATATATACAACTCAAATGTTTAGTGTTTTTGAAAGCAATACTTTAATTCACGAAACATCAACCATTATTAAGCACCAATAATAATAATTGTTAACAATAATATTGGGTAATACTTTAATTTAAGGGTCCAGAATAATGCATTAATTCAGCATTAACTAATGGTTAATTTGTTCACAATGAAAGGCCTAACATTTTAAAGGCCCAAATTATGCATTAGTTAAGAATAAAAAAAAAAAACGTGTAATTTATGATTAACTTGTTCACAATTATGCATCAATTAAGCATGAACACGGATAAAACTAAAGATTATCTGAACATATAGTAAGGGCATATTAGCCATTATTTACAATTCATTAGTCCTATTAAAGACAAACGTTTATGCTATAAATAAAAAAAAAAAAGCAAACAAAAAAAACTAGTAACTAATAATAAACTGAATGTTTGGTTGTAAGGATGAGTCAGAAGCATTCAGATCCATTTGCACACTTTAAGTCAACAGGCTGGGTCAAATACACAGCAGACAGGTATATAAGGATGAGACAAGTTCGTTTTTAGGTAAACAGGAAAAAAAGGTGGAGACAAGCAAAGGTGGAGACAAGCAGCAAACAATCGTAACGAGATTAACAGTTCTGGGTAACACACAGAAGGGATCAATGCAAAGGAAAATGCTCAGTGACGCAGCCAGGGCAAACAAGACTTCACAGTAATTAGCCCTATGTATGTGGCATTATGGGAAATGTAGTCGGGGGAGAAAGTTAATATTCTGGTGAGGGTTTCCGCTGGTGGTGATAAGATCTTTTATCCATTATTATCAACTTATTAAGTAACACGCACACACACACAATCTTTCTGCATATATTTCCTTATTTTGTCATACACATGGGCCATTTAACTATTAACTATTTTTATTTTATTACACTGTATGTTATCTTTAAAATTTTACATAAGCAGTAAAAAACTGTGTTATTCTTTAGTAATTACTGGAAGTTAATTTAGAATAGGGAATCAAATTTCCTTTGTTATCACTAAATTAGTAGCAGATTTGCATTAATTATTAGCTTATCCTAATCAATAAACTTAAATATCACTCAAGAAGTGTCATAATGTAGATTTAGAATAGGGGGTCTTTATTATAATATTTTAGCCATATATAATTGCAAACCAGCATTAATTAAACATGATAACATTAATACAAATAAATAAATTAATAAATAAAGATAGAAAGAAAGAAAGAAATAATATATGTATCAGTGCAGTCAACTTCACATGCTCTTAATCATGTCCGCACAATCAGCTGATCCAAGATCAGCCATTTGCAACCTCTTTCAATCACCTGACTACTGATTACCGACACCTAAAGCTCATCTGATCAGCATGCTTTTTAAGCTCACCTTGCCAGTCTCTCGGTGGCGGTGATCAAGGTAACATACACATTACTTCCCTTCAAGCTTCATTTGTTGTGGAATCTGTGGATTTCTGCTACTGACTTTGTTCCAAGTTACAGTGTTGATGCTGGTTTGGCTGTTTGGAGATTTAACAGAATTTACCTCCGTTGTTCCTCTTTCTTTCACTGAGCATTACAGAATCACCGCCCCTCAATCCGAGATGAAAAATAAAACCCTTTGCTCAGTATGGACAGGAGAACCATCTCACCACAGGAAATCATCCGCCGCATTATCAACAGACTTACTCCTTTTCCCGAGCCACACGAACAATAGCCAGAGGGCGAAAGGCGAAAACCAATAAACACACAATATGGGGTTCCATTGCCAAGTCCCAAGAGCAGTCCCAAATGTCCGCGGTAATCAGACCGCTAAGTGATGGACCGGAGCCGGATTTTTGAGCCGATATGCCAGAGCTAATCCCTGCCAATCCCATTCCACCAATCTTAGGTCCAGTTCATAGTTTACGGCCGGGAGAGCCGTTTTTGTATCCAGTTTCCGAATCTGCGCCACAACCACAGCCATAGTCTGCTGCGCTGCGAGAGTTCGAGTCAGGAGCACAAGCAGAGTTCACGTTACCAGAATCAAAGTCAATCACATTGTTAAAGCCAGAGTTAAAGTCTCAGTTAGAGTTCATGTCGCCAGTTCGAGCCAGCGGCCAAGTTACAGCCAGAGGTTGAGCTGCCAGAGCCAGGACCAGTCACGCTGTCAGAGCTAGAGCCAGAGCCACAGCCGAAGTTCATGCTTTTAGAGACAAAGTCACAGTTGGAGTTCACGCTACCAGAGACAGAAACACTGTTTGCATTCACGTTGTCAAAGCCAAGATCAGAGCTACAATTAGAGTTTATGCTGCAAGAACCGGTTATGCTGTCCGAGACAAAGACTAAGGCACAGCTAGAGTTTGCGGAGCCAGAGCCAGTGACACAGGCCGAGTTCACGCTACAGGGGACACATGCCGAGTTTCCGCTGCAGGGGACACAGGCCGAGTTCACGCTGCAGAGCCACAGGCCGAAGAAGAGGTGAACCTCCCCACGAAAGTTTTTTTGGGGGGGGGCTATAGGGTCCAGCAACAGCCGAAGGCTGCCCAGGAGCCACCACAGCCTCCCAAGGCTCCTGATCTGCCATGGTCTACCCAGGTTCCAGATCCATGGCCTCCCAAGGCCCCTGATCCACCATGGTCTACCAAGGTCCCTGATTCATGGCCAGCCAAGGCTCCCGATCCACAAGGACAGGTCCGGTCTACTGTGCCTTCCTGGAAGTGCCCCTTGACGGGACCTAGTATGATTCATTTGTTGTGGAATCCGTGGATTTCTGCTACTGACTTTGTTCCAAGTTACAGTGTTGATGCTGCTTTGGCTGTTTGGAGATTTAACAGATTGTTCACAGAGAAACCTCAAGGAAACTTTGAACTCGCCAACCACACTACTCACCTGCACTGAGGCTCAGCAATCTCACAGTGCACCTACAGCACGGAATACACGTGAGATCGAATTCTTATTTACCTGTGTGTACTCACCTGCCATACTCAACTGTCTTCCCAGGACGCTGCACCCAGATCCTCTTTCAGCTCAACATCACCTGTGAGAGAGAGGACAGTCAGGAAACAGGATTGATATCACGCTGTGTATTACGCTCTTACCACTGCAACGAAGTTCCAGATCCAAAGTTCGCTGTGGAGATTGTCTCATCATTTCCCATCCACATCGCTACTGCTCAACTTATCAAAGACTGCCTAAATATTTCTATATTCATAATAAACTGTTATCATAATAAACAAACTTACCTCCATTGTTCCTCTTCCTTCCACTGAGCATTACAGTGTGTGTGTGTAATAACTAATGCATAATTTGGGCCATTACAATGTTAGGTTAATCATTAATTACTAGTTTGTTTTTGATCAACTTATGCTTAATTGTGAACAAATTAACCATTAATTAATGCTTAACTAATGCATTATTTTGGCCCCCTATTCTGCAGTGTTATCTAATGTATAGAATTCTTCCATATTTATAATTTATTTATTTTAATTTATAAGGAATAGATTTTGAACAATCTAAAATTTTTCCCAGTAAGGTGTGCTTTATTTTGGAGCAACAGATGTGCAAAATTTACTTTTTACAACTCCATGTATCTGTAACTTCTCTGGATCAGGTTAAAAAAATATTACATCTGAAAGCTGCATTTGGGTTACACACAGACCACAAAACCAATGGGAACTGGATCTAAAGCACGGCTCTTTATCTCTGTGAGTTACCAGAACACACACACAGAAGACAAGAATCTCTGCAGAGTGACTAACGCTGATTTACTGTCCACTGCACAGAAAAAAAGAAAAAGGTAACAAATAGCACTAACTTCTCTAAAATGTTATATTGGTCACACCAGTGTTGAGAAAAGTTACTTTTAAAAGTAAACCATTACAATATTGCTTTGCTCCATAAAAAAAGTTACTTTTTATTAGTAGTTTATAAAGTAGAATATAGGAAAAGGAGGTTCAATACTTAAGTTCAATACTCTTAACACAATTGTTAGATTATGATGTAGTTTTTTTTTCTTAGAAGTATGGCTGAACTGGTTCATCAAAGGTCAGCAGCAAAAACGTCTCAAGGTTACGAATGTAACCCTAGTTCCTTCGAAGTATGAGGACACCGCGCCAAAGAGACGCTATAGCCTCCAGTGTGATGGCTCTGAATCATGTGTGAAATTAGCCAATGAAATATAGGAATGTCATAGTCAGGTGATGTCACTGGCCAGGAAGCATAAAAGCATGTGGAATGCTGCCGGCTTCAGCTCCTATCATGACAGGCAGCGCAGGCAGGGTGTGGTATCGAGATGCGGTGTCTCGTTCCTTTGCGGAACTAGGGTTATATTCAATACCTTGAGATGTTCCTCTTCAGGAACTCTAGCTAGGGGACGCTATGGGGAACGAGATGCCCATGCCTCCAGACTTGCAAATCCCTGCCAAGTATGTGGTTGTGCACAACTTTGGACACTGGACACATGCAATTCAGCTTCTGTTGGCTAGGCTCCCGAAAGGGAAAAGGATTGAAAGACTGTAGTACAACTGGTTGTGGTGTGAGTACAGTACAAAACACAGTGCTAGCAACAGTGTGGTCTTAATCATCAACGGATTATCAGAAATCTCCTCTATGGGCTCAAAGGGTGGCCCACCAAGGGCCTCTAACACTACAGCAAGGTCTCAGGTTGGAACCCGGGAAATTACTGGTGGCCTCAACCTCAGTGCACCATGGAGGAAACGTGTAACTAGGGCTTGTCTACCAACTGTATGTCCACAAAGAGATGCGTAGTAAGCGATATCGCCACCATATAAACCTTCAAGTTGGAGTGGGTGACCCCGGCGGAGAATCTAACCTGTAAAAACTCTAGTAATGTACCGACTGGGCAGTTAACTGGGTCCTGCTGGCGTTCTCTACACCAAGAAGTAAAAAGTTTCCACTTCAGAGCATACAGTTTCCTCATAGATGGAGTTCCTCTGGATTGGAGGATGGTCTCAACAACCTCGGTTGAGTGACCTACGGCTTTTCAGGTTCAGTTTCCATAACTCCGGACGGGGGTGCACGATAGTGCCATCCTAAATGGAATCTTCCATGGAGACCTGTCTAGGAGGTCCATCAGGTCCGAGAACCATACTCGACCCGGCCAAAACGGCGCTAAAAGTAGTAGACTGTTACGGCGAACTCTCTCCCAAATTCCCAGTGGAGCTGGATGAGCTAGAGAGAACCAGAGGGGGCATTGTGCTTTCTCTCGAGTCGCGAAGCGGTCTGCTCGATAGAAAATTCTCCTCCTTCATAACCTCTCCCTAACCGGTGAGGAGCGCATCCTTCGCTAGCATTACGCGGCTATATGGAACTCCCAACACCAGGCCCTGATGCAGGAACCAAGGTTTCCTCCACATATCAAAGGCACGTACAGCTGGGTGTGACACTTTGATCATGTGAAGCGGATTTCCCCTCAGGGAAACACCTCTGTTCCTGAGGCACCACTGTAGGGGTCTCATGTATAGCAGGCTTAGAGGTATCACGTTTGATGCAGCTGCCATCTGACCCAGCAGTCTTTGAAACTGCTTGAAAGTGAGTGACTGGCCTTTTTGTACTCTTACGACTGCAGTGAGGATCGACTCAATCTGAGTAGGTGTCATATGAGCCTGCATCGTGGTCGAATCCCATACCACCCCACGATAAGTGGTTCTCTGAGCTAGAGAAAGCAAGCTCTAAAATAAGCCAGTTGTCAATGTAATTGAGTATGCAGCAGAGAAAGCGCAGCATCCACACACTTCATAAACGTGCTCGGTGAGAGTGCCAGGCCAAAAGGGGAGCCCGATATCGGTATGCTTTGCCCCCAAAAGCGAACCTCAGGAACTTCCTGTGTGAAGGATGGATCTATACGTAAAAATACGTGTCTTTCAGATCTATTGTGACAAACCAACAAATCCTTGGACCTGATCTGTGACACAACCTGCTTGACAGTAAGCATCCTGAACTTCATAACTGAGCGGATCTGAATTCTGAGGTCTAAAATGGGCCTCAGCCCTCCATCCTTCTTTGGAACAATGAAGTATCGGCTGTAGAACCAGGACTATTTTTCGTGAGGAAGACCCACCTCAATGGCCTCCTTTCTTAAGAGAGTGTGTACCTCCTGTTCCATCACCAGAGCCTGCTCTGTGCCCACTAGTGTGGGCAGAATGGCAGCAAATTGTGGTGGAGGCAAACCGGACTGGATTCTGTAGCCTATTTCTAGAGTGTGCAGGACCCAACGAGTCACATTTGGCAGTAGTATCCACGTTGCCAAATAGTCTACTGAGGGAACAAGCCTCTCAAGGCTGGTCTCTGGCAGAAAAAGAGGGACCAGCTGGATGTGATGACACAACCCATCAGCAGGTGGTGCTGTAGACAGTCCCTCGCGAGAGCCCAACGGCAAACTTCTCAGCCTCCCTACAATAATGATCAATCAACATGGGGACAGGAATAATAAAAAACAAAGTACCTGGTGTTACTTTCTTGAAAAAGTAACTCAGATTTTGTAAATGAAAAAGTAATGCGCTACTTTATTAGTTAATTGGAAAAAGTAATTCCCGTTACTGCAAATGCATTACCAACAACACTGGGTCACACTATTAAGGGACCAGTTCTGACTAACTATGTTTATTAATTGTTAGTAAGTTAGGTTTATGGGGTAATGAATTTAAAATATGGTCATGCAGATTAAAGCACTGATATCTGCTGTGAACCGTGGAGCTAGAGAGTACGACAAGACACAGAGATGAAGTGAACACAAACCCCGGAGGGTGGATTTATTGACAATAGCAGGTGGGTGAAATACTGTGGTGATGGTGGCGGTGAAAGTGCTTGGCGTGCTTGAAATCCCTCCTTCTTTTCCCAGGTCGCGGTGGTGAGTGCTCCAATAATCCGTGTGTGGTCCGGGCTCGTCGCTCACGGCGTTTCGTCTGGAAATGAGAGCAAAGGTAAGTCATACACCAAGTAGAATGGAGTCGTAGCTCGCTACTTCCTGGTTTGTGTGTTTCTTTTATATTCGTCCCCGGACTGATGCATTCCAGGTGTGAATCCTTTGTTTCCAGGGCGACGCTGATCGATGCCCGTCACAGTGATTTATATCTTTTGATTATATCATCTTTCTAAGTAGCCTACTGCTAAGCAGTCAATATGTTAATAATATGCATGCTAATAAGCAACAAATTAATATTAAAGTTAATAAATAAAAAAACTGCTCCGTAAAATTAAATGTTGAATCATCAATTTACACAAACAAAACTAATGTTGTGGATGAAATCAGGTAGAAACGGCTCTTTAAGATAATACAGTAATTGCAGTGTGGTTGTGTTTACACAGCACGACTTTACTGAACTCACTCTTAAACGCAGGTGTGAGTCGTAAAAATGTAAAGTCTGTTTTATTATAATATGGCTGTCACTCTCACTTACAACTGAAGAGTCTTTGAACATAACCGTATTTAGCACCCCAAAACAGGCCCGACAAGCTTTTTCTGCTGCTGTGTAAACACTCTTTAAGTTTCTTAGTACAAACTTACATTGTTTGACTTCTGTTCGGGAACTACTGTACTGTATGTCTTAAGCAAACGCTGTTTGCTTAGCTGTGATAATTTGGTAGTTGCTATCATATCGTATTAGGAGAAGGAAACTATATTTGGTCACACTTATAATATAATAATTATAATAGTTAATGTGTTAGTTTCTAAGTTTAAGTAGCTTATTGGGGAAGATTAGGGATGTAGAATATGATCACGCAGAATATGTGCTTTATAAGTACGAATAAGGAACTAAAATGTTAGTAATAGGCATGCTAATAAGCAAATAGGAAGATTTGATCTCTATACTAAAGTGTTACTGAATATATATATATATATAAATATTGTGGGCTTGTGAGGAACTACACAAGAGAGCAAGACTTTAGTGAGCCCTGGAGGGTGATATTTATTCACAAAAGTGGCAGGTAAACAAACAATGGTGATGGTGCTTGCGGCATCTTTGGTGCCCGGTGCAGATGTGAATCCTCTTCTCCTTGTGCTTTCCAGTGACTTCTCCAGTAAGGGGTAGGTGCAAGGATGTGCTTTTACCCTGGTGAATAGATCCAGGAAGTAGCCAATCGGTCACGGCGAGTCTGTAGAAGTAAGCAACAGGTAAGTTCACACACCATCAGAGATGGTCCTCAGTCTTTTGTGCTGGAAGGCCAGCTTATATTTGGTACCAGGGCATGACCAATTGGTTCCTGCTGAGTGAATCCAGGTGCTGGTGGTGTGTTACCAGGGCAACGCTGAATGCTCCTCGGGATTCCCACCACAATATATATATTTAAAATGTCAAGTCAAGTCACTTTTATTTATATAGCGCTTTTAACAATACAGATTGTAGCAAAGCACTGAACATTATC
>JAUYWG010000061.1:1318813-1345373 GCA_034779775.1 Enteromius afrohamiltoni | reverse complement strand
CGTGTAGGAAACTAATACTCGGGGGAAGGTTCCCGCTGATGACGGTCAGAGAGAGCCACGGAGGTCCGGTTGGTGACAATACATATACAGTACTCACACATACATACAGTGGGGCAAAAAAGTATTTAGTCCGCAACCAATTGTGCAAGTGATGAGAGAGGCCTGCAATTTTCACCATAGGTATACATCAACTATGAGAGACAAATATGAAAAAAATCATGAAAATAAAATTATGATGGAAAATAAGTATTTGGTCAATAACAAAATTCCATCTCAATACTTTATTATATACCCTTTGATTTTCTGTATGTCTTCAAAAGGTTTTCACACAATGTTGCTGATATTTTGTCCCATTCCTCCAAACAGATCTCCTCTAGAGCAGTAATGCTTTGGGGCTGTCGCTGGGCAACACAGACTTTCGACTCCCTCCAAAGATTTTCTATGGAGTTGAGATCTGGAGAATGGTTAGGCCACACAACCGCAGTGATGAGGCTTCATTTTTTTCACGTGTGCCTCATCACACGCCACCAACTTCCTCTCCACACAACCAGTCCAGTCGGGAGCCTGGAGAAGAGCAACGAAAAGGGATTTGGTGACGCTGACATCAGGGGGAGGCGGCAGCAACACCACATTCCCTCCCCCAAGTGACACCCCGTCATATGTTCGCCACCCATGCAAAGTGCTACAATCCTCTCACATGCTCCATATAGTTTGAGTGGGAGGGGCAGGGGAACCTCTCTGGGCTGGCCCCCCTCTTGCTCGACTACGGTACCGGGACAGAGAAAACAGGGAGTTAGCTAACGACCTCAACCAGCAACAGGTTAATGACTATAGGTTTTAAGTCACTTACCTTTTTATAGCTGGGAGGCGGTCTCCCCCGGTCCTCCATCCCGGCACTGATCTTCTGGTCTTCTTGGAGCGAGAGAAGATGACGTCATCAGATGGTGCCCACTGTGCTGGTTGGCTCCGCCTTGCCTGCATTCTCCACCAATTATCACGCGAGGAGCCAACGACAGTCACAGTGGGAGTGGCGACTGACCTTGGAGAGATTTGGAGAGACCTTGGAACAAAAGTAATAAAATAAAGTGTCCAAAGGGAGAAAAAGTGTCCAAAATAAAGGGGAACTGGTGTCCTCGTCATGCTCCTTGGGTTGTGAAGGTTTGGGAGTGTTGAAGGAAAAGGGTCCAGAGAAGGGGCAGAGTCCGTTGTGGTCTAGCTGCTTCCATATCCCAGATGGAGGCTCAACGGCCCAAGCAGAGGTGGGTGCAAGTCTGTGCTGTCACCGTCATGCGTCTGGTCGCCATTTAACTAGTGCCATTCTCCTCAGATGACGTAGTGATCTCCCTCCACCTCCTTCCTGAACCCACGAGGACACCAGCGTGCATGCACGGGGTCCCCCGAGGAGAGGCGCGCTCAGCTTTTAACAGCGGTGGTGATGAGGCTTCCTTTACTTCACGTGTGCCTCATCACACGCTGCCAACTTAGCTCACTCCTGCTCCCCTCCTCTCCACACATCTACTCCAGTCGGGAGCCTGGAGAAGGGCGGTGAAAAGGGATTTGGTGGCGCTGACATCATGACATCATGATGAGGCGGCAGCCTTGCCACAAACTCTATTTTAGACAACCTGATCTCAAAGAATTGCATGATTTGGTTAATTATATTGCCATTATTGTATATGTATTGGGGTGTGATTTTTCACTGTAAACGGTCACAACAGTTTTATTTATATTCATTTATTTATATGAGCACATAACCCAACCTGCCCCTAAACTTACCAAACGTTAATAAAAGACAAGATAAACCAGCAGTTACAACTACCAACATTATTTATTAAAAAGGATTAATATTCTAATTCTTCCAAGACAAAAGGATTGATCCGTCTTTCAGATGAGACGTTAAACCGAGGTCCTGACTCTCTGTGGTCATTTAAAATCCCATGACACTCATTGTAAAGAGTAGGGGTGTAACCCCGGTGTCCTGATCAAATTCCCACTGGCCCTTGTTTATTATGGCCTCCCAATAATCCCCATCAATTGATTGGCTGTATCTCTCTCTCCTCTCCTCCTGTAGCTGGTATGTGGTGAGCGCACTGGCGCCGTTGTCCTGTGGCAGCCTTCGCATCATCCAAGTGGATGCTTCACACTGGTGGTGGTTGAGGAGAGATTGTATTTTAATCTCTTCTTCACATAAAGACATCGTGTGGCTTCAGAAGAACTTGAAATTCAACAACTTGTTTATAAAGTTTTTTTTTTTTTTACTGATTATGGTCAGTTTTCGCAATAAATACCTGTGACTGCACTTTTATTGTCTCTGTGTGTTTTATATTGTTCAGATGTGGGTAGGTTTAGGGTAAAGGTGGGGCTAGGTGCTACAATAAATGTATACATTTTATATAAAATGAATCCAGTAATCCGTGAGTGGATCACGGCTGATGCCTGTCACTGAATTACACTGTAATCTTTTACGTGGTAGTATTACGCAATTTTCGGTCATTACGTGATACTAACACAGTATTATGCATTAAGAGTTTGTGGTTATTTCACGCAATTCTGTGAGATCAGGTTGATTTTAGAAATCTACAGACCAGTTTCCCTTCTTTCTTTCATTGTAAAATCAACAAAAGTTTCTGCCTTCCTACAGTAACAACCTCCTCAACAGCAACCAGTCTTGTTTCAGAGGTGTACATTCAACTGAGACTGCCTTGCCATCAGTTATTAAAGCCTTGAGATTGGCAAGAACAGATTCCAAATCCTCAATACTTGTCTCGCTGGATCTGCCTATTGCTTTTGACAAGGTTAACTACCTGATCCTTCTGTAGACCCTGTTGGCAAAGGCATCTCTGGAACCGCACACCAGTGGTTTGTGTCCTAACCCTACCTCTAAGATAAGTTCTTCAAGGTATCTTGGAGGGCTGAAGTCTCCAAGTCACAACATCTAACTACTGAGGTGCCTCAGGGACCACTTCTCTTCTCCGCCTACATGATATCACCAGACTTTCAGTCATTCAGAAACATGGCTTCTCATATAGCTGCTATGCTGATGACACTTATATCTACCTCTCATTTCATCCTGATAATCTGATAATAGCTGCTTGCATCTCAGCTTGTCTAACAGATATTTCTTGCTGGATTAATGGCCATTACTTGGATTGTCAGCTGACTTTCCCAGACCACATTGCAAAAACTACCTGGTCCTGCAGATTTGCTTTATCAACACGATCATGCCCTTTCTTTTGGTACATTCTTCACAACTGATTGTTCAAGCTCATGTATTGTCCAGGACTGGACTATTGCGATGCCATTCCTTGACAAATAAAATGAAGAAATATATGGCGGTTTGATTGACTGGTGTGTGATAGTAAGCTATATGCATATGAATGCAAAAACCAAATTTAGTTTCATAACCTAATGTTGTTAGAATTGTATAGTTGTGAGTAATGACATTAGCCTCATCAGTGCGTGTGATCAGCTGGAGTTGTGAATGGAGTGCAGAGCTGCTGGAGGGACCTTGAGCGCTGCTCTGAATGGAATCGATATGGGCTGGGGAAGCCGATGTCTATCAGCAGGGATCGATTTACTGTGGCGGTGCGCCCTGCTAACGTCCAAAGCTGCTGAAGTAGCCTTTATGAATATTAAACCTGCAGAGGGTCGATAGCAGGCCACAGTTCCTCACGCAGACAGACAGGTCAAACTCACTGAGAGAAAGACACAGGCAGGATGAACAGACAATGAGAGGCACAGGTTCTGATTGGTGAATCTGATCAAACTTGACAAGAACATTTCTGGGTCATATTTTATCTCAAGCTCACAAGAGAAAAAAAGAATGATCACCAGTATTGTTGACAAAAGTGTCTAAAGCGTTTCTCAAAATGATTGTCATTATTAGATTGAGCATCTCTGAATGTACATCTCTGAATGTTTTTGTCTTTGCAAAAAAAAATTATATAAAAAAAATATAAATTTGTTTGTTTTTGTTTTGTTTTTAATAGTAAATGAAACCAATTTTGAGATGCGCTTCTTTTTTTATTTTTATTAATGTACAAATAATGAATTAAATCATTTCCAGTTCCATCTAAATAATTTACACAAACAAACAATGAAAAAAGCAAAAGCAAACAAACAAAAAACATTTGGATTCTGTGACGACACATTCTGTGAAGACAGCCTCTACGAATTTGTGCTCAAAAAGTTGTAATTAAAATAACATAAAACAAATGCTAGTAAGTAAATGCACTAAATAAAATGCAATAAAATAGGCTTCCTCCACTTTTTTTTGTTCTTTTTTATATGAATGTATTATTATTATTATTAGATTTTGGAGTGACATTTTCAAGATGTTCTAATGATGCATACCTCAGAAATATGAAGATTTGAGAAAATGTTCAAAATGTGATCTTATCTACTCGTTCTCAGACTATTGTTCCTCCACACACAACGTCCAGAGATGCGATGGTAAATATGCTAATAAATAAATAAAGAGGTAAATAACTCAGGAGGACAGCACGCGTGACCTCTCTCTGAAAGCGCTCCGTCAGCCTGTGATCTTGCCCACAGCTCAAGGGTAGACTGGAATAATGTGGCATCTATTAGGCAAGCAAATAGCGCCTGTCTGCTGTATGTGCTTATCACTAATGTGTTCTGACATGTTCCTTTGGACACGTGTGTGTGTGTATCAAGAGATTTTAAAGGGCTGCTCTCATCCTGCAGCTTAAAGATTTCTGTGTTCAAACGCCATTGACCTGTAGCTGTGAAACTGATTCGGGTGTAAGTCAGGATATGTTAACCATATTCAATCACTGCTGACCTGTGACCCCACTCACTGCTTACTGCTGTACAACGTCAGTTACCTGTTAGACATGTTTTACACTACAAACGTATAGGTTATGAATATAACCACGGTTTTTTGAGGGAACCCCCACTGCGTCCGAAGACGCTATGGGAACGCCTACTGAGTGACACACTCTGAATCTGCTGTACCAGCGTCCAATGAACGGGCGCGACGTCATGGGAGGTGATGTCAGACCAGGAAGTATATAAGGCACATGGTGCCTGCTAGCGCTACCTTTCGACTGCAGTGAAGAACTGTGCTGGCAGGGGGCGCAGGAGGTATGGCCTCGAGACGCAGTGTTTGTTCCCTCAAAGAACCGTGGTTATATTAATAACCTATACGTTCTTTTCCAGGAACTCCCACTGCGTCCGAAGACGCTATGGGAACGCTATACCATCGCCGCCATAACTCCAAGACCCTGCCCTGTGCCTATGTCTCAACATACGCTACTAGGACGTAAGGGCTGATAATCCATGTGTCATCCGCATGTCCAGACCGTAGTCCCGGAAAAACGTGGAGGGGACAGACCAACCCGTGCTGTTGCGACACCGCCATACCTCTTGTGGAGTGAGCTCTGACTCCCATCAGGGACAGGAGATCAGATGAAATTAAAACAGATCGTGATTGTCTCGACAATGAGTGAGAGAATTTTGCCAGTCTGGGCATAAATAAATCAGAGGGAGCTACTGAAAGGGCCTATAGATCTCCTACTCGCTTGAGAGAAGAGATTGCTAGCAAGAACGTATTCTTGAGCAGATGGCAATCAGAATCTTCTCTTATGGTCTCAAAAGGTGGTTTTCACCGAGCCTCTAGCCCAGGTATCATGTAGGGATTGGAGAGCGTACAGGAGGTTTCAACCTCGAAGCACCTTTGAGGAACTGTACTATCAGGGGGTATCTACCAACTGTTTGACCATCTAAAGAGAATGGTAAAACTGCAAAAGCTGTAGTATGCACTTTGAAAGTAGAGTGGGACACCCTGTGGAGATCTAGCCTGCAGATATTTAAGAACTGGACAGCTAGCAGGGTCATGCTGGTGACTTTTACACCATGAAGTGAAGAACTTCCACTTAAGTAGTAGTTTTTCCTCATAGAGGGAGCTCTAGCGTGGAGAACGGTCTGTACCAAGATTTCCGGGAGACCGGCTTCTACTATTGTGCCCTTCGGGGCCACACTTCCAACTTCCACACCTGTGGGCAGGGGCAAAATGCCTTTGAGAGGAGAACTTTTCCAGATGGGAAAGTTTTTCTCTTTCAACCGCCTAGAGGATCTATTGGGCCTAAAACTCGGCCCGGCTGGTACGGGGCTATTCATAGTAAGCGGACCCCGTTAGCACACTCTCATATGAGCTCCCAGGAGCAGAATGATAGGGGAAAATTCGCACAGCCAACTAGAGGAGACATTTCAAGATCTACTAGCTTGTGAAGAGGTTCGCTCAGCTCTATCTCAAAAATTCACTTCATTGTTGAGGTGAAGCATATCGCCCCCGGGCCTCAGCCCTTGCCTTGGCAAGACATTCTCGTTCATTCAGATAGTCTGGAATACACAGTAAATGGATTCAAACTCCTGTGACCCTGTGCCAAGTGAGACGGCGGCCCGACCACAGACCGTGGGCTGTTTTCAAACCAGTGAGCGCATCCATCGGCCAAGAGTGGAAGTCGCATGTATATGTTACATATATGTCCGGTCTTCACCGCAAGCTTCATTCTCGGAGCGGAATGCGATCTAGCTTGAGCGGGAGATAAACGTCTTATCTGCCTTTACAGCTTCAGCCAGATCACATTGGGAGCACCGCAATCTCAATGTCCGCTTCGCCTCGACGGCAGCAAGACCTGAGCCGCGAGGCTCACCAGCGAAAAGCCTCTTCTCGAAGAGGGCTTTTCGGGATCGGAGCAGCTTTCCTGAGCAGCATCAGCTCACAAAATGAAGGCAGCTCATGTATCTAGCTCTTCACACACACTTTAGGAAGGGGAAATAGGACTTTTTCCAGTTTTAAACTGAAAATGTGGAGGAACGGTGAAGTACAACAATTAAGCTTGGGCTCTTACTCCACTGAAGGAGCCAGCTCTAAGCGTACTCAAGATGTATAGATGAGGATGTTTTCTCAATCACTCGAATCTTTTTCACACTATTTCACACACACACTTTTAAGGAAGGGAAATAGGATCTTTGCACGCTTCACTCAACACAAACAATTTTGGACAGACTGGCACAGAGAGCGCGTTCTGAATAGCAAAAAGCTAGCGCTAGCAGGCACCATGTGCCTCATATACTTCCTGGTCTGACGTCACCGCCCATGACGTTGTGCCCATTCATTGGACACTGGTACAGCAGATTCAGTATGGAGTCTGCACATGACCTTCCCAACACCCTGGGGGGGAAAGAAGGGCCCCCACAGGGCTGCCAGTTGTACTAAAGCAGGTGGTTGGGGAAGAAGAGCACATGACACATATTCATATAGAAAACCAATATTTTACAGTTGTAATAATATTTTACAATATTACTGTTTTACTTTGGCAAGAATAATGGACTGTGTATGTACATGAGGGCAACAAAGGTTTCCTGTTGTGTTGATAGTTAATGAACCCTTTCAAAAAAACTTAACCACATTTCCTAACAACTCAAAAGTGGTGAGAAGCCTAAAGTCAAGGTTAGACCAAAGTAAACTTGCATATTATATGTATAATATATTTTCAGCACTAAGAAGAAGCTTGCAGAATATATGTATTTTGTGTTTAGGGTGCTGTTGTTCTCGTTTTCCCATCTGACACTCAACTAACTAAACTATCGAGACATCCTTGATCAAACAACTTCACCAGCTAAGACTGGACATCATGGCAAATCATTCCATAGACATTTATGAAGGTCTGAGCTGGTCTTTTCAATAGGACTTATAGGTTTGTATCAAACACCCTCAAAATTATAATTTTCTGGTCATATTCTCTACTGGCTTCCAGACTGAGTATCTGTAATGCAAGCAGCCGATTAGGACAACAGCATGACCACACACACACACACACACACACACAGAAAGCATCTCAATCTCCTCTCTTCCCCACTGCTCTCTCCTCAATTCATCCCACCATCTCAACTTTATTTCTTTCTGCAGCTCTCTTTTGGCTGTAGCCCATGGCGAGTAGTCATTAAGTTAATTAGCAGAGAAGAGCGAGCGCGGAGCTTCTTTAATGACTGCCGTTTGCATTAGTGTTCTTCTCTGGCCTCTGTTTCAACACACAAGCCCTGAAAACCTGAACTTAATTGAAATGCTGGAGATCTCGCTAAGGGTAATGATCGCCTATCATCACCACCGTGTGCTGCTGTTTTTTGTTTCCCATCGACTCCTCCTGGAGAGTGTGTGGCTTTTATTTTGCTCCATATGTGTGCATACTGTGCACAACATGAGACTACATTTTGATATTTAGTACATTTCCATTCTCCACTACCTATGATTAATACTGAGATATGGGCACTTGCAATAAAGAATTTTTTAAGTGTTTCTTTAGATTTGTATCTGTGGTTTCAATTTATTTGTATTTGTTTTAGATGTTTTATCTGTACTTTACAAATGCCTGCACCAAAATTGTAATTATGCAGTCAAGTAACATTGGTAATATTAATTAACATGTGCTTACATTATGGTTAGGATCAGGGTATGTTCAGGGTATGTATTAACCATTACATGTAATTATGCATGATTTGTTGTTATTACTTTAATAAGTAGATGTGTATAACCAGTAACAAAGACTACTTAACTCCTTATAATTAGTACTTAACTACTTATAAAAAGTTAATTAATATTATTTAGTACATAAATGTAAAAAGACACCCTAAAGACTTAACCAAATTAAGTAATACCAAAAACTTTTATAGAATTATTAACAATTATTGTGTTTTATGTGGTATAATCATAATTTTAAAGTTATAAAAGTTTCAAAAATGTTTAAAAAATTATTTTTTTATGTTTGGACATAATTTGCTGTTTTATGTTGTTGTTTTTTTTTACGTTTATGCATTTGTTTTGCACTATGGGTTACGGTTATTAGCATACCTGAAGAGCTAGTTTGTAGCTTATTAGCATAGATAGATTGCTAGCATATTTGTTGCAAATACAGTAGTACATACAGTATAATGCACTTTATTCTGTATTACCATGTTCTTGAGCCCCTTACCCCACCCAATATTAACTAACTATTAATAAGGAGCAAATTGGGAGTTGCTGAGGGAATTCTATTCTAAAGTGTTCCCTCACAAAGCTTGCATTTGTGTGTGTGTGGGGGTGGGTGTACATTAGGCCCAGTGAGTGAGAGGTGACCCCCTCACCTCTTCCTTCAGTGAATACACACTCGTGTGACGTAATGCTTCATGAGTGTCAGTTCTGAAGTCTGCACCTGCGTGAAATGCTACATCAAAGAGCACACTGCAGCCACAAAAAGGGTGGGAACTTCGCTGACACATGTAAGCAAAGATCAGAAGTCCACATCAGGTGTGTCATTTAGGTCAGGATTACTGAATGGTCAGTGAATGGTTCTCACACTGTCTGTGAAGTTGGGGATCTCTGTAACTCTCTTAGCATTGGTGTGTAAATGCATTTTGGCTGTTTTAAAACATCCATCTATCATGTAGTACTCATAATTCCACCTATTCAGGATGTCGGCCAAGCCATAATCCAGACAACTGCAATCCATTAGACTGGGAGGAGCAAAGTGTGATATGGAGGCCAACCTCATCTGTCTCTCGTTCTCGCTCTCTCTGTATACTATTCAACTGACTAAGAATAAGTTAACGATAAAGCATGCTACTTTCATGTCACACATTTACTCGGTATTTGTGTACAGTGTGCATAGCTAGTTCCTTTCAGTCGGTCACTCTGAGTCACGTAGGATATGACAGCCAAATTGGGATCTCGTTCGAGAGGACTTAGGGGTGGTTCACGCTGGTTTTCTGGGCCCCACCCCGGTACATTTCTTCCCTGAAAGTACATGAAGAGCTCACTAGAATGTGGACGACACCTTTCACTGCCAGAAACCAATCTGGTGGCTCTTCCTCCTTAAACTCCAGAGGAGTGGTTACCTGCCGGGCCTGTAGGCACTTGTCGGCTCCAATCGGCAGTGCTTGTGCGGCCTGCAGAGAAGGTGCATCTGCAGTACGCACTACGGCGTTGTTGCAAGTCCATTTGCCCTGCTGTTCTCTGCTGCTTAGATGCAGACTGTGGCCATTCTGCCTCAGTGTGAAGCTGCTGCCTACACACGGCCATCGATGGCAGCACCTCAGTCAGCTCGTCGCTTAGGGCGCCCCCAAATGCCGCCCCCGCTCCCGTGCAGCCAACGCAGCAGCCTCGATCTAGACAGCACCGGGAAGCCAGCTGCAGGGCAGCCGCCCTACCAGTTTTGGCCCCCACCAAACCTGGTAGTAAGCAAAGTATCAAGCGGCCTGAGGACCGCAACCCAGGGATGTAGGGAACTGCACTTCAGGACATGGTAATCCCACTCCCCTTCCCCCGGAGTAGGGCCAGGCGGAGAATCATGTCACTGGCCTTATGGGGCCCCAAATCTTGACTCACAAGCAGTTTCCTCTTCCCTGGGTCCCCCGAGGGGACGAGGCGTTGTGGAGGGGCCAGTTTCGTATCACACTCACTCTCCTCTTGTTGCCCCTGTCTTGCATGCGGAGTTTACTGTCCTTCTTCTAATGCGCAATAGAGCCGGCCCTTCCAGCCAATACAGGGACGGGGTTTTACAGTCCTTACTTCATAGTGCCCAAGGAGGTGGTGGGTTATGGGCGATCCTGGATCTGCGAGTTCACAGGCTCCCATTCAAGATGTTGATGCAGAAACGCATCTTCGAATGCGACCGTCCCCAGGATTGGTTTGCAGCGATTGACCTGAAGGACGCATACTTTCATGTCTCGATTCTTCCCGGCCACAGGCCATTCCTGAGGTTCGCGTTCGAAGGCCGGGCATATCAGTGTCCTACCCTTCGGGCTCTCCCTGTTGCCCAGCATATTCATGAAAGTAGCGGAGGCTGCCCTGACTCCACTCAGAGAACAAGGGATTTGCATTTGCATAGACGACATTTTAGCTCAGTCTCAGGTTCAGCTGTGCAAACACAGAGACTTGGTGTTACAACACCTTAGCCTGTTGGGTCTTCGGGTCAACTAGGAAAAGAGCAAACTTTGTCCAACACAGAGGATCTCTTTTCTCTGTACGGAGAAGGAGTCGGTGGAACAGACAGCATGCCTCACACAGGAATGTGCTCAGTCGTTACTGCACTGCTTGAATATGTTCAAGGGCAGGACGGCAGTCCCACTGAAACATTTTCAGAGGCTCCTGGGGCATATGGCATCAGCGGCAGTCATGCCCCCGCCGTTGGGGCTGCTACATGTGAGACCGCTTCAGCACTGGCTCCATGGCTCAGTCCCGAGGTGGGTGTGGCAACGTGGCACTCACTGAGTTCAAGTGACACCGGCCTGCCGCCAAAACTTCTTCCCGTGGTCAGACCACTTTTTTCTTCAGGCAGGAGTGCCCTTAGAGCAGGTCTCCAGGCATGCTATAGTATTCACTGTTGCCTCCACCACCGGTTGGGGGGGCCACATACAACAGGTATGCAGTGTCAGGGGTTTGAACGGAACCTCATCTGCAGTGGCATATCAACTGCCTAGAGTTGGTGGCAGTACGGCTTGCCCTGGGCACCTACAGGGCAGGCACATGTCAGTCCGGACAGACAATACTGTGACCGTTGCGTACATCATCCATCAAGGTGGTCTGTGTTCCCGTCATAACTCGCCCTCTCTGGAGACCTCCCACTGCCAGTTGTTTTACTCCTTGTCCAAGGGAATTTTCGGTATGGACACCTAGGCACACAGCTGGCCACATGGCCCATCAGGACCTGGTTCACAGAACTCATGCTCCTCGTGGTCAGATCCTTTATGATTGGTTTACCGCTACAGCGGTCCACAGAGCTTGTACCAATACTATACTTTCTGACATTACTAGAGGTGCTTTCCGAGAGAATATGTCAACTGCTGTAGTTAGCAAAGACTAACATGGAAAGTGCTCACAATTTGCTTTTGTAAGCGAATCAGGCAGACCTCTACATTGTGAACTTCAGCATTGTATAATGCATAACACTGCATTAAACATTGTTTATCATTACTTAAACTAATAAGAAAGACAGACAGTCAAGCTGCATAAATCACATTGTTTAGACTACCTTAGGCACACAGCTGAACAACAGAACTACAGAAACGCCAGTTAGCCGGTTACCAAGACATGTGCAGGCTTGTTACACAACATATTGTACACAAACACGTATACGTGAACAATCGCTAGAAAATACTATCAATTATTAATCATACTTACAGGTAGAAGTTCAGAGGAGCAAGCTGTTTAAAAAATAAACTGGGCACTGATCCATCTTTTAAGACCAAGCGTTTGGTGAATATAGCGTTGTACTCCAAGACTGGAAAAGCAGTCATCAGTAAAATGACGTGAACACAACAAGAGATTGTACTGTTGAGGTGTTGTTGAAAAAAATTTATGTTAACCACTCATTCCATGTTAACCACTTGTAGATTCATCTTTTGGAAGGCCATTTTTTTTGGAAGGGCTCTTTTTTTGATAGACAATAACTTATTGTGCACTGTCGGCATCACAACTTTGCAGATAGTTTATATTCACATACAGCTACATGACACACTGCATGGAAGATCATATTTGAAAAGGCATAATAGGGGCACTTTAAGAGCTAGAGCTTGTGTTTCCCCTGCAGACTCTATCACCTCCCATATTCCATATGCACTAAAATACTGTCCATATGTGTATTTGTTCTGAGAACTCCTACAGGGAGGCTGAACTTCCGTACATCTCTGAGCAATGAACAGGGACGTCCCAGTGTTCCAGATTATTGAATGGATAGTGCTTGAAACAGTATCTGGCCTCTTGTGGTGAGTCCCCGACCTAAACAGAAGGAGGTGGAGACTCCGCAGGACACTGGAAGGGGCAGTGTCTATGGCGTTTTGGTAGGGATCCCAATTCGTCGGTCATATCCGATGTGATTTGGAGTGACCGACTGAAAGAGAACATCTCGGTTACGTATGTAAGCCTCGTTCTCTGAAGAAGGGACCGGCTTGGCTCCTTAGCGGAAAACTAATGATGCACGCATCCGCTACCTGTTTATACTCATGCAGTGGATGCAATCAGTGAATGCCAATGTTCATTGGCATGTTTTCATACACTCGAAGCGAGATCCCAATTCGTCGGGCATATCCAACGTGACATCTCCGTTCCCTTCTTCAGGGAATGAGGTTTACATTTGTAAACGAGACGTTTACCAATATGTGCTAATTTCAAATTATAAAGCAATCAATTGTGAGTCTTGTGTAAGTTACGCAATTGTTTGAGTGGTCAGTGTTTGTGGTGCTTGAAATCAATAATTAAAAAACTGTTTTAGTTAAAAGCATCCATGTAGTGGTCTATGTAAACAACTTATAACAAGGCAGCTGACTAAGATATAGAACAGAGGTTTGTTGTGTACTAGTTTACAAATAATACACAACTCTGTATGTAATTTTAACCTGATGACCCCAACTCCCTCAGCATATATATCTGCTTTTGAAACACTTCTCTATAGTCTCTATAAATCCCTCCAGTTGACCACAACATCACTTTGCCACTGGAGCCTACAACACGTTTAACAGTGAGAAACCTGGTGTTTAATGGCCAAGTGACCATAACCAATGGCCCAACTGAGTAGATTTACACTTTACAACATCAGAGAAATAGGGAACTTTCTGTCAAAGTATATGCAGTGCTCTTCCAAGCTTTTATTAGTTCAAGACTGTATTACTGCAGCACCCTACCGGCTGGCCTTCCAGTCAACATGACCAAGTCCTGCAAATAGTCCAAAACATAGCAGCACATCTAGTCTTAAATGAGTCAAAGAGGAACCAAACCATACCCATCCTGATCTCACTCCCCTTGCTCTCACTTCAAATGTATAGCTTTGATGCTGTTGTACCTAACAAGGTACAAAGTCACTCAACAAAACCTCCACCCTATTTGCTCCTCTCTCATGGAATAAGCTGACACCTCTTGTACAAGTACTTAACCACTCCACAACCTCAATACAAGGCACTTGAATCAAGATGACTTGTTATCTTAGCAACACTGGGGGGTTTAGGTTGCAGATCAATTACCATTTGGAAATAAAAGTGATCAAATTAGATTTCAAATGAGTTTGTAATAATTCTCAATGGCCTATTCCTGATGATCGTTATTGCTGTTCCAAGAAAAACCCTCAAAACTTAAACGTAATTTTCTCTTAAGTAAAGCAGCTCTTTTATACAGCAGAAACCCTGTTGGTGTAAAAGCTCAACGTTTCCTTGCTCCCCTGTAAAACCGGCCAATCAGACTAAATCTTGTGATTTTTGGAATAGCTGCAGCTATTTTGTGTGGCTGTCTGTGCATAATATGTGGGCGTTTTGTCTGATAAAGGTTGTACAAGTCAGTGTTAGAATGATCGTATTTATTAGATGAGTGCACATGAGCAGCACCATAATGTCATAATTACTAGTGGAAAAACTCAGAGTCTCATCAGTCCATCACTTTTTCAGTTATGGGGCGTCAATTAACGAAAAATGAAAGGAAATTAGTATTGGTCATAATTAAGTTTTCATTGTAAATGTTGACTGCCCAATTTAATTTGCACACATTTTGTGTACTGTTGATGAAGAATAGCATTTGCCAGTTTAAAGACTGCCAGAATACGCCCCACTTCATATTAGGTATCTTTAACTACTGTGTACTTATGGTGTTACCTACTGTCTGCAATAAATCAAGCATAATTAACCCTAACCATATAGTAAGTGCATGTAATTAATTTATACTGCTCAGTAATTCAATGTATAATTACACATCTTAAAATACAGTGTAACCAAAAACACTTTTTCTGCTATTAAGGTTAGGGGCGGGTTTGGTGGTGCGGTTATGTTTTAGTAACAATGTAATTATAGAACTACAAATATAATTACAACTACTGTAAGGTTTTTAGTAACATAAGTATGTAAAACCGTATGTACACAGTTACTAACCCTAACCCTAACCTTATATCAAATTAATACTGTAGGGGTGTATAACTTAGGGGTCATGGTTGAAAAGTTTATTGTAGTAAACAACCCCTGATTTAAAGTTTTCTTTTAAATCCAAGTTTCCCAGGAGACATATTCACACATCCGTAAGGAAGCAAATGAGTCACACGTTTTTCACCCATTGTTTATTACTACGTTGCAATAAACTTTGCACATATGTGGATTGGTTTACATTGACTTGTGTTCTGTTTTGTGTCTTTATTTATAGATATTTGGGCCCATCAGGGCCTGGTTAGTGCTGTTTAGATGGATGGGCAGCTCTGAGCGGCACTGGCAATGGGATGATGGGACCAAGGCCGGCGGGATGGAGCGAAAGATCAATCGTACGCCGACAGAGAAAGAGAAGGAGATGGGGCAAACTGTCAGCTTTGAATTAGATGTTAAATCTTTTGGACAAAACGCATTGTGTTAAGAATTTCTCATGTGCTGTTTCCTCACTGATGATGTATGGAGCAGATTTGGCGAGAGAGCCGCGGTCCGAATGTGCTGTTTCAGGGCTAAAGTGGCTGTCAGGCCTGCACAAGATGGATTTTTATGGGCGCATCTTCAATCTCTCTACCACCAACTCTTTTCCTCTTGCTTTTTCTCCGTTAGCAAGCTCTCTCTCACTCTGTTTGTCTCTGGACTCAATCTGGGTGGTTCTCCGGTGTCTCTTCAAGCCACTTGAGAGGTTTTTGTATGCATGTGAGAGCTTTATTCCCTCTCCTTTACATCTCTTTCTTTCTCTTTCTCTCAGGCTTAAAGAAGAGAGAGTGACTCAGCCATGAGCTAACCAGCAGCAGCACAACACTTGTTGTAAAACAAAAGCTGAAAAGTTGCATTCCAAGTCCAATCTTGGTGTTATTTCAAGCATTTTACGTCATATTTGGTGATTTTATTAAAAGTTGAAAAATATTTTACTCTTAAATGATCAAAAACAAATGATAGACACACATGCAAAGAAAATTTAGCAATATACAGGAGCAATATATAAAATCCTTAAATTTGTTTTATGGGAAGCTAGTTAATGCATAGATTTGCATAACTCTAAACATGTATTTATTCTGTTCTATTTTTTGCATTTTTATTTTATGCAAGAACAGTAATATATTGCCTTAATATGAAAATTGTGCAATCATTTAGTAAACATAACACAAAACAGAATATTTGGTCTGTACGAAATACAAAGGATGTCTGCAAAATTAAATAAAAAAAATATTGGTATTTGTGTATTTGTACTGTGTTACAGATCCCATGACCTCTAAATACACATCTCACTTAATAGCGCATTGGGATGGCAGCACAAAAACTAAAAACTGAAGGGTAATCATTTCTCTCTGCACACTGCCACGTACGTGCACACATGCACACACACTCCATCAGTGCAGATTCAGGCTGAGGAGCTGGAGAAGAAGGTAACATCAAGCTCATCAGTGTCTTTGTGGAGTGTATTTAAATTTAAATGTGGAAAACATCCGGCGTGATGCGTATGTGTGTTTAGGTTCTCTGGTATTTCCCTGTCAGCAGAAACAAAACCTTCAAGCTTTTATACAGTCTGAGAAATTCATGCTCTAAAAACAGCATGCCAACAAACTGCTGTTTACCCAGACATTGAGTGGATGAGAGAGACAGACTTGGAGTAGGAAATCCCCGGGGGGGCTCATCCTTTAAATGTATTCTGGTAATTACAAATCTTTACACACACATACAAGAGCACTCTGATGTTGCGAGAGAGTGCATGTTATGATGGTGCTTTGTGGTAAAGACCGTGTGAGATGGGAGGGTTAACTAAGGTAAACAGGTTTTAGCTGATCCAGAATGTAACTCAGTATTAAAAAAAAAAGAAAAACACTTAATATAGAAATGCAATGCATTCCATCCACCCCCCCACAACCTTTGCATACGGTCTGCATTTGTATTTGTTTATTAAGCTCAGATTAATTTTGGCAGGGAATATTTGTTGCATAATGGAAATCATCAATGCAAAAAAAAAAAGAAAATATAAACAGCTGTGTGTCACAATCCAAGAATTCTTCCAGTTGTCATTTATCACTTTCATGACCTTGCTGACTTCTGTTCACTGGTCAAAGAAACCACATCAAAAGATTTACAAAAGATGACCATGATTTTACTGGATCAAAACAAGCAACTATCTTCTGAATTGCTCCCTAAAACCTAAGTCTAAGCAAACAGGTCAGTGTTCTCATAGTAAACTCCTGCTTCCCATCATAATCGAGAAGAAATGAATCTCTCATTCTACTGACATATTTAAATTAGCTAATGAATTAACTAGATTCTAGTGTCCATATAAAAAACTAATCAGTATGTGAAAAGATGATTATCAAGAAACGTATTTATAATATGCTGTTATTGTATTGTACCCCAGAGCTGGCCTAATACTTCATCATTTACTGACAGTAAAGTGACCTTAAAGACATTTATAATATTACAAAATATTTATATTTAAAATAAATGCTGTTATGTTGAACTTGTTATTTATTCATGCATGTGTTATGTCGGCATCTAGGCATGGGTCAGTAAGATTCTGACGGTATGATAACCTTGAAAAAAAAACAAAACACGGTATCACAGTATCACAATATTGTCATTACTGCTCTACAATGTTATATTTAAATGTCTGAGTAAAAAAACAACTATTTTTTCCCCAACTGAACACAGTATGTTTTATTTTATGAAACATGTAGAACATTTTTTAACACTGAACATCAGGCAAAATAATTAAAATAAATAATTTAATCTTCTTAATTAAATTAAATTGCAGTCACTTGTGTGAGCCTAAACCTGCATCAACAATAACCAACATAAATAAACATTTAAACATGGTTTCTCCACAATTTGAAAAGGCATCATGTCTTTTGGAATAAAGTATGCCACCGCACTGTTTAGGTCCTTTGCAGCCTTGGATGTGGCTGCATAAGCAAGCTTTATCTCAAAAGTTTCTTGGATTGTTGGATGACCTGCAGCTTTTGAGAAGGATAGTCCTTTGCTGCTGAAGCCACAGCTGCTCTACAAAAAAGAAAAACAAAGACTGACATGTTAATTTAAGCTAAATCTGTAACTAGTCTTTTTTTAACTTAATCTATTAATCAGTGTACTTTTAAAAATAGATGTGATGTGGTAATTTAGTTATATACTAGATTTAACAAAAAACAATTTACATTATTTTTTTGTGTGTAAAAACAAATAGTACTGCTAAGAATACCAAAATAATGCTCTAAAATAAATTTAATTTTAGATGCATATTAACGCAGTGAGTGTACTGTGCACACACACACACACACACACACACACACACAGTCTCATCAGTTCACAAACTCTCAAAGACGCATGAAAGCCAGCGAGTTGTTGTTGTTGTGTTTTTTTTTAATGGTGTGATTTTGAAAATATGTTAACATGGCAGAAGGCTTAAAAGCAAAGACGTGATTTCACCTTAAGTTAATTGTTGTACTATTGTTCAATCACCGAAACGTAACGTTAGTCCATATAGGGCCTGTTTCAGTAAGGAGGTTCAAACAACTCTGAGTTTAAACTTGTACTCTGAGTTGACTTACCCAGAGAATAAAAACTCAGAGTTTTTGTTTTCAGAACAGCTGATCAGAGTAAGGTCAATCAACTCTGAGTAGATTAATTCAGAGTCAAGCATGTACACCGCGACTATGAAAAGGCATTATCAATGGAGCGCAGATATTACGAGTCACCATAGCAACATCTAAAAAATAAAGCTGAACTTGATATGCTCATGCAAAGTTACAGCAAATATGAGCAAATATTTAAAAATAAAAGCAACACCACTGCAGACAGAGCACATAACAATTACCTCCCCTTCCCGGAAAAGCACATACTTGCACCGTAAATAACCATCAGCATAGAACTCAGAAAACAACAACCGGGGAGAGAGGGTGGGCGTCCTGGAGGCTGGAAGTCAGAGTCATCTACTGCCTCCAGGGAGGATCAGGTGTTCACAGGAGGCCATGGTGGAACTGGAGTCCTGGGAGGCCATGGCGTGTCTGGGGCATTAGGAGGCCATGGTGGGTCTGGAGCCTGGAGCTACAGGGGTCAAACTCTAGACTACCCTCCTACCCACTCTTTCCACGACCATGTGCTAATAATTGCTAATAATAGTTCCTCTTCAGAAACTTGAGCCTTGTCGACGAGACGATATGGGAATGCTTAAAGACGTGACAGCTCTGAATCAGGTGTAAAATCAGCCAATGATAAGTTGGGACGTCATAGGCGGGTGACGTCACTGGACAGGAAGCATACAAGCACGTAGAATGCTGCCGGCAGATAGCTTTCTGTCATTCATGTCAGTAAAATGTCTCCGTCAAAAAAAAAAAAAAGACAAAAAAAAAGGGGGCGAGGGTGACTCAAGCTAGAGTGTGAGTGTTCCTCCGTATTACTCTGTGACACACACACACACACACTATGTGTAGTCTGTCAGGGAGTGAAGCACGTTGATGCAGTTCTCCAACAAAATGAGGAGAGCTGCAGATGTTGTGAGAGAATGAAACAACTAACGTGTGCTTCACTCTCGGAGGGCTCTCTTTAGTGTTAAAAAGAGAGCCTATATAAGCTCATGGCACTGGTCCCATTCAAGCCGAGGCTGAGCAGTGTTGGTGCTCGCGGATTGCAAACTGACTGCAAGCAGGGGAAACTGAGACGGGCGAGTCCCTTTCTCAAACCTCTAGCTTGGGGTCTAGAGCTAGCCAGACGGGAAGGAGAGCGCGCTCTGCTACTTCCCCTCGCCAGGGTGGTGCAGCGTATTTCCTCTCCTCATCCGATGATGAAGAAATGAGAGCGCTGGGGAGACCGCAGTCCAGTCAAGTCACTTTTATTTATATAGCGCTTTTAACAATACAGATTGTAGAAAAGCACTGAACATCAAATAGAAGAACAGAGTAATAGTAATGTATAATGATGAGAATTAAACTTTATTTATCAAATGCAGAGACGGTCTCTGTAGTCAAGACAACGATAATCACTGGAAATCAGGTGTCCCCAACTAAGCAAGCCAGAGGCGACAGCGGCAAGGAACCAAAACCCCATCCATGAGACAATGGGGAAAAAAACCTTGGGAGAACCAGGCTCTTTATCGCCCCAGTATGAGGAGCTCTTGAAGGCGGTGACTCGCGTTACCGCTGATCTAAAAATAGAGCGGCAGCAGAGATGAAAACGAAACCGCGCTGAAGTAAATGAAAAAACAAAAATGTATGTGGACGCGGCAAATAAATAAATGCCTTCAAGAAGGAGCCTGCTGTTTTTGTCCCGATTTCCACACCGAGGTGTCAAAGTCACAGCCATTCACAACCCATTTTTCATCCCCACAAACAATGTAATGGGGATGAATGAAAGCAGTTATAAGACGATGCCATGAATTGAGTAGACGCTTGCGAGCTATCTCTCTCTCAATGCTGCATTGTCTTTAAAGGCTCCGTGCTGGCCTTCTAAGCCTTTAAGAATTCCAGATTGAAAATGCTGGTGGACTGGGGGTAATTTGCCGGCAGGTCAAGCTACTTTCAGTTCTTTCCACCCAGAAATGTAGCGGAGCTGAGAGGCTCGCCACCTCCTCGGGAGGTCTCTAAAGCGGCTAGATCGGTTGTCCCCTGCAGGTCCTCCGCTTCAGGGCACCAATTTAGCAGCTTTACTAATAACAGAGACCAGTCTTAAGGGGACTGGTTCCCATAATTGGGTGATAATGTGGTCTGAGGACCGTTGTTTCTATAGAAGTTTTCAGTAGTCCTGATGCTACAGGACTTCAAAGGGCAGGCCCCTCTATGGAAGAGTGGTATAGATCGCATTACATGGTGCCTATCTCTCCTCAGTGCCCTCAGGCGATTGATCTGCTAACCCTGCCAGTGTTCCAGGGCACAGCGGTCTCCAGCGAGTGATACAGTTCTTTCAGCCCAGAAACGTAGTGGAGCTGAAAGGCTCGTCACTTCTTTTGAGTTTTCTACAGCAGCTAGATCCGCCAACTCCTGCCGGCCCTCCGCTTCAGGGCACCGTGCTAGCAGCTCTTAGTATACCAGATATCAGTCTTGAGAGTCTCACTGGGTCCTGTGCACTGTAGACAGAGTGGGCCTAAGCAGGCTCTGGTTATGAAACGAGAAGTAGATACTCTTCTGAGAAGTAGGCTATCGAGGTGGTCCCTCCTTAAAACAAAAAGGGCAGATTCTACAGCAGCTACTTCTTAGTTCCAAAAAGGATGGGGGGGCTGAGGCACATTTTAGATCTAAGACTACTGAACTGCTCAGTGATGAAGCTGAAGTTCAGGATGCTCACTGTTAAGCAGGTCGTGTCACAAATCAGGTCCGAGGACTGGTTTGGCGGAGTCCCGGGGGGAATGAATGCTCCACCCAGAGGTGGTGGAGCAGATCTGGAGAATGTTTTCAGGCAGAAGTGGACCTCTTTGCGACAAGAGAGAACGCGCAATGTCCTCTCTGGTATTCTCTAGATCATCCAGCTCCACTTGGGCTGACATGTACAGATATGGCTGAGGCTTCGTCTGTACACTTTTCCCCTAATCGCTCTGCTCCCAGGAGTTCTGGAGAGAGTTCACAGGGAAATTCCGATCAGGAGGGATCTCCTCTCACAAGCTGGGGGCACAATAGTCCACCCCCGTCCGGAGCTGTGGAAACTGAGAGTGTAGCCTCTGAGGGGGCACAGCTCTTAGCCACAGGTTTCTCAACCGAGGTGGTAGAGACCCTTCTCCAATCCAGAGCTCCATCCACGAGAAAGCTGTATGGCCTAAAATGGAACTTATTCACTTTGTGGTGTAGAGAACGCCAACAAGATCCAGCCAACTGGTCAGTCGGTACAGTTCTGGAATTTCTGCAGATGGGGAGAAAATCTCCTTGTGAAATAAATGTTTTTTTCTCTTTTTTATTGGTACCAGAAGTATTTATCAGTAAAATAAAAGTGCATTCATATTCACAATTTTGAGCACTCCAGGGTGATGAACATGAAATTATCCAGCCATGGTTACTTGTTTCAAAAAAAAATAAAATAAAAAAAATATATATAGGAGGGGAGAAAAGCCCAAAATCCCTCAACACAATTAGAAAAAACTAATAATATATTTCTTATATGGTGCAAAAGATAATTGAGCTTCACAAATTACTGAAGTGTCTTTAAGAAAATAGCTAGAGCAGTGAAAACTTCCAATTCCACCATCAGGGAAATAATAAGAATTTCCAATCAACATAAAATGTTACAAAACTGCCTGGAAGAGGACATGTGTCTCCATCATCCTAATACATGGTGAGAAGTAGAGTTTGAGTGGCTAAAGACTTTTTAAAGACCACAGCTGAGAATTGCAGAAAATAGTTTCAGGGTAAAAAAAACCTTTAATAAAAATTTGTCAAACAGCCTCAACATCAGCACATGTTGTTCAGGAGGGTTTAAGAAAAATTCCAGCATGTTCATCTCCAGCATGTTTAGTTGTCAGACAGGACTGGAACTACAAAAGGGACTGGCTTCTATGATCAGATGAAACAGCTGGAGGTCCTGTACATCTTGTTGTGTACACACTTAGCATCATGGATTCTACCAATACCAACAGATAACAAATCTAAAACTAAATGTTAGAAATTTTATAATGGGCCATGGTTGGGTCTTCCATTGGGACAATAATCCAAACACAAACATCAAAATAAACACAATAATTAGTAACTGAGCACAAAATGAAGCCTTTGCCATGGTTGTCCAAGTCCTCTGACCGGAACCCTGAGTAAGGAGAACTAAAGAGGAGAAGCAACATGGAGCTGGTATTCTGAAGGGCCTGGAGTGATTCTGGATGAAAGAATGGCCTCTTTAATTTACATATACAGTATTAAATTTCTTTAGATTATAGTATTTTTAATATACTCATCAAGTACCAGAGCTGAACACACGTAAAGACCTGTTTTTGTTTGTCTTGAGCCAAAAAGCAGAAGTGTGTGTGAGTGAGCCAGCAAACTAACCCGAATAAAGATAGAGCAGTGTTTGTCTTGGGGGTGGCGAAACTCCATGTTTAGAAAAATATTTGACATGTAGAACATTCCAGTTGTATAAAGTACACTGGAAGAGCACCAGAGGTTGGTGTGTGTTCAGTACTTCTGAGTACTGAATGTTTTATCACCACCTTAATCATCAGTCCAGTTATTCCTCTAAACTGAACGTACACCCCATCCACAAACAGAGGCTGTGATTTTCACCATGTTCTGTAATGACTCCCACACACACACACACACACATCCTGTTCACTCCCTGCTGTATGCCACTGAAGTTAATCACACGCAAGCACACACCGCTGGTGAGCGTGATGAGGGAAATGGTTAACTGAGGCGTGGAGTTTGGACTGCATTTGAGCCTGGAGTCACATTTATTTTTGTTAGTTTTACAGCTGCAGCTGAACTCTACTGGCTCAGTGCCCACCCACCTTTATTCCAGATGTTACCAGAGAAAGAGAGATGAAGACCGAGGGACACGGGGAGAGAAAAAAGTATGCAAGAGAGTCAATCTGGGTTGAGAGAGAGAAAGAGAGAGCAAATAACCTACAAAAGGAAAGAGACACCAGAACTTTTCCAAACTACAGCTCTGGCCTGGGAGGAGAGTTAATCTAGTAAAATCAAGACAAACATCACTTACTATTGCTCATACTTTGGGTTATTTGAACAAACCCCTAACCTCAGCTATTAAACGAAAATCAACCCAGTCTCACTGGAAAACGTGCTTGTGGCTACATCTGCAAAATCATATTACGTTACTTCTTAAATGTTTCGCAACTCTTTCAGAGTCAAATGTCCAGTGAGTGGTGCGAAATGTGCATTTAGATTTGAACAGATAAATGTAAATCTGGTAAATGTATATTACGTTGGTTGGTTGGTTCCTTAACACAGGCATTTATTCCTTGTTCATGGCTTCAGAACTATTATTTATTATTATTTATTATTTATCTTACACCCAAAATACATTCATAACACATCAAACTTCAAAATACATTCACCGTGAATTAAAATAGATAACATTTGAATTTTGAGCTTAAATCACACACTGTTGCATGAAATTATGCGTTATAAACAAATTGTTCTAAAAAATAATATTTATGTCCCACCATTTACATAAATGTACCATATATAGTAAACTACTGTACTATAAACATTTTAATGTGCTTCTACAGTAAGTCTTTGAGTTGTTTTCAGAATCCTGTTTTTTATAGTGTTTCCAAATAAACCCAAGTACAGTGCTGTATCCGAGGGATTACAGAGCAAGTTTACTAAATATCCTGCATATTCAGAGCTGATTATGTAATGCAAATGTTGTTTAATTATTTATTATTATTATTTTTTTTTAATATATATATAATTATTAATCTGTCGACCAATCATAGTTTGTGTGCAAAATTAGTGTCAACACTGCTTATTGCAGCTGGCAATTCCAGCAAATTGTATGTATATACAGTACATGCTGGCGCTTACGCTTGTGTCTTTACTCTCACACAGTTCAGCCCGTGACCGCTTGGTCTCGCTGCACGACTCACCTGGATCAGCTTGGCTTCACAGATCACCACACCACGGGAGAAAGGAGAAGAGAGCAAAGCTGCACAGACTGCCAGCCACCAAGCATCGTCACTCACTTTGGTTATTTTGATCACGTTTGTTAATAAATCCACCCTTCGGGGCTTACACTCAGTTCCCTTGTTGCGTTGTCTTAATCTGGGCAAAGACGTCAGCAAGGGAAGAAGAAATTCACTGTTGTTGTGCACCCCACTCTTCTTTGTGACTTACCCGCTCTCTCTCTCTCACACAGGCGAGCGCTCCTCCCCTTAGCGTGATGGAGGAATTACTACGGCACCTTACCAAGGTTAGTGTCCGCCAGCAAGCCTGTGTAGAATGCCACAAAACCAGCCCGGGCTCCACGTCGCCAACGCAGCCAGCCGCCGCGGGGAGCTCGCCAGCGGACAGCCCTCGCTACAACGGATAGCGGGAGAGATGGTGAGTCCCCCTCCTGTGATACTAACCCTGTCTATGATGTGTTCCAGCAGGTCACGGGAGGGGGTGCCTTCGGAGTGGCCCAAACGGGAGGACGATCGATTAAAGAACTGCTGAGATCAGGTCCGGGTCCTGGAGGACCAAGAAGTTCACCCTGGCCCTCACCCTCTCCCGCACTTCATAATCAAGGTCGGCTGCTGTAATGAGCGAAGGGGGGAGGTAAAACAGCTATTGGTCATCCCCAAGGCTAAGACGAACTTTGTTCTGGAACTGGCTAACTCACATCCGCTGGTAGGTCATTCAGGAGCCCACAACACCATCCAATGCATCCGGGATCGGTTTCACTGGCCCGGATGGGCCAGGAGATAAGTTTAAGTGTACCACTTGAACCTCTTGAAAAGGTGGGTGACCAGGCCCAGCTGGCCGCCGTGGCCCTCCATGAGCCCGTGGTTGTAGACACCAATCCCAGCATTACATCATCACTCCTCCTGGCACCATCGTCAAGCAGCAGTCCTATCGAGTCCTTGATGCCCATCGGCTGGCTATAGAGGAGGAAGTCCAGAAGATGCTCCAGCTTGGGATAATCGAGCCCTCCAGGAGCCCCTGGTGTAGCCCTATCGCCCTGGTCCCAAAGCCAGACGGCACTCTCCGGTTCTGCAATGACCACTGCCGGCTAAACGAAGTGACGAAGGACGAGCTCCTTGAACGCCTGGGAAGGGCCCGGTTCACCAAAGGGCATTGGCAGGTCCCCCTGTCCAAGGATGCAAAGCCCAAGACAACGTTTTCAACCCCCTCAGGCCAATGGCAATACTGGGTCCTTCCCTTTGGTTTACATGGAGCTCCCTCCACCTTCCAAAGCCTCTCCGATGTCATCCTCCGACCCCACCAGGCCTACGCCGTGGCCTATATTAATGAAATCGTGATCCACTCTGAGGCATGGGAGGATCACCTAGATTTGCTCCGGAGAGTGCTGTCGGATCTCCGGAGGGCTGGGCTCACTGCCAACCCCTGCAAATGTCACCCTGCCATGTCTGAGGCCCAGTACCTGGGTTTCACAGTTGGACATGCCGCGATCAAGCCCCAGGAACGGAAAGTCAAGGCGGTTCTGGAGGCCCCCCCGGCCTTCCACCAAAACCCAGGCCAATCGGTCACAGGAAAACCATGCTTAAATACAGCCAGAAGACGACTGGTAAACTGAGCACTGATTCCACGCTAACCAAACATCAAAATCAGAGACAGGGTGATGTGAAACAGGTAAGCATTTATTTTTTCACAGCAGGATTTACAAGGCAGAGCAGAGCGATGCAGGTTAGTCACTTAGAGGGGAGTATAGCAGGTAGGCACATGTACTTTAGTGAAAGCAATGGTGATATTTAGTCTTTTAGATAAGGCTGTGATATTTAGTCTTTGCTAGAGAGGCAGGCAGACACAAGTTCCAGGTAGATAGGTTCTTAGCAAACTCAAATGAAAGATCAGGCAGGCAGAAAGTCAGGCAGATATTCTGAGCATTTGCAGACAATCTACACTATATGGTGGGCTGGTGATTGGAGGTAGGTGTCAGTACTCAGGTGCTTGAGATATATATATATATATATATATATATATATATTTTTTTTTTTTTTTTT
>JAUYWG010000061.1:1271330-1284818 GCA_034779775.1 Enteromius afrohamiltoni | reverse complement strand
TGTACCGACTTCCGCCTGTTGACCACGCCATTAAAGTGTTGCTCATGGATCCGAACGAGTCCCGCGAATCATTACAAATGTACAATATGTAACTGGAGCATTTTGCATGATTTTATTCTTCAAAAAGGCATTTCTTGTAAAGGATGTATTTGAACTAATTTCAACTCTGTTGTTGAAACTATGATGAAATGTGAATAGTTATTAAAGAGTGTGTCGTGTGGCAACATCTACTACTGTTCATCATACCAGCTTTGAGCTCAGAGGATAAAGTTTTCTGGAAACATTCAGTTCCACTTTAAGCATTAAGCATTAGTATGAGGAAGTTTCGAGATTTCTGGGAACTTTGATCGACACGAGGGGTCTTTAGAGAGATTAAAAGAGAAGCAGATAAACTATTTTATTAAGCTTGGTTCATTTTGTTGATGTAAATGCTTTATTTGGACCTCATGTTACTCGAGTATAATCAAAAGGTGGTTCTGTTAACAGAAACCACATTCCAGGGAAACAACATCTGTTTTAGAGGTGTAAACTTTTTTCAATTGGATGATTTTGTCTTTTGAGAAGCGTGGGAGTAGATGATGGGCAGTATAATGACTAATAATAATAATAAAAAAAAAATCAAATAATCAATCAATCAGTCTCAGGATAAACATGGGGCTATCAGCTGTGACAAAACATAACAACAGTTATGTATCGCCCAGGTAATAAAACACATTATTAATTTACAAGGGTATGTAAAATTTTAAATAATGTAATTTTTGTCAATTCTGTTTTTATTTTATCTTGTGAAGTAAAATGTAAACATATGTTATGTGAAATTGTTTATCCAGGACAAAACTAAAAAATAATATGCAAATCAGCATGAGAATCAAATAATTTATATTTGTCAACTACCTATATCTGTCTATCTACTGTATATACCTCATGAAATATGCATGACTTGCATATGCATAAGATATGCATATTTTATGAGGTGTCTAAAACGTATGAATTTGTATGACCTGACTCACTTTTTGCTAATGTATTGTACAAGTTGCGTTAGGTTGTACAAATTAGCCACCTTGTAAAAAACATGTAAATTAGCCATGGGATAGCAAGTGAGACAGGATGGCAAAACTGTACACAAAGACATACAAAACTACAAAGCCATAGTTCAAAGTTCTTAGGGAATCGTTGGTTCTTGTCTGGACCTGCACCTCTGTTCAATAAATCAATGGGATGGTGATTAAGATGAGTGGAGATAAGAGTGCGTTTGTGTGTGTGTGTGTGTGTGTTTGAATGACTCAGTGTTTTATTAAAAATAATTTTTACCAGCATGATCTGAAGACATGGCGAGATGAAGGATGACAGAAACAGTTTAATTATCAGGATGCCAAAAGTAAAAGGAAAATTAAAAATGAAATAAATAAATAAGATATGAATAAGGATGAATATTTATTGAGGATGCAAATTTTATTAAAAAAAACAACTGAGATTTAGAAGTAATTTTCAATTCAATGACCTGATGAGCTATTACTATATTGCAACATATTCTTCCCAAAGTACCAGTTAGTTGCACGGCATGACCTCTCTGTTTCTGTTTTCATTTTCATTTTCTCACCAAATGCAACATATAGGTTGCAAAATAAAAGAAAAAATGAAGAAAGAAGTGAGACTAATCCTGCGGTCTATAAATATGACTAGCCCAGTTACGGATGTGGATGTTTGGCCATCGCTGTGACCCTTCCTGATGTACTCATAAAACTTTCTAAAAATACATTTCAGATGAGATGACTGGTAGGAAAACAAAATTAATTTATTTAATTACAATGTCACTACCAGCCAAGGTCATTACTAGCCAATATGGCTGCTTATTAGCACATATTAATGCCTTATTATGCATGACCATGTTTTAGATCCCTTTATCCAACACTAATACCTAAACTGCTCCCACTTTATACTGATATTACACCAACTCCAGATCCAACTCCTCCCACTTTACACATGCCTAAACCTACCCATCTCCACCCCCTGGATCAAATTCTCCCAATCACCCTTATACATGTTGTTATAGTAGGTAATTCATAAAAAAAATGGTAAAAAAACTGCATACGATTTTTCAAAAGTTCAAATATTCATATATTTGTATGAGTGAGATTGTTGGAATTAGCCACCTTATAACATGTATGAACTGGTGTGAAATCAGGCTAGTTTAAGAAGACTAAATGTCACAATAAGATAAATAGGGTGATTTTTTATTACATGCTACTTTAAATAATTTAGTAAAGACTCTTTAGACTCTAAAGATAATTTAGACTCTTATTGAGGATCGGGCTCAGACTGCTGTAAAGTGTGAGTAAGGGTTAAATGTAGAGCACAGCTGATCCCGGGGCAGTAAGGGGTTAACTGTGGGACAAGAGGCAGAGCAGCCATAGGGCCGGGCAGAGAGCCAGCTCCACTCATAAACTAGAGGCTTCCAGTCAGTGTGCCAGGGACAGCCCCGTGACTCAGAGAATGAATCCTGCAGAGAGACACAAGATGAGGAAGAGCAGAGACAAAGAGTTTAAAGAGACTAATGAGAATAACACCGGCTACAACATGAATAACATGAATAAAAGTCGTATTCACCTTAAGAAACTTTCTGACATGGTCTTGGGCCTTTAAAGAAAGTACAAAGGCTGAAAATATATTGCAGCTTTGCCATTTTAAAGACTGCACTGAGTTTTTAAACGAACACAATAAAAGTACTATGCAATAAATAACCATTCTAACTGTTCATGCATCAAAAGGATGTTCTATTAAGTCTTTTGTTTTAAGATAATTACAGTGAAACAGTTTTATAGTCACGTCTGGAGTCATATACTATCAGTGTGCGACTTTCTTGAGATTAGGTTGAAAAGTGCAATGCTTTTCTGTCACTTTCACGTACAAAGACATCTGTCAATGTTTAAAACACATTCCACCCAAATGTGTGAAGAAGTCAGTCAGTTTTAAGGTTTGTTTGTTTGTAAGTCTGAAAAAAGAGTCTCACAGTGACTAAAAAAGTCTAAAAAGGGTCTAGAGTGTCTCTTCAGCTGTTATGAAATCACAGTTTTTCAGAAGTTCGGCTGTGTTTCCTGTTGAACGTGTCTCCAGCAGAGGGAGTTAAGGTTGAAGTGTTCATGTCCAGACCAGTGTGTGTGTATGTGTGTGTGTGCACACATACATGTGTGTTTATTTAGAGGTTAGCCTAGTTTCACCAATCACACTGCCGGTTCATGGCAGCATGACTGAGTTTACTTCAGTTTAAGGAATATAGTGTTGCATAAATATATACAAACTCACTCTCACAACACTGTAATAGAGATAATCACACACACACACACACACACACACACAGAGATTAACTGCCTGCTTAGTCACGTTTTCAACAGGCAGGACAGAAAATGGTTCGGCAAATACTTACATAACCTCTTTACACTGTTTTATTTTCATAATTGCTGATAAAGACGCTAAATAAGAACCAAAAGAAAGAAAGATGGCACTACTTACATTTTTTTTTTTTTAAATAAGCCAGATAGCCACAGTTTTGGTACAGTAGCTATTAACATTGGTTAACATTGCACTTGTAGTCTACTTCAAAAACATGTTTTATTAATCTTTTATCATGCTTTTTAGAAAGAAATTTACTTACATGACTAAAGCAACTGTGAAATAATTTATTGGAATTTAAACTGTAGTGTGTTAGCTGATATTACAACTTTTAAGTTGAGATATTATACATGTACTATAGTTTACAACTCCATCAATATAATTGCTAATTAAAAATATATTAAAATATATGACAAACAAGCACTATATTCAGTTCATGCTTGAGTATATTATTTTAAAGTGCAGTTTTTGTGTAATAAGTAATGATATAGTGTATGTCTTTTTAAAAGGGGTTTGTGTTCTGCTTCTTTAAGATGTCATTTCATTCTTTGCAGTATGAAGGAACATTATTTTGTTAGCTGTGTAATTGTTCAGGACTAGCAGTTTTTGAGAGCAGAAGGTCCTGAAGGGGTTAAGCGTGTGTCTGTGCAGAAAGCGAGGGAGTCGACATCCTGGCAAGCGCCAGTTTACACAGATGGAGCCGCTCTCTGAATAAACCACAAAAAATTCCTTTCCCTGTCCAAGTTAGCACTTCTCCAAGAGAGGACATGATCCTCGTCTCCTCGTTCTCTCTCACTCCGACTACGCAAAACACAAGCGGCAGGCCAGTCAGACGAGCCTTGCTGGTGCCCCGTATATATCAGCCCCCTTCACATGCCCCATGAGCGCCTGGAAAAGAGCAAACAGACCAGAGACATGGAACAACAAGAACAACGCTGTCTCTCTTCAATTCTGAACGTCCAAAAAATTCAAGGGAGTTTAACTCTGTGCTCTGCTAACTCTGGTGCTGTTGTGTGTGCTTCCACAGGTCATCCAGCGGTCTTATCAACAGACACGCTCCAGACACTGGACTTTGCTTCTTTGGCTCCATTGATGAACAATGAAAATAAATGCTTATAGTGAAATAGCTATGCATAATAGTTAAAGGCTGGACTGCAGCCTGTAATATTTGGTTCATTCTTGAGCTGGAAGGGTGTATCGCTGACACAGAGCTGTAAAGTCTCTTTCAGATGACTCACATCAAGGCTTCAGTGCATCTTTCCACACAAAGGTCGCACGCGCTTTGACCTCTATGTGAAGAGAGCTGTGAATAGCGTCATGGAAGGGCAACTTGATTAGATGGCTAGGTAGCAGAAAACTCAGGAAGTGTACACTGTAAACAGTGAAAGTAGTGAACGCAAATGAAAGACGTTACATGTATTTCAACTTAAAACAGAGAGATTCTGCTCTGATTTTCATGGCGACAGCTTTCACATACAGATACGTCATGTGAATTTCCAGAAGTCATTAACTGTGCTTCAGAAGTTTAGAGTGAAAATTGTTTGACAGATAATGCAATACTCCACCAGAGATAGTGCTGTTCTGAAGTCAGTATATTGGGAAAATGTAAATTATATGTGACAAAAATGGGTGGCGCAAAAAGATATGTTTAAATCACAGCTATGCAAATTTTCGACCAATGAGAGTTCACTGTGGGTGGAGCTGCTTGATATGTTTAATCACAGCTATATGGATTTAAGACCAATGAGAATTCAGTTTGGGTGGAGGTAACAATTATGTTTAATGTGCAGTGATGTGTCTTTCCAACCAATGAGATGTTACAGTGGGTGGGGCTTACCATTATATCCTTTACTTGACAGAGCCAATCAGAGCTTGTTTGTTTTGTGTAGATGTCTGACAAAAAATAAATAAATAAATAAATTGCTGAGGAAGGAGCTACCTGTTATAACCATTTTGCAACAAATTCGTAGCCAATTAGAACATATTTAATACGTATTAAGCAGTTTTGTGGATTTTGAACCAGTGATAGCTCAGTGGAGCTACCAGTTATGTGACATAATGAGTTCAATGTGATGGAAACAGAAGCCCAGCAACTAACAACTTGTATGTTTACAGATTTTCTGAAGTTACAGGCATCATGGTTAGCTCTGCACCTGGCTAGACATCTCTTTTACTTGAGTTGATCTCCTGTTAGATGTAATATATGTGCAGTTTCCAGTTGGTGCTCTTAGGAAAATGGTTGTTGTTCTCCTGCTTGTCCCATTACTGGCACTGAAAGAAACAGGATTTGCCCTCACCCTCTATATTAAATCCAGATTCTTGAGACCTGATCTGAGCTGTTAGACTACTGTGTGCTGCTGTAAAATAAAGAGGTGCCACAGGCCTGTAAAAACAGCAGGAAAGAAGCAGGGGAAGGTTGAACGTGTGTGACAGAGAGAGAGAGAGAGACTTCTGTGTTGGGCTACTAATGAAGCACTGTCATCATTAGAGAATCAGGAGGAGGTTTATAGACGGAGAGGAATGGGGGGTTGGGGTTTGGAGACAGCTAGGCATGAGAGGCAGGGGAAAGGGGTAAAAGAAAGTTGTTCAGAGTGGATTATTTTTATATGTTCAGGGGAGTGGTGTGTGGTGGACTTCTGAAGTGAGGAGCCCACTCTCTGCATTTGGTTTCAGGCCAATGTAAATTCATGTTCCATTTGATGTTGCCCGTTTCCGGGATGAAGACAAATTAAGTTAAATTTAACTTACAAGAAGCAACCAATACTATAACAACATTCTAGCATGTTTATATTAACAGTGTTTATTGAAACCTACAGCCTAAGTCTGAACAAAAGAAAAATAAATAAATAAATACAAGGCTGCTGTCACGCCACCAGGCGGCGATGATCCCAGCGCAACCGATTTCACACGCTCTCAGTCACCTGAGTTTTAATTACCGCCACCTGAATGCAATCAGGTGTGCGTGGTTAAAAGCCCCATCTCAACAGTTACTCATCAACTGAGATCAAGGTAACATCATCTAACTTACCTTAAGCCTTTCCTGCTACGAAACCTCACGCCGTTGTTACTGCTCTCTTCTGGCTTGAAGTTACAGACTCACCTGCCTTTGTGGCTCAAGGAACTTCATGTTAATCTTCTGCTTCTCAGAGGAAACTCACAGAATGGAGCTGGGAGTTTACTCACTTTCTTTTATCTCACCATGGAACTCATCGTTCATTCAGCATACACTGCTCTCCTTCAACACGTGAGAATACCTTATTACTTACCTGTGTTCACTCACCTGCCTCACTCACCTGTTTTCCCAGACCTTTTTACGCTCACCCACGCCAAGCTCTACATCATCCGCAGCTGTAAGGAGAAACAGACACGAGGATTAACACCACTGAGATTGCTTGATTCATCTCTCATTGAGGAAAGGACACTTCAATTAGGAGATCGTTTAAGGACTCACCTCTATGCTGCATGAGATCTCACAACGCTCCGCTACAACCATTCCAAGAGCGATCTACTAATCCATTCTACCATGCTCAAACTCTTAATAAAATTCTCTTCTACTGCGGTGCTGCCAATCATATGCAACGAAACTGCCCCATAAGATCTGCTTCTAAATCAGTGAGTGGGGACTTTCTCAAACCCTCTACTCATAAGGTTCCATTGACCACTGTTAAAATGTTAGGTCATGATCAAGAATATCATGTTATGGTTCATTCAGGATCAGCGGGCAATTTAATTTCCTCCAAATGTCTAGAGAATCTTCACATCATCTATCATCTATCAATTTTACAGGGAATGATCAATGTCTTGTGAATTGTCTAATGCCCTGTTTGGAACCCCAGATGCCTGAGTTAAAATGTTGCTCCACTTCCATTGAGAGCCCTGATGTCACTACAACCCTGAAAGTTCCCTGTGAGTATCAAGACTATATGGATGTTTTTAGCAAGAATGCCACGAAACACTTACCACCTCACCGTCACTGGGATTGTTTCATTGAATTGATACCTAATGCTAAGCTTCCCAAGGCTCGTATTTATCCTCTGTCTCTTTCAGAAACACAGGCCATGAAAGAGTATGTGCAAGAGGCATTGGATCAACGTTTAATCACTCCATCAACCTCACCAACTGTCTCAAGTTTATTTTTCGTGGCCAAGAAGGTCAGCATGCATCTACTTCAAATTCGATCTGAGAAATGCGTATAACCTGATAAAAAATATAATATATAAAAAATATATATTAATGAATATCATCGTTTCTTCAAAGGGTACAGTCAAATTTCTGCACCACTCACCTCCTTACTTCAAGGGAATAGGAAAATGCTCATCTGGAATTCAGAAACAGCCTTTGGTCTGCTAAAACAAGCATTCTGTACAGCCCCAATACTTCGTCATCCTGGCCCCGACTTACCCTTCATAGTGAAAGTAAATGCCTCAACACTAGGAGTGGGAGCCGCTCTGCCACAACACCAAGGGACACGTCCCAAGCTTCACCCCTGCGCATATTTCTCTAAGAAACTGAAACAAGCGGAACAGAATTATGATGTGGGTAACAGAGAACTCCTGGCCATCAAACTGGCCTTCGAAGAATAGCGACACTGGCAAGAGGGAGCCAAGCACATAATCACCATGATCACAGATCCTAAAAACCTTCTTTATGATCTGTGATGTTCTTCACATGATTCAATTTTAAAGTCACTTACCGTCCAGGCGAGACGAACACAAAGGAAGATGCATTCTCTAGGTTACACAATTCAAATCCAGTTTCTGAGAAGCCAGAACCCATCCTACCATCCACTTTGTTTATGGCACCCATCGCCTGGGACCTCGATGACCAAATATGTCAAGCCACGATCCAAGAACCACCACCTCCTGAATGCCCTAATAACAAGACTTACGTACCCAGCACCCTGCGACTTCACATATTGAATACCTCCCCTGGAGCCGTGAGAACCCTGCAACTCGTAAACCAACGTTTCTGGTGGCCCAACATAGGTCGAGACGTTACCCGATATGTGAAAGGATGTGCAGTGTGCTCCATTGTCAACACACCACGACAATTACCCACAGGTAAACTTTAACCTCTACCAGTACCTCAATGTCCCTGGACACATATAGGAATCGACTTTGCCCCCGACCTACCACCATCCGTGGGATTAACAACAATTCTAGTGGTAGTGGATAGATTTTCCAAAGGATGTAAGCTAATACCTCTCATTGGCATCCCCTCTGCATTTGATACAGCGCAAGCTTTATTCCACCATGTATTCCGCCACTTTGGTCTTCCAGAAGACATTGTCTCGGACAGAGGGCCTCAATTAACCTCTCGTGTATGGTGTGAATTCTTCAGACTTCTTGGAATATCCATAAGTCTATCCTCCGGCTATCACCCTCAGTCAAACGCAGCTACTGTAATGATCACCAAGACACTTGGCACAATACTTACCATGGGCGGTATACGCACAGAATTCGCTAAGGCAAGCTTGCACGGGTCTAACACCTTTTCAGTGTGTTTTAGATTTCCAACCTCCCCTATTTCCCTGGACAAAAGAACTAACCCTGGTGCCTGCCGTTGATCACTGGTTCAGAACCAGCGAACAAGTGTGGGACTCTGCTCATGTCCATCTATCTGTCCAATGCTATCCATTGACATAAAACTGGGGCGGATACTCGACGATCTGAAACATCACGATTTCAACCAGGAGAGAAAGTATGGCTTTCCACCATCAAGTTGCGCTTACCATGTAAAAAATTGAGCCAATGATTCAAGGACAGGGGCGATGTGCTAGACCCAGCACTCTTAGAGGAATTCCATCAAAATCATCCAACCCCCTCTCAGTCACCTGAGTTCTAATTACCGCCACCTGAATGCAATCAGGTGTGCATGGTTAAAAACCCCAGCTCAACAGTTACTCATCGGCTGAGATCAAGGAAACATCTTCTAACCTACCTTAAACCTTTCCTGCTACGAAACCTCACACCGTTGTTACTGCTCTCTTCTGGCTTGAAGTTACAGACTCACCTGCCTTTGTGGCTCGAGGAACTTCACATTAATCTTCTGCTTCTCAGGTGAAACTCACGGAATGGAGTTGGGAGTTTACTCACCTTGTTTTACCTCACCACGGAACTCATCGTTCATTCAACATACACTGCTCTCCTTCAACACGTGAGAATACCTTATCACTTACCTGTGTTCACTCACCTGCCTCACTCACCTGTTTTCCCAGACCTCTGTACGCTCGCCCACACCAAGTTCTACACCATCCGCAGCTGTAAGGAGAAACAGACTCGAGGATTAACACCACTGAGATTGCTTGATTCATCTCTCATTGAGGAAAGGACACTTCAATCAGGAGATCGTTTAAGGACTCACCTCTAGGCTGCATGAGATCTCACAACGCTCCGCTACAACCATTCCAAGAACGATCTACTAATCCATTCTACCATACTCAAACTCTTAATAAAATTATTTGTTTATACTTACCATCAATCTCTGTCTCCTTCCTACTGAGCGTTACAGCTGCATTATCATGTTAAAATGAAGAAAAATAGCAAGATTGTGGAACATTATTTTAATTTTTTATTATTATAATATGTTAAAAGTAAATTATTTCTGTGATCAAAGCTTTATTTTAGCATTATTCATCATCATCAGTCTCACATGATCCTTAAGAGATCATTTTAATATGCTGACATGCTGCTCTGCAATTATATATTTTTTTATTGTTGCTAAAAATAATAGTTCTTATTATTATTAAAGTTGAAAACTTGAGCTTGGTTTTGTGGAAATATCTTTTTAGGGTGCTTTGATAACATTGAAGTTCAAAACAGCACTAATTAGAAATAAAATTATTTTGTAACATTAAAAAAGTATCCACACACACAAGAACATTTTTAAAAATAGATCAGCAAAAGCATTAGAACGATTTCTGAAGGATCACGTGACTCTAAAGACTGAAGTAATGATGCGTAAAATTCAGCTTTTTAATTTGTTTTTAAAATTGTAATAGTTTTTTAAAGAGTATTACCGGTAATGTATTACAGTTGAAGAATAAGGATAGTATAGGGGTTGAGTCTAAGCAAAGAAAAAAGAAAGTGAGAGAGGGAGATTGAGAGTCTGTACATAAGCCAGATGCCTGCGGTGTTGTCACTGAGCGAGCATTAAGTCACACACATACAGTATATCATTACACACACACACACACACACTTACAAAGCCACAAAGCAAAAAAGAAGACTTTTACCATGTGCAGCTCTCCCATATCCCTTCCTAACTGCTATGTGAAGAGGCACGTTATGACTGTCTCGCCCTCTTGCACACCTATGGCATTTCCTGTGAGCGCTCGAACAACCAAGCACTCTACAGCTATTAGTCACTTTCACAGCAGAATCTGCTCCTTCTTCATCTTCTAGAATCTGCACTAGTTCTTTTCAACATGACATCTGAATATGATGGGAACCATGTGCTCTGGCAAGCACCATGATGAGCGCATCCTATCAGTTACTGTAGATCAGCCTAGCGTATCAGTATCAGTCAACACCTTCAATGGTTGGTCTGAATCAAAGCTGTCGCATGAACCTTGAGGGAACATGACCACAAACTGAACCGACATGGTGAGTTTGAATGGTGTTAAAACATGATTTCCTTTTAATTTGTATTCACAGTTAATCTACTTTTTATTCCTTTCCGACCGTTAATTCAACCAGAGAAAGGCATCTGATCCTGATCATATACAAATTAACCAATTGCCCCTCTGACCCTCTTAAGGGCTCTCATGGGATCCCATTGCAGTCAGCGTGACATGTTACACACTCTCCACCAGCCCAGAAAGACCCAAACAGATGTTTTTTTAGAATAGCGAGTGTGCTTAAAGAAAGAAAGAAGTAAGTCTAAAGCCTCCTGACTGCACAGTACTTCACGGAGTGTGTTTCACATTACTGTACGCCATTATGGAGATTAAAAACAGCACCAAAAAAAAAACTTTAGAGACAGACGAGAATTAGGAAGAACGTCCATGCTTCAACTCAATTTATTAACCGATTTGAAGACATTAATTAATAATATACATTTTATATTATACTATTTTATATTTATAATATACATTAATTTTACAATATACATACACATGTGGAGCTGCAGAAATATTACAGCTCTACTATGTAGAAATATGTACTTACAATGTGGTTACATACACATCTAGTTGTAAGTACACGGGTATAGGGCCACAATTTAAAGTGGGACCAAAATTACACCCAAACTATCAATTAAAGCCGTTATTGTCTTAAATAAGAAAAAAAAAAAAACATTACATGGTCATTACAAAAATCTTAAACTTGAAACTAGAACTTAAACTTGAAACATAAACAACAAACTTACATGCTATTTTATTTGAGACAAAGAATAAATGGGTGAATGACTGAATGAATAAATAAATTTTTCCCTTGTTCTCTTGAATTTTAGCAGCATATAATTGAATTCTTTCCTTGCATCATGTTTTAACCCTAATAAATTGTAAGACAAATCATCATATTAGAATGATTTCAGAAAAATCAAGTGACACTGAGGACTGAAATAATGATGCTGACAATTCAATTTATTCAATTCAACATAATCTTTTAGGCTTTTAGAGCTTTTCATCTATTTTTCAAAAGAGACAGTGATTGGGAAACTGGTTACGGTTGAGGATTACAGCTCATGCTGTTACTTATTCAGTTACCACAGACAAACATGTGACTGAGCAGAAACAAAACTGTAAAGACTGCAGAGAACGGCATGATCAGGAAGAAATCGTGGATTAATGATTAACATCTGAAATAAGAGCATCCGATCTTACAGTAGAGGAAGTCATTGATATCTGAAGAGCAGCTGAAGCAGCCAAAACACAGGTGCAGACTGTCTGAGATTAAGACAAAGATGTGCATGCCATGCAAAAGAGAGTCAGACATACAAAGCAAAACAAGAATAAAAAAATAGCCAGTCCACAAAAATAGAATGTGATGCAGATGCAGAAAATGAGGAAGATCTCATTGGCCACTCTAGTGTCCAGCATATGGCGCTAATGCATGTAGGCAACATAAATAAAGACAATCAAGAACTTGAGAGCTGATCAGCAGTTTTTGAACACAGATAACATCTAATAATCTTTTGAACAGAAGTGAATCGCGTACAATTCTGTGCAGTTGTGAAGCGGAATGAGACGACATGAACGTTACAGTCTCAGTCATCAGTAAGATCATGCTGAGATCTTATATTTTACAGTTATACTTATATTTTACAGTTACTTATAGTTTTTACATAGAGTGAGTGAAGTCAGGTTAACCAACACCTGCATAGTCACAACAGCACAGTCACCTACTGCAGTTATAACAAGATATGTGTCATACTGTTTGTACTGTGGTAGATATACAGTATGTTTGTGCTTCCCTTGGTGGACAGTATTTTAAAGACCAAGAGTACTTTAAACAAGTCCCATTAATATTCCATTACTATAGAAATAAACTGCAGTGTAGCCACAAGTATTTCTAAGGGTTTTTTATGTTATATAATGTAATTTTTTTTTCTGCTGCTCATGATAGACAGTTTTTTTGTATTGCAGTATACAGAAAAACAGTAATACTGTAAAATAAAATTAAATTAGTATGATACAATTTATATTTAATTTTTTAAATGTATATTTAAATAATATAGTTCATTGTAGTTAAAATAAGTAAATTAAGTGCATTGTAAAATGTAAATCATGCCAGTTATGTAAAACGGCATTTTAAGCATCATTACACCAGTTTTACATGAGAAATCATTTTAATATGCTGATTTGCACATAAACAAAAAAAAATGCTTCATATTTCTGTAGCATCCATTATGCAGGTTTTCCCAAAATTCTTTGAATAATGTCAAACATAGTAAGTATTATTATTATTATTATTATTACATTTCACTTGTCACTTTTTATTGATATATCAAATCCTTGCTGAATAAAGGTATTATTTATTTTAAATAATCATTCTGATGCAGTCTATAGCTGTAATGAGGAGCCGGAGTCTTGTGGATCCATTTGCAACTCTTTAATGATCGTAGTCAGACAGGCAAGGTTCGGTACACAGCAGTAGC
>JAUYWG010000061.1:1258188-1271230 GCA_034779775.1 Enteromius afrohamiltoni | reverse complement strand
TGCATTGGGAAGGGTTAGGGAGGACTTTGTTTTCCCAATAAAGGTGTAAACCATGCCATCTATTTAATGATGTGAATAAAAAAAAAAAAAAAAAAACATTTACACTCAATAAGTTGCATTCTGTTTTATAGGCTAATGCACTTCAATCTAGGTTGACGCTATACGGCTGGTGGGTTGGTATACAGAGAACATTAACACACTTATGGCCGTGAGGGTGTGGGATTGCATACTTGCTAAATTATAAACACATAAACATATTTATTTCTGCATGTTCATATTTAAATTAGCCCCAACAAATGCAATTCATACTATTTCTAAAATGCTGCTTTATAAAGAACATTGTTTTCTTAATGCTTTTCCTATACCGCTGTGAAGGAAAGAGCGCAAAATCGATCATCGAGGCATCGATATCAATGGACAGGACCTGCTAAGGTTGCACTTAAGAAGGTTTACCTTGAGCACCATCCTAAGGTATAGTTTGGTGAACACACGTAGAAAAGGTATAACTGTAGTTAAGGTGTACCTTTTGAGTCTTCGTAGTGCACTAAGAGACAACATTATCAGAGAACGCAGCCCAGGGCCACATAAATGTGGAACCTCTCCACCTCCATTAAGTCCTGAATTCAAGTCCTGAACCTCCAGTAAAGAGGAGGACAATGGAGATGAACCAAAGCGTCATGTTTCAAACTCCTGGGTGGTGAAGGAACTTGTCAACTCCAACTAGACAGCTGACATTATGGAATTTGGAGAAAGAAACCAGGAACATATTTCACTGTCAGTCCCTGGTTGCTCCAGGGTAACCATAGTAAAATGTAATGCTGATTTCCTTCTATTTCTGTGGTGTTTGCTAAATGAAGATTAACCAGAATAACCAGGTTTGCTACTAATGCTCGAGGCAATGATTTGGTGTTGTTCGACCCACATAGAGCACATACATGCTTAAGAGGCTTTAGCTAATAAAGACATATGTTCAACCTCGAGATGGTAAACTAGGCTATAAATAAGACAGTAACTGTCAAAAAACTGCATAACGAGCACTATTTCACTTTAAACACAAGACTATGTGTGCTGCTTTTATAAATAGGTGTTTGATATCAAAGCACTGAATTAATTCATTTTGGCAAACTTTCATTTGAATAATTTACATTTTCCAGTCTTTTGCAACATGTTGACTTTAAAGGGAAGGCCACTTTACATTAGCATGGTTCAGGTTTTGGATAATGGGTCAAACTGCAGGTCCGTATCTCCACTCTGTACATTATGTGTGTTTAAGGTTTCTCCACAGCTTCAACCGCACACATGTACACACACTCGTAGAGAGCAGGGCCACTGAGACGCCGGCAGCTGTTACTTGTTATCACACTGGAATTCATTGTCAAATTACACACACAATCTCTCTCTCTCTCTCTCTCTCTCTCTCTCTCTCTCTGTCTCTTTCACGTTTCTGTTTCTCTTCTTAATGCACCACTTCACCCCTCCAGTCCATAATGACTCCACAAGATATTTTGGTGTTGGTTTTCCGAGATATCTTTCCTCGAACTATGGAAAGACAGTTTCTTATATATGTGCACATTTAGCATTATGGAAACACACAGACACTTGCAGTCAGAATGGAAAGCTCTGTGTGTGGCAAATGGGTAGAGTTTTGGTGGTTTCATAATTAGACAGAAACTATGACTATCGTGCCTCAGCTAATGCTTGTAAAGGTGTACCCAAAATGGAACCAGGTTCCCTAGACGCAGGTTTGTGTAATTTTATTTAATAATATTAAGGCTATGCACAACATGTGGTTGCTAAACAGATTATTTATTGCTTTCTGACTCGGCACATTTATAGTTTGTTTTCTTTAATCACATATCAATTTTGGTGGAAGGTACTTTGAATAATGTTTAGCAGTCAAACTAATGTTTTAAAGTAGCTAAACACAGTACAAGTATACTTTATTATATGTATATATATATATATATATAAATATATATACGTTCAGTTCATTTAGAATTTAGGTTCTTTTTTGAGTATTTATTACCGCAAAACGAGAATGTTCTACATAGTATGAATGTGATATGGATTCTCCATGTTGTCATTGTCACATTGGACAGCAAAGTGTCCACCATATACACAATTCAGAATCTCACCCGAAGTACAGTAATACGTCAGCTGGGTACTTTCTGCCTTCTCTTTTATGAGTATTGTGAATTCAAACATACTTATTTTTTTGCACACTGTTTTTTGCCTTAAATTAGTAGGGAAGTATGTGTTATCGAGTGTGGCCTTAGTTAATTTCAGTAGTTAGGTATTAGCATATCATATCATAGCATAGCATAAGACAAACAACTGAAAACAACGAAAGGACCTTCAAGTTGAAAAATGATGCCAAGAGGTACCTTGAGCGTCAAAAGGCAACGCCATGTGATCCTAAACAATCATCAATATGTGACTAATTGGGAGTGAAAATGCGTTGCAATATTCTACACTACATTCCACTACAAAAAAAACAAAACACAATATAGTACTATAGTAAACACAAATTATTAAATTAATAAATTCCATACTTTTTATAAAAACTTTTCAGCATTGATTTATTTTTATTTTATTTCATGTTCCATTCCATCCACTTTATTTATACAGATTTCTTTACTGCACTCATTTAAATGAATTTTGCGATTGCTTTCTCCACAACATCTGCCCTAAAAGTTGGCAAAAATAAATTATCTTTTCAAGCTGCTTACCTTTTGGAACAGCTTTCATGCCGTGAGCACACCAAAAATTGCCATCAAATTCTGCCTACATAGGCAGCTCACTAGGGTTTGGAAAATATCCATTATGTGCCACAAATGTACCAGTGGGGCATCACAGGGCAGCGTTTAACAAGGAATCACATACTCAGCTCGTCATCTGAAAGTCACTTTGCTTCCCAATATTAGAAATTCTATTTTTGGGGGAGGGGACAAAAAAGGCTGTTGTCTTTAAGTTACTGACCCATCAGGGTGGGATGCTATTGGTGGGAAATGTAGTGGGACAGGCAGGTGGGGTGAGGGTTGGGATGGAAGGAGCCTGTCAGTGGGGTTCCTGGAGGTCTCGTCTAGACTGCATAATGAAGGCGGTTTGAGGCCGATCCAGCCTGCAGAGCTGCTTTCCTGAAGAATTCCTCTACCTCAGTCAGGAAAGGAGCCGACGCCACACATGAGTACTTTGAGGTAAACCAAAGTCTTTGCACTTAATCACTTAAGATTTATTCTTTCGTTTTCAATGCGTCATAAAGAAATAAGCCTGAATGTAGAGTATTAGTTTGTATATGGATGATCATTGTAAAATGTTAGTCAGAGTAAATTACCCTTACGTGTTGGATTATTCCTTGAGTATTTCGAGTACTCGCATGCATGCCATCTGTTAGCAATTCCTGCCAGTCAGAGGTTCGACTGGGGTAAACCACCACAGTAAAAATGTACAACAGCACAGGCCCACCTGCGACAGATACACACAGCTCCTCTTTGGTTGTGAGCCAATCGGAGGCCTGCTCTGTAACCAGATTTCCATTTTCTCCATGTGGTGGTCCATATTTAATTTAAACTTCAGTGCTTTACAAGCTTAGAAATGACAAACAGAACACATAAACATGGCCATATGTCCTGACAACCTATCAGAAACACATGCATCCATCTCACTTAAAACTGGAAGTCCTGGAATAATTATGTTACATTAGTAAGTTACACCGAGTATAGCTGCAGCATAGGGAGTAACTTACTAAAATCAGCAACAATATTAACTTAAGTATTAAAGCATATATTAAAATGCCTGTATTATGGATTTTCCAGAATCACCTGTGCGTAACATAGCTCTAAATGCATGAAAACATATGTTAAGGTTTAAATCTGAAAGTGCACCGTTTATAAAGTTAATGTCTCTCAAAAGAAAGACTTTGAAACAGTGAGGAAGAGGAAATGCTGCTTTGCTGATTTTTTATATCACATCATATTGCGTGTTAGGTTTTACAGTAACATAGAAGATTTGAATTAAATAGTGCAATTTAATTTGAACGCGCATGGAATTTGTTCAAATAATCAATAATTCAGTGTATAATAATCTCTGTGGTTTATTATCACAAAACAATTAATAAATATACTGCTTTTCATCACAGTTTTGATCCAGCTTTATAAATTAATGTTTTCTTAGGTTTTACTTCAGTTGTTGACTACTCTAGTCTTAGCTAACATACTTCAGTGACATAAACTACATTCTTCTTCAGAATTTTGTTTAATTCAATCTGTTGTTGTGCAATTGTTTGTGAAATGCACTAGCACTTTCTACACAGAAATGTTTTCAATTCTATGTAGCTTATAGAGTTTTAAAGGCAGGTTCTGTTAGTTTTAAATGACCAAAATTCCTCCAGTTGATATGAGGGTGTCAAAGCCACATTATGATGGGCATGTGTGCTCCCTCGAGGGACGATTAGGGCCTCTGAGTGGCTTTAAGCCATATCTGAAGTGTTTCCTGAAGTGGACTATATTTTCCTTGAGAGACCTACTCTCAAAACATGTTACCAGCTTAAAACCTTACAGCACATTTCCACTGAGTCTGCATAGCAAACACTCTGCGCACGCCACTGTAGACAACAGTCATTCAAATAGACAATCACCCCTGAAGGGAAACAGAAAAAGTGAGCCATCGTGAAATCCAGGCTGTTTAGTGGGCTCATGGTCTGTTATTGCACCACATTGACTCAAAATCTCGGTGGTATTTAAGAGAGGTGATTTTCCCTCAGTTCTGCAGGCTAACGTTGCAAGTATCTGACAGCTGTAGAGGGTGTGCGGTTACACAACCGAGCGTGTACACACACAATCTCTGAGTAAATACTCCACAGGCACAACAAATACCCTAAAGACTCTCCAGGGAAGCATTCAGCAAGCACTTAGCAAAACAACACCATAAGGGGGGAAACGATAACCAACAGACAGAAACCAGCTACACAGAAATGTCGAAAGTATTTCATTAGTGTATAACAGGTTCGAAATAATTCCATCATCGTGTAATTCATGCTAACAAGAATTTAACGAATGCAGTCAAGGCGTAGCTTCGCGCACAGCTGAAGTGTTTAATGAATAAGTGTGGTCAGTAATGTAAAACGCAGAGTTCTCAGCTGCTGGCCCATAGTTACACTGCCTCGACAGGCAATAACACGTGTGGTTTTCACAGTTACTTGTGGACCCATAACATGGCACACACACACAGCAAGCAGAGGTGTTGAATGACTTAATGATCACTGTACTAATATCAGTTTTAAGTGAGCTATTTTCCATTTAAATTAATTGTTAGCATCAAAGGTGTGCTCCTAGCTGATACTTGCTGTATGACACCATGGTGAGCGTGGTGTTAGCAATCAATCATGGAACTTAAACAGCATATTGTTGTAAGCAGTAATATACTGTATAGCCCACATATACTTCAAAAGCAAAGCAAAAAAAAAAAAAAAAACTTTACCATAAGAACATATTTTCTCATTATTAGTAGCCTACCTATCAAATTGGTTGTTTATTATTGCATCACCATTTTCTACATCCCTAATCCTACCCAATGCCTAATCTTAACAACCACCTTAAATATTAATAAAAAGCACAATTAGAGTTTATTGAGTCAAACATTCACTGTAAATTGTTTGTTAATAGCAAGAATTTGACTGTGTGCTGAAGTCCCTGTTGAGGAAAAACAGCATATGCTGGTTAGCTAGGCAAAACCAGCAAAGGACCATCTTAAACAAGCAAAATGACCCTCTTAAACTAGAAGAAACCAGCAAAAGACCAGGTTAAACCAGCATCCCATGCTGTTTTTCCACAGGGATGTCATATTGGAATCAGTTTGTATATATTTTCAATTCCGGTTTTAATATCTAATAGTTAGCTTATCTACAGTACTTGCTCGAGTCTGACATCAGTTAATTAGTTGAGCATATCATGCAGGTCATGTCAGTACATCGGCATTTGCTGCTAACAAAGTTGTTACTCATGAATAGCTTCTAAAATATGAACTTTATGAACCGTTTACATAGACAGCTGACCATTAGCAGCCATTAGCTCATTTTATGCATGCTTTTTTCCCCTCTTTTATCCTCTTCTGGAATTCCAGCATATCCAGGATATCCTCAGCATAGTGTGCATCAAAAGTTCAGAACACAAGGGAAGTGTTGCAGGAGCCCCGCATCCTAATAGCCCTTCAGCGATCAACCAGGAACCTGCTCTTGTGTCTTCGGTTGGCTCTACAACAAAACTCCCCCCATGGAGATGCAAAAAAGGATGATGCGGCTAACTTCCTCAGTTCTACTTAATCTCCCCCTACACTTGCTTCTCTGTGTTATTCTTTAATTACACCATGTTTGTTTTAATGAGTAACCGCCAACCTAAACAGATGCGTACTCCTCACATTTTGAGAGCAAATGACTGCCTCTGTGATGTCTAATCATACACCAACATCCCAATCTGCACACTTCAATTCCTTTCAAAGAAATTAGGGCTCAGTCAAAGCAGGAAAAAGATTGGCAGGCATTGTAAGCCAAGGAAAAAAAAAAAAAAAAAAAAATTATCCCATCTTGGAATAAATCCAGTCCAGAATCTATGCTGCTTCAACTCCTGACAATTCTTAACCCTTTTAAAAACATTGTTGGGTGTAATGTGAGCCACGACGGAAATATTGCATTTACAAATGAGTGTGCATGATGCAATATGATTTACTTTCAATACAGCAAATTTTCTGTGAACAATATCTGTGAACAATGGTGGAAAAGGCTACTGTATATAAAGACAGTTAATATAGATAATTAATAGTAAATATGTTGGAATTGCTAGGAAAAATATATTTAGGTTACAGGCTAAAAACATCATACTCATATAAATATATAACTCATATAAATCATATGAACTGAAATGCACAATTACACAACTACAACATTCTCTGTATGAAATTTATGAAATTGTAAATCTGTGTGAACAGAAATTATTTTGTCAGTGTTGTTGTTGTCTGTACGCAAAGCTTTTTAAAATGCATTGTTTGAACATCGTTGTGGTGTAAACACACTATATTTCTGTGACAAAGGATCTAGTAGCAACGCAACACAAAGATCCTCCTTATCTACAAGAATTCTTTTGTAAAAAATGGAAAGACAAGAGCAAGGAGGAAAGGAGCTAAAAGAGTTTCAAGTCTGTATATCAGAGGTCTCCAACCCTGTGCCTGGAAAGCTAACGTTATTATATATATATAAATATTGAACAATATATCTATGTTTTAAGTCCGTTCTTTGTAAGCACTAGTGTGAGTTTAGAGAAAAAATTCCACAGTACATAGATGCCATGCTGGGATCAACAAAGTCAAACCACAGCCTCCAATTAAATACTGATTAATCACATGCTCACTATGCGAACTTTTATAACATTTGAGTCGACGTGTTATTATATTTTATAAAAGTTATTATATTTTCTGAATGGGATTTTTTTTTCCATGTGATAATCCATAGAGTGGATCCCGTGTTTGTCCTCGGCTTCTCCCCACACTACAGGATTTATGATCATAAAAATTAAATATTTTGGATATTTTACGATTTGAGAACAGTTTGGCCCTGATGTTCTTCTGGGCATTTCCCACACCACAGGAAAATCCGATAAGATAATTCGTAGAACCATCAAGATAAAGTCCTTACCTAAGATTATCAGAAAGGGAGAATTCTGCCCAAAATTGTGCCCTGTTTTAGCTGTAAGAAAAGCAGAACTTGCTGGTTTAACCAAAATGAAGTCATGACTGATCTTTAACAGTACACAAAATATTTTCTTTCAATCTTTCTTTCTGTATTTTTGGTGACAATGGATGGATCCTAGATTAACTAGTTCAGGTGTGTTTAATTGGATTGTAGCTAAACCCTGCAATATGCTCTCCCTCCATGAGCAGAATTGGACATCCCTAGTCATTTTACATAATCCAGTGGTACTCAACATTGTTCCTGGTGTCCCCAACACTGTGCATTCTGAATGTCTCCTTTGTCTGACACACCAATTCTATGTTTTTACTAATGGATGAAACACACCTGAATCAGGGGGGGTCTTCTTACTCGCTCCTGGAAGACCTTTGCACTGCAGAGCTTGAACCAAAATTAACTACACTTGAACTAGCTAATCACGATCTTACTAGGCATAATAGAAATGTCCAGGTGTGTTGAGGAAAGTTAGAACGAAATTCTGCAGGACACTGGCCCTCCAGGTCAGGGTTTTGAGACCCAGTTAGTTAAGGGAGATATAAACTGTGCACTGTTGAGGAGCCACAGGATCAGGGTTGGCTATTTTAATTGTGACTCTATAATTGACAGGGAATAATTCAGTTAAAACTCAAGTATCTTTCATATTGAGTATATAACCATTTAAATCTACTATGTGATAAAGGGTGGGACACATCTAGACCCAGTGTCTCAATATTTTGAGTTGGGGTGAGCGAATTAGAATATAGGTGATCTCCATCCATCCATTTTGCAAAGCGTTTGTCCTATATAGGGGCAAGGGTGTGGGTGATCTCATCCCAGCATGTTGCAGTGAGATCAGTTCTGGCTGGCGTTGCCAGGCCTAGTCCGAATTGGCCCTGAAGTAAGGTGTTAGGACTGAGTGCTTCCTCGTTCCAAACAATGACAACATGAAGTTGGCAGGATAGGTGAGCAAGCAAATACCATATTGAGGTCGTGGGCATACGGCAAAGGGTGTTCACACATGCATGCCTGCATAAATGCTCATAAATACAAGTATGCATGCATCCATCTACCCATCAAGAATAAACACAGTGCATTTGGAGTGGAAAAATACTCAGAAGGGGCCATGAAGAGCACCCTACAAGGATCTTGGAAATCAATCGTTCTTCCTCGCTCAATATCTACACTAAACCATTGAATGGCTTCCAAGACTACAGGCCATCTTTCTCAAACTGTCAAAGTGACCTCACACCACTCTCGAGACAGATTTGTTTTGAGCTCTGTACTCCAAGTGAATTGTTTGCCCTCTGGACTCCTGAACAGAAGCAGGTCCAAACATCTGGAGCTCATCAGCGTTTTGAAAACAAATCGCTACTAGTCCCGGAACTACTGCCACCAAACTCGCTACATTAAACAAATGGTCCTCTGTCTCAGAGTGTGTAAAGGGGATGTACGTACAGAAAGATGAGAAATACTGTTTCAAAGCCAAACATATCATAGAGTTTTAAGGTTAGGGATGTGTGTTAAAAGCACATGAAGGAATTTCTTTGCACTCAGTGAAACTGAACAAAATCGTCTACTGCTAAAACATTAACATGGTTCCAAACGCAGTCCAAATGTGACTTTCAAGCACTGTTGTGTGCGTGGGGCAAAAAGCAGGTGAATGCCAGCACAGGGCACCGCAAGCCATAGCACAATGCACTATTGTGCCCACTTCAGCTGGCACCCAACCAGAGCATTTGAAAGATGATACAGAGGAATGATAGTGAGGAGAACGATTGTTTGTGCCTGAATAGAATGTACTTTGACAAACAATATGTAAAAACTTCCACATGCATTCTCTCTCACACACTCACACATCTCTGAACCCCTGCTAGGGAAGTGTCCTTGGCTCGTTGTTGTTTTTCACGGTGAATCCCGAAGTCCGCCCACACTGCCCATCATGCAGAGACCTTCTGTTCCACCACAAGCTGCCCACTGAAATACAACACTCACACATAGATAGACACAATCTTCCTCATGCATATATACTTTAACATTCACATGTATGCATTGACCGTTTTTCAAATCAAGCACGTCCAGAGCATTTCAGATGACCAGTAGTTGATGCAATTGAAACAGTCATCTGATATCATGGATTGTGTCATTTCCTTACTTACACATTACTCTTGAAAAAGCAATGGGTGTGAGGGATGGAGCATTATAAGGTTAACTGGTGGTCTTACTGTGTTTAAAATTTTAATGTTTATAAATGAAATGGAACTGGAAATTCAATTTGTTCCAAAACAGATTGTTTTGGAACATTGATTACTGCCCTTTGCCTAGTGCAATCAAGCAATAGAACTTATCTGGGTCTGTTATTTAACAGCAACTGCCCTTAATACTTTGATTTTGTACAATCTCTTGCCGTCAAAACCACTGATTCCCCAATCTCGTTCTCCTTCTCCTCCTCCCTTCTTGATTTTCTCCCTCCGTCTACATGCAGACGGCGGCTGATATCCTGTTCTGACCGCAGTCGACACCGCTCCATAACTCCACCCTGCAGACGGATACATACATGCAGCATGACTGGAAGTGAAAGAAGGAACTTCCTGCCTCTTCCTCTGTGCAGCGGGTTTGGTCACTCATGTGAGTGCTTAAGGGTGGGTATGTGTGCATTCTGATTTTATAGGAATGTACGTTATGGTTTCCTTGGAATAAAATCATTAAAATCATCTCCTCAATCTAGTTACAACCAGCTCTGGTCTGCTTTATATTTATCATGTGACTTTGATTAGTGCAATACCAGATATGTCCTTGCACTGTGTGCATTTTTATTGTCTTAAAATGTCCCCTGGTCTAATACAACCATGTTGTAGAAATCTTAACGGCTTGTCCCTGACAGAAATAAGATTAATTGGAGAACTAATTGAGACCTTTGCTTAAGTGCCTGCTTAAGCATTGTTTTCCTGAAAACAGCCTCTAGTTACCTCACATGCAAGTAGGGGTATATTTAAAGAGGACAGGGAATCACTCACTTATTATTTTAACAAAAATGATAAAGTCATAATTGCGACAAACTTGTTATCGTGCCTTGCAACATTAATCTGACCTCAGTTGCCTTTGCTATTGTGAGCTTGTTCCAATGTGTATCGAATACTTAAAATATTGGATTACGCATAGTGTAATTTATAGACAATAGGCAACATTTCACGCTGGCTTGATAATTAGAGAACTTTTTGTCATACCAATGTATGGCATCATTGCTGCATGACCAATAAACATTTCAGAGAAGTGGGTTCAGTTGTATTTCCAGAGTGGAGTGATTTATAGTTTGTATTAGGCACCTTTTGTTTAGGGAATATTTGCCCATTGTTTTGGGATGTTTCTGATCTTTGTGTCAACTACATTTTATCTCATTTTTATTCATTCACAACTACATGTCTACTAACTCTCAGAGTAGACTGTTAGGGTAGGTTTAGTAGAATAAGTTGACATATACTTGCAAAGGTTCACATAGTCAGTATGTAGTATGTTGTGGACTTTATTTATCAAAATAAAGTGTTAGAAGAAATTAAGCAGAGAGACTACTAATACTCCTATGGCTACTAGTTGACATGTAAAGTTACTTACTGTCGGTTAGTTACTGTCGGTTTAACAAAATAAAGAGTTCTTGTTTAGCTTTTTTGGAAGAGATTTAAATATGTCTCAAGCTGTATTCATGTTCACTGAGATATCAAGGTCTGCATTAAGTCAAATATTTAATGGACCCTTTTCATGTTTCCGGGTTTCTCCGCAGCGGAAGTCGTCATAGTTGGGTAAACTTGAATATCAGTGAATGGGATGGTACCACACATATATTTTTTGCATTCCCATTTGATCAAATAGCAAAAGAAAAACTCCACAATAGTGTTTCCGTGACTTCCAATAAAAATAAAAAATAGAGAGAGACTGATAACAGCAGTCAAAAGAAAGAACAGTATGAAATTTACCATCTCTCTCATAGATGCTGCATTAGAAACACCCTCACATTAGCGTAAACTATCTTTTTGTAATTTGATGCAAAGGTAATATAATACAAAGAATGGTGTTATAAATGTACACACGTTTTTAGGTTCCACTTTATATTAAGTGTCCCTAATACCTGTGTACTTCCATAGTAACTAGATGTGTATGTAGTATGTAACCACAGTGTAAGTACACACTGGTACATAGTATGTACAGCTGTAATATTTGTGTAAGTACAAATGTGTAACAGGACTAACAGCACTTTTTGGTAAATAGAGTGTTACACTTTATATTAAATAGACAATTGCTATGGATTTAGCATGTAATGTTTACATAAATTGTTGTTGGTGTCCAGAATGTTCCACTTTATATTAAGTGGGCAGTTCCTGAGGAGTTAAATTTCATCCCATTTAAAACTGATTTTGCTTTGACTGGTGATTATTTGATCTTTTTCTCTTAATTAAGTCTCTCCAAAACGCTCTCCAAAAATCTGCTATTTCTTCACTGGTGCCCTCACATGCTCCGCAGCAAAGGCACTTTCCACGGGCATAAGTTTACACTGTCTGCAGGGGTATGGATACCTGCCCGTTTAGCTGTATTCCTACCAGACACGACACACACACATTGTCTAGGACTTCTTTACTGCAAGCGAACTCAAAATGCAAATCTAAAAATGCACACATAGATTGAAATTTACCAATATGACCCTTTAGCATGACAAATCAAAGGCCTGTTTGTCTGTGTCATGTTTTGCGGTCACTGTCGTGACCCTCTGCTCTAAACCCATTCTCCATCTGCCATTTCTGCATCATCACTTTTTCCACTGTTCGAGATGGAGAAACACTTAAACACTCTCACCCTGAGTCGTGACAAAACTGAAGTCTGTGAGAACACGAAACTGCCGAACTCTTTTTCCACAGAAACAATGAACGAGTCTCAGAGTTTCGTAACTTTTCGTAACCATTTCTTCCATGTCCATGTGAGTCAGCTTAAAAAAAGGGAAGCGGCTATAAACAGATGAGAAGAAGGTAAGGAGGGAACCAAGTGACAAAAGATGTGTGAGAGTGTGTAGATAAAGACAGCTCCTAGCAACTCAAGCCATATCTATTTATACAGTGTTTTAGACAATACAGATTGTGTCAAAGCAGCTTAGCAGTGTTAAAGAGGAAAATAATGCTTGCATTTTGCATACAAAAAAATCAATGCTGCTGTAAAAGAAGCCATAAGAAAACTTCACATTTTCCAGTTAAAGGCAGTTCATCGTTGATGTCATAGCCCAGCTCAGTTCAGTTGTCTTGCAATAGTGCTTGTGAAATACTACCAAAATTGAAGTGTTTATAA
>JAUYWG010000061.1:1229437-1249182 GCA_034779775.1 Enteromius afrohamiltoni | reverse complement strand
TATATTCCTAGAAATGTGGATGCTTAGCAGATTTTCATGCATGAATATTATTCACTAGTGTTTGATACATTGCTGTGAGTAAATAATAACAGAATTGTTTTTGAGAGAATCTTTGAGAGAACTAGCCCTATAAAAGAACTTTTGAGACTTCTTTGAGCTCCTTTGAACTAATTAAATTCAAATGTAACGTCTAGCCCAAAACTCAAGAGTCTCATCAGCACTAGTCCAGTGTTGTATGAAACACAAGGCATGATTGCAACATTATATAATAATATCATAATCCATTGTTAATGCACTAGGCTTGACCTGGAACCATGGTCAAGACTGGTTTAAGCTAGTCACTGGTATGTTTGCTGATAAATAAAATAATAATAATAAAATAAATAAATATTGAAAGAGAAAACTTAAATGAAATGGAGAACTTCATCTTCTGCATTTTTTTAAAGACATAAAAAAACCAACAAAAAAAAACATCTTTTAAACTACACGTAATTTTCAGTCAAAAATTAAATCTCAGCTGCTATTCAGTTCATTGTATTTGTCTTTACTTTACCTTAGGCCAGGGTATGAAAGTATTTCACTACATTTGAGTCCTTCATTGACTTAATTTGTAGCTGCTTCAAATGTCAATGTTGGTTTTCTCAGCACAACATCGCTCCAGTTATTCATTTATTCATCCATCAGCTGGTAAGAGCATGAATCTACCAACATGTGGTAGATTAGTTAGCAGCTCTGATTAAATAACTTCATTGCTAAGATAACTGCATAACTAGTTCTACAAAAAAAGTTATGTCAAAGAACCAAGTTAAGGTAATGACTTTTCCATCATTTTTTTTTTTTTCAGCATGCTCAAAGTGACTCAGCTGTTCCTCGGTAGAAACCTGCTGATGTAGATTACTAGCAGCGCAAGTAATGGAAATCACAGTCATGTTACCACTGTCTGCTCAATTTCAGTTTGTTTCATGTGCTTTCGTGTTGCATCACAGTTGAGAGGAAGTATATGTGGGGAAAAGGTACAACATTTCTATACAGTTCCACACTGCTGCCAGTATTATGCCATGACAAATTCCAGTACTTTAGCACATTTTTTTTTTTCCATTAATTACCATGTATAGGAATCTGTGCACACAAATATATCTATATTTTTTTTCCCTCACATTTTTGCTTAAACGACTCAGTAATGGGCTAACATTTTATTTTAAGGACTGATTCGCTGCTTATTAGTACTTAGAAAGCACATTTTAATGCCTTGTACTGCATGGCAATATTTCAGATATCTTAATTCTCCTCATATTTAATCCTATAACAACTACCTTATTAACTATGAATAAGCATCCGATTAAGATTTTACGAAGGCAGACGTTATAGTTAATAATATGTAAGTAGTGACAATGTTCCCAAAATTAAATTGTGAATGTATATGATACATATTCTTTGTTATATTGTTACAAAAATGTTTATATTTCAAATAGTTTAATTCAGGACAGCAAGCACTAATGCAATAGTAACATTACTGCATTCGTATTATGAGCAGAGCATGGGCTTGACGATCTTAAAAACAACGTAAAATTACCTTAACAGTGCAAAATCTTACGTTTTTATTTTGGTGGTTTTAAGGTGAAATTTGACATGGATGTTTCTTGATAGGTTCAATTCTAATATTTTACTTGGTTACGGAGGTCACTTTTTTACAGTATTTCACAATTGGTGCCGCTAACAGTAAATAAGGTCATATTGGGTTAATCCTCCTAAAATATATATACTAACTATGACGTAAACAGAGAATAAGAGGTCATAGATGCAACAGTCTCTCCCCCACCTCATTCTCCTGGTGAAGATGGTGTAATCAAGAGTGAGCTGTAATTAGGCCATGCTTGTTATTTTAAGTTTAAAGAACACAGTAATTACCCACAGAGTATCACTCCCAGAGTGAGAGAGAGAAAGAGAGAGAGATTGAGGAAAGCAGTCGAAATGGAGGGATATCACTGGATACTTGATGATATAAAGAGAGTTGCAATTTGGAGAATCTTTGCTGAAGAAGAAGATGAACTTCCATCTCTCTCTCTCACACACACACATGTTGGTTTGTGTGATTTATGGGGTCTCTCTATAGGCGTAATGGTTTTTATACTGTACAAACTGTATGTGATACTGTCCTACACTGACCCTACACCTAAACCTACCCCTTACAGGAAATGTTTAGATTTTCAAAAAAACACCATTTAGTATGTTTTTTTAAGAATTTTGAATTACGGGGACACTGAAAATGTCCTCATAAAACACTTACATATTATATTACCTATATCATACCCATGTCATTGTACAAATTTGTGTCCTAATAAACCACATAAACCCACACACACAGATTTACACACTGAGATATGTACCACAACCTAAACAAGAAAATTAATTCTACCAAGTATGGAGAAACTGGAAAGAGAGATAAAATGCTCAAATTGCACACACTTTTTCTTTTCACCATGTCTGTTTTATTCTGATTTGTGTTTTTTTGTTTGTTTGTTTGTTTTTTTTAAGTACTCTGCAGTTTTCAATTGATTATTTTATACAACTCTAGCAAGATTTTTCCTATGTTGCTAACAAAAATTTAGTTGACCTTACTTGTCAACACTAATGTACTTATCTAAACCTTTACCAATTTAAAATGTCCCATGTTTTATCCGAACAAGCAAGTGTTTAAGTTAAACAATGTTTTGGAAGTTCCCAGCATAAAAAAAAGAAAGTGGTTAAAAATGTATACTGTATAGTCTACGTGCATCTCATTGCAACTTGAACTCCCTTTTTACTATTTTGGCATGTTCCTTGAGATCATGGTACCAAGACTGTTACATGATAATTTAGAACTTTTTCTGTGATATTTTGACCACATTCATCAGAACACTGTGTTTAAATAAGCGTGGAGCATTATAGACTCAAGTATACTTGTGATTGGCTTATAATGCAGCAATACTAATATCAAATAATCTGTTTTAACAGACAGCAATATGATTGTGTGAAGAAAAAATAAACAGTTGTGCTGCAACATTACTGATGAATACAATAGAGTCAGCACAGCATTTTTTTGTTTTAACCTTTTAAATACTTAAAAAAAAATATTGTGGGGATAAACAGGTAGTGATGTAAAATCGGGGGGCAGGGCTAAACAGACAGTGATGTAGAAGCAGGCGTTGATCTTCTGTGGAGGTGGTGCATCATAGAGTAAAACATTGCAAAAGCTGTCCTTTTGACAGACTCAATTTCTGATGCAACATTGGAATGGTAGGGTCAGTATTTGGCATCAATAACCTGAAAGCATGCATCCCATCCATCCAACAGTTCAGGCTTCTGTTGGTGGTGTAATTGTGTCGGGGATATTTTTGGCACACTTTGAGCCCCTTAGTGCCAACTGAGCACTGTTTAAACGTCACAACTTAAGATATTAACCTGCAACATGTTCACCTTTGGTAGCTCTTTTAAAACCATCTTGAGTAAAGCAGCTCTGTGTATTTAACAAAGCACAAACTGAAGACCTGCACAGAAAGCCATGCCGCCTGTTTTACAAAATACAGACGTTTGCTGCACATAACCTGCAGTGTAATAGAGCACCTTTGGGATGTGCTGGAGGCTAGGTAGTAGAAATTTTAATGCCATACCAGCAGCTGAGGCTATTTTCATTGCAAGAGCTGTGTTATACATTTTGTTTTACTTTACTTGTGGCTGCAAGTCACTCAAGAGTTTGATTAATACTACAAAATAAAACCAAACTAAATAAAAAAAGGAAAAAAATACAATAGATTAAATATTTTACATTTACATGTGACGAAAAAATCTAATCATTCTCTGGAAGGATCTTATTAAAACAATTCTTAAGAGATCTTGCTAAATCAAGTTGATCTGTATACTTACATTAAAAGCAACCATGTTTGAGGTGTGATGGAACAGGAGATTTGCTCCTGGTCTTAACATATTTCAAGGTTACATTTTATGATAGTCAAATTTAGACATTCTACTAACTATAAGTAACTCTGTAACTACATGTCAGCTAATTCAAATCATCTGCAAATGATACAGTGCCCAACACTGTACATGCATTCATATAACCAGAAACAGCAATATGTGTGTTAGATTTGTTAGAAGTTAGTTCCGTTTTTTATAAGTTCCATTGAGTCAGAGCATCACAGGCACTAACACTGGAGGACTGCGTAAAAGTTGAAAGCCTACAATTCTCTAGAGTTGTATACAGATGTATTTAAGGTAGGGAAACAAAAACATCCTGAGACAGAATGGAAAATGGGCATGAAGCTCTAAATTACAAATGCGTAAAATGCAAAACTATTATAATAGGAAAATGCTACAGATGTGTGTCCTTTAGTATGGGTGTAAAATATATTGATGTTAATCAGAACATTTCAGAGAGGAATTATGGGTCTGTGATGTTTGATCTCGGTGTGTTTGACTTTAGAGAGATGACAAAGGGCTGTTTACATAGGGCTGACTGTTTGCCGTATGAAAGGTTCATCTGTATAGACTGAAGGGCGCAGTGAGAGTACAGTAAATATGAGGGGCATGTTGACATAACAGAGAACAGACAGTGGGTACCCATCTGCTTTCATTCACTCGCAATATCTAAATTATATCATATGCAGCCTGCCATGCATAAAGTCTGTGTGTGTGTACTTACATGAAAGACCAAAGAAAGATTTTGCAGAATGCCTTGGACACTTGTCCCCATTGGGTTCTCACACAGTTCTCAAATCTCAGTGCTATTGATTAACGTTCACCTCATGACGTGTCAGCCATGACTGCAGCTTTGCTTAGTTTTTCACACAAAGCTGCAATATTATATATTTTGATCCATACACTGTTTTTTAGTGGTTATTTCAAAGGCTTAACACCAGTATTTAATCATATGGGTTCAGAACAACACAATGTGGTGTTTTAATGATAAGCATTTTTGTAATAGGGATTTGCTTTCTGCTTTTCTGGCTGTACATCACGTTTGGTCCTAATATCTTATATGTGGTAAGGTGGATGAACAGACTGCTGAAATGTGACACGTAAAAATTGTGTAACTGTGAAGGAACAGGCTCCACAATGCGCAGCTAATCGAACAAAGCAGAACAACATGTTCCCCAACAACAGAAATGCACAGCTAATTTTCTTCGCCTTAGACTTTCTCTCAAACACACGCGTTATGCGCAATACAGCTGCTACGGCCAAATAAGAGAAGATTTTAAAAGCTGAGTAAGCATAAGGCTTGCAAACTATGTGGTCTGTTAACATTAACATTAACTTTATTAATTATTCATTATAAATACTGATTTGAAATTGTGTTTGATTGCAACAATTGTACTTTATTGATAGCCATTTATTTATTTAAAATTTCAGGAAAAGGGGTCTTATACAAAGCATTCATGAAAAACTTTACAATTAATGAAATAAATAAATTACATTTAGAATTGAATGTATGCAAACTCCAAAACACTTTCATACTGCGTTTATGGGTATGCGTGTGAAGGAAGGGAAAAAATCGAGAGTGAAAGAGGGAAACATAAAGATATAGAAGGATTTAACATGTCATTCATCTGTAACTGAAGCCTTTCTGTAAATACAGAAACATTTACCTCACCACAGGGCCACTTTAGAATAATCTCCCTGCTTTCTGCTCATGTTTTTCCAAGTCGCATTTGCGATGAAGTGGAAATCTAAGGTATCTGGAGATGAGGCCGCAGTCATCATAATTGTTTTAAAAAACGAATCATCTTCTGATCATCTTTTCATCTTTGACTGCTCCGCCTTGTTCTCAAGCACGCTCTAAGCTGTACATTAGCTCTAGTTTTGTAGGCAATCAGCATGAAGTTTTGAAACCAGGGCACTACAGTAGCGTCATGTTTTCCTCAGGGAGAAGCCCATCACGATCCCCTGAGAGCATGTGCGTGTGGTTATAATTATCCTGCACCAATAAAATGTAACAACAGCCTAACCTTGTCCAATGTCTCACCTTGTGCGGCCACACCCTCCAATAAAAGCCATTTGAATATAAAGAGCGTTAGCTGGAGAATGTGCTTAGCTGTGCCTCCTAAGCAAAATCTCAGAATAACTGCTATCAGGATTCCTTATACTGCTACAGTGAAGGGGCTAACTTTGCCTTAAATATCCCCTGCATATCCCCCCACAACACAATGTGCACTATTGATCCTGACTGTGTCATTAATTGGACCTCTGTGACCTCTCGAGGGGCCAGAGACGCCAACATCACCCTGCAAACTTATAAAACTGGCCGGAGTTCAAGGAAAGCTCATGTTTGCGTTAGTCAGTGGGCCTTTTATCCCAAAGAAACCATAGAAATGAGATGGGTGTACATTATCAAATCAAGGGCTTTTGTTTGTTTGTTTTTTTCTTTTAAGTTGGGCGTGCTAAGGTGAAATGAAATGTCCCAATATCCTGCATAGACTTTGAATAACACTAATAAATATAATTCCTGAACACAGGCAAATACCATAATGTAAACCATTTCCATTTTCACTATTTTTGTATAAATTCTTTTTTTCTTTTTTTTTTATGCATGAACCAAATCTGAGATTCATAAACATTTATATGTTAGCCATTCCACACTCCAACTCTGTATACCATGCTTCATAAAGAAATGGATCTCGTGGAAAATAAATGCCTGTGAATGATTTGATTGGGTTTGTGCTAACTGGTGCAATGTAAAGCGTGAAGCTAAATATAATCTGAGGCTGCATCTGGATTTCCATACTACACTGCTATGTATTAACTTTGTAGTAACTATGTTATAAAACTGTGTGCGAAAAGAGTAGTGTGCCAAAAATCAAAGTGTTTATAAAACACTAGGCACAAAATACACCTACTTCACCCGGTGAAATTCAGTGGACACCTTACTAGGTCACAGAATGCACTTTTGATAGTTCACCTCATCATTTTAATCAGTATTTGTGTGTGTGTTCTTTTTAAATGAACATTTAAATGGAATAAAAAGAAATCATATAATAATATTCTTTGAAATGTCTTCTTGTATAAATCTTTAAAATATTTTTTTTTTACTCTAAAGTAAATTAGATATTTTTACAGGAAAAGTATAAAATAGCCTACGTCTTTGTGTGCTGCTGGAGTTGTGTAGCCTGGTTAAGGCGTAGGTAGCAGTTGCATGTTTGCTTCATTTTAAAGGCAAATCCATATGACATTGACATCTAAATTTAAAGCCAGTACAAGCACAACATCAGCGACAACATGCATTTTCATTTTACCATTGGTGTTGCCAGGCTATCTGTGGTCCAGAGGAAAGAAATGCACACAGAGCTGCTCTTTCCAGTACTCATCTAACACTTAATATGTGGTGTTGTGCTCGTGGTTACAGCCCCGGGGCTGCGAGCCGAAAGGTTGTGGGTTTTGAAGCTTAGAAGTGGGAATGAGCCAAACATTGAACAGTTACTGAAGTCAAAATCTGGTTTCGCCAATACTGTACATGAACAAATGGCATTTAACCCAACAGTGAAGGATGATTTGGCCTACTTTGGTTCAAAGGCACTCTGTGACCTTTTCGGAGCTGGGTTTGGGAGCAGAGCAAGACTGCTACTTGAGCTCCAGCCTCAGATGGTCTGTCCGCAGACCGCATGATGCATACTGTGTCCTGAAATGGATTGAACCGGTGACAAGTTCTCTTCTGATTGGTTCATCATTACGCAACATCTGAGCATTCTGGAGGTCAAGTTTCTGACCCACATTGAATATTTCCAAGTAAGAACTGGTGGAGACATTTTCCAATGTTTATGAGGCTGAATACTGAGTTTATGAAAGATATTGAAGTGTTAGTTTAGTTTGAGGCATAATAGCTGTGATGCTCATCTGCGTCTCTTTAAACAGTTGGGTGGCTCTTGACCAGATTAAGCAAAAATATGCACCAGGTTAAAAAGTCAGGTCAGAAAGCAAAAGTCTGGCTCACGTGGCTTTCTCGACAGTTAATGTGGATGACACACACATATAGTAACATGTACAGTTTTTATGTATCATACCCTAAGCTGGAAATGTCACCACACATAATGGCTCATGCCACAAGAGTCATTAAACACCAACTGGCAACCTTTCTATTTTAGAGTGATTTAGTGAATCTTAAATCAGATTGGCTGTTGTAAATGTGTATTTCTCAAGGCTAGTATGTTGTTTCATGCAAATTACTTTAATCCAATCTCTTATCAAGTAACACTGTTATGCAAAAATCTATGTGATATATTTTTTTTTGGAAATGGGAAGTCTTTTCGCCATGATTACTAAGAATAACTGCAATGGCATTTTCTTAAGAAAAGACAGTTTTGATTTAATGATGCAACCACTGATGCTGTCCCTTGTCTTATGAGTAGTCATTAATAAAATCAGAAATTAATATTGTTAAAAGAAAATATGTAGGTGTGAAGACTTACATGGGAGCTTCATCTTGAGCTTCACCAATTGGTAGCTATCAGATTGTGAAAAAAGAAAAAAAAGAAATATCAGTGTCAAATCTCACCAGAACAAATGGACAATTACTTGTTTGCATTCGAAATCACATTAAACGCAGCAAATTACTTTAGCAGGTTTAATATTGAAGTCATTGCTTCTTTATGGAAAGGTTTAGCAAAGCAAAACCAAATACACCCTCCCCTGCAGCACACGCGCCCCTGGTGATGGTCAGGGCAGGGAGTAAGGGAGTGAGAAAGAAAGAAAGAAAGAAAGAGAAAGAGAGAGCGAGAAAGAGAGAGGGGGGGGGTGGGGGGGTGGGGGGGTGGAGGTGACCAGGAGGGGGACTGGTGTCCGAGCCAGCCTGACGCCACGCTAAAGCAGACACCTCCTCTCTCTGTTGACTCAGCACTTGGCCTCAGGCTCAGAGAGACAGCGAGGACTGCAGGGTCCTGATGTCTGACTCCCTGTCATGCGTCAGGTACTAAAAAGGGAAGAGTAAAACAGCAAATGTGCATGACAATGACTTTCATAGCATCAGTCAGGAGTTAGAAACTGGAGAAAAGTGTTCTTGTCAGGTCACTGTCCGTTCATATCCAGCTGCAGACAAGGAAAACCTGCTTCTCGGTCAAATGAGGTTTGGTTCGATATTCCCTATATATTTTGCTTTGAGAAATAAAAAATAATCCTGGACTTTTCAAGCAATTTTTTTCTTGGGACAGTTCCTCTCTGACAGTCAAAGAGTTCGCACAATCTGTATTTCCAGGACTTTTCTCCATAGGCTTATACAGTTGACAGTTCTTGACAGTTGAATCAAGCGATTAGTGGTGTCACTGCCTACCTGCCTTCAGGGAGTATCTCATCCCCTCTCCCCCTCGCCTGAGTAACAGACTAAACAAACAATCAGCAGTCGGCCTGACTGTGGGAACCAAGCAGAGTCCAGTAGATTGACAAGAATCTCTGTGCAGCTCATCATTTGTTGTCAGGCAAAACTTTCCTCAAAAGCATTTGACCTTCTTCTCTGTCTTTGTCTTTTATCAATCAATCAAAATATGTGATACTTGTGATACAGATATGATCTACTGTAAAATTTAGCATGTCATCTTAAATTGGTCAAGTAATTCAGGATGTGTTTTGGGTAACTAGCTCAATCATGTCACATCTTGCTAGTTCATCTACTAGCCCTAACAACAATGACCAAGATTAACCCAATCCACTTGTTCTCTAGCTGACCAAGCACCAAAACCAGTTTTACCAACTAGAAACCATGATGTGCAGGGGTTTAATTGTTTTTCTGAACGACATGAAGGTCTTCTATTCTTGTATATTAGGGTTAGAGTAAGGTGTAGCCTACTTGGACGGTAAATACAATCAAGATTTTAAATAGTTTTTTCAGAGTTTTTTAGCTTCATCTGTTGGCATTGTAATATTGTAAATGCTGATGATTAACTGCACAACTAAGAAAAGTTGTGGAGGTACTTCAAAGTTTTAAAAACTGGGCAAGAACTTCCTTCCCTGGCAGCCTGAGTTCCCAACCATTTGTTTTCTCCATTTCTTTTATATATCTGTGCTCCTTTGCTTCTTTGTTGATCTCTGCTTAGAATTGTAAAATAGTATATTTCTGGTATTTTCTTCTCTTTGTGATGGATGAGTCTACCTTCATGATTCAGGATGCAGATGCTTTTGTCATAGCAATAAATTATCATTTCTGACTCTGATGCATTTAGACAAACTTCTTTTTAACATCATAATCATTCAACCTTATTAATACAAATAGACAAAATAACAAATCCCCAACAGCAAACTGGTGCCTCGTTCTATTTATGACGTACTGGCTCAAATGATTTGCAATGCCCTCTTTGTCACATAATGGTAATGATGTCCCATTTTTTAGGGGAAATTTTACACCCCTACCCCATGACACTCTATTTCAAGGGACAAGGGGAAGGAGTAGGCATGGGGGTCTAAAATAAAATTGGGATTGGGCCAAGGGAGTGTGGTGATTGTAATCGAGGCTAGCTAGTTAATGCTACTAAGGTAAATCAAAAAATCATGATAAATCAAAAGACACACTAGAGACTAGTGCTAGATGCTAGAGGGTGTGTTTTTGTTAGTACACCAGCCTCCCATGTGGGTTGCTGTTGGTTTGCGTCCCACTTGGAGAGGTGCGAGTAGGCCCAGTTATATTGAGCGCATGGACCTCAGTTGGGCAGCAGAGGACAGTTAGTAATGCAGGTAAACCTCACTCTCCTGGCCTTAATAGGCACACTGAAAAACCCTGTTTGAGGATACGTTCTTGTTAGTACACCCACCTCCCATGCAGGTTGACATTGGTTTGAATCCTGCTTCTAGAGGTATAAGTAGGACAAATTATATCAGTGCCATGATCCAGTTCTGAGGTTTAGAATGATGAGTGTAATGAAGTCCAGCTAGCGAGAGCTACTTTGCACAACTGCACAGCCTGTCCTCCAGCCAGTATAGGTCATTTGTCCAAATCTCTGAAATACAACTCATCAGAGCTTATACTACAATTGCAGTTGTAGTTACCTTGTTGGTGCACACATTTCCCCTGCAGGTTGAGGTTGGTTCGAAGCACACAATGGCACATGACTCACTCATTGTGGGGGACAACCAGCAACCGTCCAGTTATCATACCACCCCCAAACCCTGGTAGGAGGAACAAGCATCAGATGTATTTGATTAGATGTGTTTACTAATCTGATGAAACCCTACAGTGTGAGAATAAGGAAAGAGAGACTGAATCTGGTTTGTGTGTGTCTAGAGAGGGCTGGATTCTACTATGCCTATTATTGAAAATGGTCGCCCTCATAAAACACATTTATCTTAAAATTGCCAAACCATTTTAACATCATCAAAACAGGTTTAATCAATTACCTCAGTCCTCGCTCTCTCTCATCTTAATTATGCTGTAGAGACAGCAGTCAGGTTCTGAAGGTTAATACTGTGACTGAGATAACAATCTCTCCAGCTCCTTCACTGATTGATGGGTAGCAGCGCTCAGGAAGAGAGAGAACATGACATGGAAGCAGCGGGAAGATGTGAGGGAGGGGTCCGTTAGTGGAGAACAATAGCCCTTAAATTAATGTCTGCGCTCGTAAATCAGGGAAAAAGAGAGACCAAATTGGCCCAGCGATTGTTGAGATATGGAACATGAAATCCAACTATGGCAGGCCGGTTTATCAAAGTGCCCATGCAAATGGCTGAACAAAAAGACCTATTGCACAGGAAACGGGCCATCTGACAGCAGTGTGAAATGCTCTGACAGACATAAAGATAACTTTGTTGTTCTGTCACAATAGACAGAATCAAAAACAATAATTTAATTGCATGTTACTTTGTTGAGCATGTCTACTTTAGTTTTTCTCTTTTTTTAAAGATCAAAATTGGCCCTATTTTTCTCATTGTGCATGATTTATCAGTCAGTGTTATTCCACAAAATTTTTTCTTAAAAAATGTATAGTGGTAAGTTATAAGTGAAAATTTATTTTTTTATTACAATTTATGATTATTATTATGATTCTTATTGTTCAGATGTAAGTTACTGACTGATGTGTATAGCTTTTTTAAATTTTTTGTAAAAGCACAGATTGCTTTATTTTTCCCACATAATGTAAATTAAAATATAGGTTGAACTAAATCTCATCTCTCTGCTGTGTCTCACAAAGTTATATAAAAAAAATAAAAATAAAAACAAATGCGTGTAATAGCACGCCAAAAGAGTAAAGTGTGTCATTAGAGATGTATAAAAACGACCTAACTGCCACTTTATGATTGCAGGTCATCAAAGAGAGAGACTTGCAACAACCATTTGACACAAGCCACTTGTTTTTCCTTTCAGAGCTTAACCCTCAAGAATCATGATCATCTTCATCATAACTATGTCTCATTCTTTAGCAGAAATGAAGTGGTAGTGGTGCATTTAACTGATTATAGTCTAGCTCAAAAGGTCTACCAAAGTTTATGACACTGAGGCTTTGCAGCCTGATATCTTTGCGCCTTTTTACAAAATGAATATCCTCTCCAGAAGCCTGCAGTCAATATGTGACCGGCACCTCATGGTACCATCTCAGAAAGGCATGAAATCACTTTCCCAAACATTCGGGTTCTCTGTGTCCTCCCATGGAATGATCTTCCCAACAGCTCATTCCCTCACAATGCTAAAGAAACAACTAAAATGCACATGTTTCATCCTGCTGATGTTTGAAGCTTTATTTAAAGTATTAATTAAAGTGAATCACTTTGTTGAATATTTAATTTTCAGACTATAAATGTAAAGTGAACCAGTCACCTAAACATCACCTTTATAGAATCCCTCTCAACACAATGGGTGGTTCAAAACATATGCAAACTCAATTACCATTTTATCAGAAATATACTATTTCACCCAATATTGTTGTATGCTTTTGTGCTTATTGAGTATCACTTTGATAGCTTGGAAACATGCTAATTTGAGACTGTAGTGTTGCGTCTGTCATGCACTTGGTGAGAATTAAGCATGAACGCTCACAGCTGCTTTGAAACTGAAAAACCTATTTCATTTGGAAGTTTTGGTTTAACTCTTTTTAATAGTATGTTAAAAGATACTGAGCTCAATACACTTATCTCATGAATATGAATGTTTGTCTTCAAATCAAACACTAATGTCACATTTACAGTAGTGTACAGTAAAGCGCACTATACTAATGTATAACTTAATATTGTTCTGTTTCTCACTCTGAATGTCAAAACAGGGTTGCCACTTGGTAAACCACAAGTCAAAAGCCATTCCCTTAATTTAGACAGATAATTTCACCCAAGAAAGAAATGTTTCCTTTTGGATGACAGATGCAGTGTGCTCTTTCTCAAGCTATAACCATGCAATTTTGTGTAAACGATGAAGTAAAATGACAGGATAATGGCTTTTGTGTGTCTTTTTGTGTGTAAATAAGACATGCACATATATAGATGCATTGCGAGTTTGTTTGTTTGTGTGTGTCGGAGAATGACATCATAATGATTTTTAGCCGTGTTAATTGAAAGTCTCTCGTCTGTCTTGACTTTTGCTGACACAGACACACACTCAATGACAGCAGTCAAACCTCCAGCACATCATTAGGCTGTCTGGAGTCTGTGTGTGTGTGAGCTGTCTGCAGGTATACCTAACACCACATATACTTACCTGCACTATGCACGCTGCTGAGAGTTCGCACTTTGCTCGTTTGTGTATGAGCCGCAAGGAGTGTGTGTGTGGCTCCAGGTTTACCATAATGAGGTGTAATTCACTGTTAACAGAAGATATTAGGTTGTCATGGCCTACAGCAGGTTTTCACATATAAACACACACTAGATTTGATTCTTAATACCTTGGATTTGATCTTAAGTGACAAACAAGCACACAAGCGTATGATCTTAAGGAATTACCTTACATTTATAACACTTTTTTTAAATAAATGAGCCCCAACTTCATTCTCCTCACACGCTAAATGGATGGTCGTGCTAGATGTTGTGTCCTATTCACTTTCATTCATAGTCTAAAGTAATCTTAACTCTTAAAATCTAGCGTGACTACCTCTTAAAAATGCACTTGAGCCTCCTTAAGTCTAGTTGTGTGACCTTCCACAGCCTGTGATGTTTTTGCGTTTATTTGCGGTACAGTTCATTTGCTGCTTAAATTATGTTGATTGGTATAATTACAATGTATCTGGCCTCCCTACCAGTGTGAGTACAGACATGCACATACATACACACATTCAGAGACATCTCAAAAGTTTGAATCTTTTGCTGGAATGCTCTCTAAATGATGCCCTTATATAAACAACCGCACACACACACCTTGGCAAAGATAAAGAGTGTAGTTTGTGTCTTTCTGCATCATACTGCTCTGTTTACCTTTAATTACACACCCTTTAACACACCTCTTCAAACCTCCATAATCACTGCGTTTCACTCCAACACTTACATGCAATCTCTTTCTCTCCGTCTGTCTCTCTCATAATGTGTGTATTCATGTGATTACCTGGTGTTGCAATCTCACAATTGCATATGTCTATTGATGAGACAGCAGAAGTAAGCCCTGAGGTCCCTGCCTGTCTCTCACACACAGACACTTTCAGAAGATGAATAGCACAGAAGCAACTACTACACAGCCTCTTCATGTGCAAGAACATACAGAGATTAAGGAATAAAAACACTGAGTAAATGGAGTAATATTTGTTTGCATAGTGCCACTTCAATAGTTGAATGACACTTTTGATGACAGCGTTTTAAATATCCTAACCATCCCCTGTCAGTCACATCAGTGATAAAAATAAAGTCTTGTTCTGAAGTCAGAAGCCTGAAATTTTAACACATGACCGCCCACCTGCACACGTCATTGACATTTACCCTAACTTGTCTACTGGGGCAGACAAAAGCCGCTTAGTACTGCCCAAAGCGTCAGAGGTCAGAGGTGCTGCTTCACGTCATGACAATTAGAGACCTACGTAAAGTTGAATGCCTTATTCTGAAAGGCATGAATAATGACTTCTAAATAAATTCTGCTGAATTATAGAAACAAGCTGTTCATTGATTATGGAACATGTACAAGGAGAATTAAATACCTTACTTAAATGTACAGCACAACTGTGATTCTGTGAAGCTAACTTGAAGTGTAAGTGGTGGATGAAAATAAATGAAAATTGATAGAAATCTGACCTTGATTTTAGTGCATCTTCTTGAAATCTAGCTCTGACTGTTGTAGCGAAGTGGTTAAGGGTCAAGAAAAAGTAAATAAACCATTTTGGTTTAATGTATGATTTTTAACAGTAACACTAATAAAAAATATTTATGGCCTACTGAGTGGAAGATGGCACACACAACTAAATAATACACTATGCTAAAACTGACAGTGGGACTCAGAGAGATAGTCATTTTAGAATGATGATGATAGTGTGATAGTGGTGTAGTCATGAGATTATAATCTGGGTGTCAATTCAAAGGTTGCATGTTTGAACACTCTCAAAACTGCTTCAGGAGCCACCACCATTATGCTCTTGAGCATGACTCTTATCCCGATGTTACCACATGGGTTTGACCCTGTAATTTAAGAGTAAAACCGTAAACTCTCTCTGAATTTCTCAACACAGAAACTGCACTCAAGCGTAGATCTTTCTGTTTCCTGGAGGTAAAGGGGGCCTAAAACACATCAAATAACCACTGGGGTGCCTCAAGGTTCAGTGCTTGGCCCCCTCCTGTTCTCAATATACACAACCTCACTGGGCTCAAACATAAAGATACACAACTTCTGCTATATGAAAATATACTTTCTTCTTGGACAAAATAAATACTATTAAACAGACTGTTTTTTTGGTCCCACTTTATGTTAAGTGTCCCTAACACCTGTGTAGTATCTCAGAATGGTGTGTGTAAGTACAAATGTATAACAGGACATTGGTAACAACAATTTTTTCACTTCACTAAGTGGTCATGTAACAGGAATTACATAATTACATTACGTAACTGGAACAGGGGGTGATCAGGGGGTGTAGTTGGGTAGGTTTAGGGATATGTAAAGTGGGTGGAGTTGATGCACCTCTGTAATAACAGTGTATATACAGGGTAACCCCACAGGAACTGACTACTTAATATACAGTGTAACACTCTGGACACCAACCACAATTTATATATAAAACGCCTATTTACTGCCCGCTGCTGTGTAACATCAGAAGAATTACATGCTAAATCCATAGCAATTGTCTATTTAATATGAAGTGTAACACTCTATTTAGCAAAAAGTGCTGTTAGTCCTTTTACACGTTTGTACTTGTAACACGACGGACAGGACAGTTCACAGACACTGTGACATTATTAACACAGAGATTACACAGACAAAACAAAAGGGTGTCACCTCTTAGTCCTCATCGTTTTTGTATATTTGTTCTGAATGCATTAACATCACACATGGTTTTGTGTGTGTTAGAATATGTCTTGAGAAGTTAGCAAATTATGGTAAAAGGAAAAATCTGTTTAGGGCTAGGGTTTGGTTTGAGCTATAATTACATATGATCTATAGAAGTAGATAAGAAAATGTGTGTACAACAGTGCTAGATTTTTATAGGTTTACACCCAATATTTGCAATATATTACAAATAGAATTAATTAAGGGCCTTATTTATTTGAGGGATGAAGTGGTATTACTGGTATTATGACACCATAATGCTGACACGTGTCATTGAGAAGACAGATGGACAAGATGGAGGGTGTCATTACTGAACAGACAGAGTCATTTTAATGTTGGAGGAGATTGTAGAAATTATATTGACCCAAAAGAGAGAGAGAGAGAGTGTGTGTGTGTGTGTGTGTGAGAGAGAGAGAGATAATATCTTATGGTATTTTATACTCATGGGTGTATTATTAAGATCCACAAGAATAGCCTTGCTTTATTACAGCAGTTGATATACTTTGTATAATTTGTTAACATTTATTCAGGTTAGTATTGGCCATAAAGAAGGTATATATATATATATATATATATATATATATGTGTGTGTGTGTGTGTGTGTGTGTGTGTGTGTGTGTGTATATATATATATATATATATATATAGTAAACACATTTGGCCTATTGTTTATTTGAGTAACTTTGAAACTTCACATAGAATAAAAAAATAGGATTCAGTTCCTGAATGTGAATTGAAGGAAATAAACATGGCTGTACTTTGAAATAACATATTTACCTTTTTTTGTATGAATTCACAAATATGATATCATGGCTTCAGAGAGAAATGAAATTGCACTTATTTTTTTAAAGATTGTGCCAAATATCAACATATAGTGTTATTATAGTATATAACAGATGTTTTTGATTAAAATGTTGGTTTTCATGTTTTTTTAAAAGCTTATCAGTAAACAATGTGTTGGATATTTTGACATAAAAAAGTATGTCTGTCTGTAAAAAGTCTACAATCAGACTATGAATTATACACATCAGGAAATAATTAGGCCTAATTATTTATGATGTAAATGTATGACTGTGTTAAATTTCTTTGATCTGATTTGAGTCAGTTCCTCTTCCTATCACTTCAGTTCATCCTGTGGGGGGCATGGCCAATTCAACAGCAGCAAAACAGATTTGCTTCTACATCGTGTGCTTCTACAATAATACTATACTTGTATTTAAATCCAATGTATTCCCACTGACGAGGGAGAGAAACATGTTATTCACATATGTTGTAATTATTTTTAATATGTAATGATATAACAAAACAATAAACTTCTGTTTCAGCTCTCAATACGAACTGACTTATAGACCTGTTGAATTTGTCACTGAGATCTATCTGATGGAGTCAATCAGCTGACACAAAACTGTGTGTGAGTGTGTGTGAGTGGGAGGAGGAGGGGCCGGCCAGTCCGGCATGTTTTCATTGCCCATTGAACCAGAGCGAGAGTTTTTGTAAGGAGGGTAATGTGCGCTCTCTCTCTCGCACTCGCGCGCTTTTCCTTTCATTTTTCCTTCTCTTTTGAAGAGGAAGTGCTGGGAATGATCAAGCGGAAGAGCTGAGTGTGGAAACATCTGGCCAGCGATCCTCAGAGACCAGCTCTCTCCTGCTAGTGCTCCTCACTTCACTCCTCTAAATTTTCATTTCTCTGTTCATCAATAAAAACCTTCTGCAAAGCATTATATTGTACTACATCTAAATATTTGTGTATATAATGTAGTGTATGTCACCTTTGAAAGGCAGCTAACTACTGAGTTGTCACCCAAAACAGAAAACATATTATTATTGTTTTACCTGTTACCTGTCCTTTCAAATCTGTTTACAATTCACACACACACACACACACACACACACATATATATATAAATATATATATATATATTTATATATATTTTTTATTATGTTATTTGTTACTATTTCAATTTTTTAATATCATTTTAATATAACTTGCTTTGATGAATTATATCAGTACAATTTGAAACGTTATTTTTTTTAATGTATGAATGTGATTTTTTTAATTGATGAAGTGCCTGGGATTTAACCTTTTCCCCCTCCCTCTCTTTAACTTTCCCTCTCTTCCCTTCACTTTTTTTCTCTCTCTCTCTCCCTCTCTGGCTATAAAAACAGGTGAGATTTTCTGTTGACAATGAAGCAGGAAGTCCCATAAAGGCCGAACAGGAAACAGGATGCTGTGAGGATGTGCATTCTCTCTTTCCCTTTTATTCTCCTGCTCTCTCTTTCCCTCATTGTTCATTTAGAGCGTGTCTGTCCCATCACCACAACAAACCTGAAAAAACAACCAGATCACGGCACTTCCAGATCATGCCTGAAAAGCACCAGTCAAAACGAGAAGATGGATTAAAAAAAGAATTAAAAACGACAGGATGAGGTTGTTATGATATTATGATAAGCGCATTTATATATATATATATATATATATATATATATATATATAGTGCTGTCAAATGATTAATCACATCCTAAAAAGTTAAATGTTTTTTGTTTGTATAATATATTGTATAATGTTTTTGTTTGTGTGTGTGTGTGTGTGTATACTGTGTATATTTATTATGTATATTTAAAAACACATGTATTTATTTAAGAAAATATGTTATATTGGTATAACAAATATATTCATATATAATATAAATTATATAAATGCATGTAAAGTCCACAATGTAACTGACACAATGCTTTTTTATGAAATAAAAGCCATTTAAAAAGTGTCAAAAATAAAAGATAAAAGTTCTCAAGACACCCATGAATAAGAAAAAAAGTGAAAATGTTTGACCGAAACAGAATCAGACTGGGCAGAGATTAGAGAGAGGTGTATTGACAATACGGAAAGAAGGACAATTTAGAGAATAGTGGAAGATGGCAGCGAATGAAGTTAGGAACGTTGAGAGCAGAGGAGAGAGAGAAGGACAGAGAGAGGGAGATCATCCTGTAACTGGTTTTGTGCAGTGAGGTCAAAGTCAGGGCTGAGATTTGAAATTGAGATGAAGTGTGTTTCTGGCCACATGCCTGAGGTGGGACGTCCTTTCAGCAGAGCGCAGACCACGAAGCCTCAAGACTTCAAACTAAACCTGGAGAATCAGCTAAACACAAACACCACTCGCCTGACCGGCACTTCTCATGATTCACTGCTCATATCATAACAGCACTGAGCTTATCCACGCTAACTCATGCTAACATGCCAAGTTAGTGATAATAATTAGCCATGATTAATCGCATCCAAAATAAAAGTGCTTGTTTACAAAATAGATGTGTGTTTTATTGTATGTATTATGTATGTATAAACAAACAAACATAAATGTAT
>JAUYWG010000061.1:1209871-1224071 GCA_034779775.1 Enteromius afrohamiltoni | reverse complement strand
ATTTCTTAAATGTATTCATGCATGCCTTTGTATTTATTGAATAAATAAATAACTAATATAAAACTAATATAAAAGTATTAGAAATCTGAACATGCTGAATACTATGCTGTAAATCGAAAATCCAGAAACTGCAGTTTATAAAAAAGAATATGGATTCATATCCAAACACACCTTCATTAAAAAACATGGCCGCTCTCCTCTCTCTCTCTGTTTCACTCTCGTTTTACTCTCGCCCCCACTTTTTCTCTCTGACCACAGTCCTGCCACAAATATTTCCCTTGTCCGTCCTCTGTGACTGGAGATGGAACACACTTTCTCCCAGAACAGGAAAAAGCAGCACGGACACACACTCACAGCTCTCCGTCTGTTCGTGTGTACAGACACAGTATGCATTTATCTAATAAACATGTTCATGACCCTCATTGCTACCTCAGAGAATGCAGTTTGAGTATACTGTGTAACCCCAGAAGACCAACTAAAATTACACATTTAACATGATTTATGAACACATTTGTGACATCAGTTGAGCAAATAGAAATAAAATCACTTCTTATAGTCTTACTGTACAGTGAAACTAAATAAATGTGTAAAACTTAGACTTTAGACTATAAAACTTAAAGGGACAGTTCAACCAAACATTTACTCTTCTTGTTATTCACCACAACTGTGTGAATTTATGTCTTCTGCCTAACACAAAAATATTTTGAGGAATGTGGGTAAGCAAAGAGGGTAACACTTTAGAATAGGTGACACTTAACTATTAACTATGACTTTTCTCTCAATAAATTCCTAATTTGCTGCTTATTAATATTTAGTGCAGTAGTTGTTAACTATTGGGTAGGACTAGGGATGTAGAATAAGGTCAGGTAGAATAAAGCATTAAAATGTGCTTAATTGGTACTAGTAATATCTAGTCTAGTAATATAGGTGTAACCATAAAATAAAGTGTTACCGCAAATATGAGAGTCAATAGGGACTAGCAAATGAATAAACGCATCTCTAAAAACTAAACATGTTTTACTCAAGTTAAAGGTAAAATCTGAGGACTCGGAAAGTCAAATATATACATGAATATCTTGACTGATCTTGAATATCAATGACTTTCAACAAGCCTCGATTAATGCACACACTGCAGAAAAACACCAGATTTCTATTCTTCTGTATTTTGTTTCTCTGCATTTCTAGTCAAAACAATGCTATTACCCCTCACCACACCTGACTGTGAAGCTCTTTATTACACAATAGAAATTGAAAGCTTCAATTACGTCTGCAAACTAGCTTTTGATTAGCCTAAAACATGTTCAAATAATTCGAGTTCAGTGAGTTCATTTAATGATTGCAGTTGTTTTCACATGTAAAACGTAAACGCTTCTGGGCCCGCAAAGAATGAGGAAGTCGGTCTCAGCAGATCTTGAGGTTTGACACAAGAACAGAGGAGAGCATGACATCCTATTATTAAGGACTCTGACATGCTCCAGCTTTTTGTGGCGTAACTGAAACGTTTACTCGAAAATGTCTGTCCTCCAGGATCCGGCGGATCGGGGCTCACGGTGCAGCTCGCTGTTCTCTGCAAACTCTGAGAGGGGAGCCCTTCCTGACTGCGTATAAATAGGTGGATATTTTTACCCCACGCTTTCTGCGCTAACCCAGTGCTGTTTGATTAGAGCTCTGCTGGCCTCTGGCAGACACACTTTTTCTTGAGTCTATTCCTTCCCTTTTCTCCTCCCAAGAGAGCTGCGATAGACACTGGGTGAGAGAGTAGGACTACACTGTCCCTCCTTTAACTCATCCAGATGCATCTCTTTATTAGACCTCCTAACAGCAAAAACACAGCCGATTCAGAAGCAGTTCAAGGATTTCGGTATGCTTTTCTTCAGCATGTTGTGTTTCGATTTCCAGTAAATGTATCTAAACACCACTGAAAATGAGATAAATCTACTGTGTGAGATAATAATCCTGTTTGTCAGATCACAGCTGGATTCCCTAGTTTGTCAGAGTGAAATAACACATAATAATTTATTTTAATACTTCTTAATCATTGCAAAGTCATTACTCACTAATTATTCACTGATTATTTATTTAGTTTTTTTGATGTGTGTCACTTCCGCTCATCAAGGCAGCATTTATTTGACCAAACAGTACAATACAGTAAAAATAGTAATACTGTTAAATATACTTTTAAATATTATCAGACTTTAAAACAACTGCTCGGTTGTAACATAGCTAATTTAAACTGTATTGTAATGTAATTGTAATATGGGGTGAAATACCTTTTGATTGTTTTTTCTTGGTTAAGAATATTTTTGGGTAATCCTGAAGGAGTTCAATGAGGTTTAGGTCTAATGAGAATGTGTCTTGTTTAACATTTTAAATATTGAATGTTTTCTCAAATCAATAGACCGATCAGTGTTTATGATAGTACGTGTCAAGTATGTTTCTGTCCTCACAATATTCAAACACTGTTTATCAGCACATACATGTAACTAGTGTTTAATCTTTAATTTTGTGTCCCATGGATTTTACAATGGGTCGACCAACGCTAACGAACAGATGATTAGTTTGATAGAACGTCTCTGTAAGCTGTGCTAGATTCATCGCTACTCTATTGAGAACAGACAATGGACATTTTTGTCTTGAAATGTTGCCAAACATTACTATTAAGACCACACCTTTAGTTTTTGTTTTCTTTTTCTTCTGGTTGGTTTGGACAAAAGCTGAGTTTGAAGCTGCTGTCCGGTTGGTTTCTAGTCAGCGTTTCTTACACGTTCAAACAGCATCAGTAGGACTACTCATTTGCATAGTTTAACTCTGCTTACAGTGCAAAATTTGCTGTGAACGGTTGGAGTTACTCTGTCAAATCACAGTTATGATTCACAAGAGCTTTATGCAGAATTATTTTCAACGCACAAGAATGTAAGCCCGTATGCTCTTTATTTTACCTCTCGTTTACTTCTCGTTCTCTTCATGCAAGACCATGATCCACAACCACTCGACGCAACCCCAACACATCAACTAGACACAGAAATTATTGAGCAGTTATTGCTCTTGCATCACTTTAGATACCAGGATTTCAGAAGGGATAAAGAATTACAAAGTACACTGCACTGTTGTTGTTGTTGGTTACAAATATGGTCCCTCCCTACACTGATATAAGAACATAAGTATACACGGTTACACTTTATTTTGATAGTGCACTTTAGACATTCTACTAACTATAAGTAACTTTGTAACTACCATACATGTTAACTCCAAGTCAACTTATACTCATTAATTAACAACTTCATGTCTACTAACTCTCAAAGGGTAGGTTTAGGGTTAGTTGACAGATACTTGTAAAGTTGCTAATAGTCAGTATGTTGTGGAGCTATCAAAATATCAAAGTGTTATATTAAGTAGACAGTCTACTAATACTCTAATGACTGCTAGTTGACATGTAGTTGATAAGTTACTTACTGTTGTGTAAGTGGAAAATCGAAATAAAGTGTTACCATAAACTTTGTTATTGACCATGTCACATATAAATACAGTATGTGCTGTAAAGTTTATAGCTGTTAATCGATTGGTGAAGGCCGCTGTGTTTCTGACACCTGTTAGCTGTCTCCTCATCTGCTCCAGATCAGTGCTGTGGGTGGGCTTATTAGTTTGGAAAACAGAAATCTACTTTTCATAATCCTCCAAAATAGCATAATCTCTTTAATCTTTTCCCCCTGTGTAATCACAATCTGCCCAAACTTCATGCGCAATTCAGGTCAATCCCGCTTGCCCTGGCTACTGAACACATGAGTACACGATTATTGTTCACACGGACATCCATGATCATAAGAGCGCTGCCCTGCTGAAGGTGTTGGAAACTTTCAGCTCAAAATTGCCAAACTAAGAAGAAAAGATGACCAGAAGAACATCAGACAGAGATGTATCGATGACGTAGTTTCTGATTACAAGCAGGGGCGGACTTACCCATTACCCATTAGGCAAAGGCAGTCGAAAGGAGCTGTGCTTTCAGTTAAAGATATGTTGCTTATCTGAGGCCCGTTTACACTAGTGGGTTTTAAAAGGCATAACTTTTGCTACGGTTACGCCTATTGTTTACACTAATCAAGCGTTTTCCTCCCTCAAATTGGACCCTTTTGAAAACGCTGTGGATCCTGTTTTAATTTGAAAACCCTGGGGTAGGTTTAGCGCGGATCGTTTTCCTTCTAAAACGAAAACGCAGTGTAAACGGGGCCTAATTTTACATGCAAACACAGCTGTTGTCAGATTAATTGAGAATTTAGCTGCATCAAAATACATGATGTGCACACAGAGAAGCGAAAATGTAGCCTTATTAAATATAATAAGTAATAATAATGGTATATTCCTGTTCTTGCGTCTCAACTGTAAATCAATTGCTATTTCGTCGTCTGCAACATGAAAGAGTAAAAAAATCTGCTAAATGAAATGTTAATGTTAATCCCATAATAATATGCAGATGAAAAGTGTAGAAACATTGGACATAACTATGCGGAACCATTGTTTAATATTGAGGATTTTATCTCAATAATAAAGTAGTTGTTAAGTTTAGGTATAGGGTAGGAGTAGGGATGTTGAATAAGGTCATGTAGAATAAGGCATTTACATGTGCTTAATTAATCGTAATAAGTGGCTAATATTCTAGTAATATGGATTGTAATACGCAACTAGTTAAGAGACCCTAAAATAAGTGTTACCAATTAAATCTTAGAACTGTAGAATATGAATATGAAAATAGCAATTACACTACACTATTATTATTACAGTACCACAATACTACTGTACGATACTACCCAATAGTGACTGCAATACTTTAACTATATAAGAATAATATTTTTTTTTAAAGTCTGTAAAAACATTTTTCAGCAGGTAACATGGCTGTATGTATATCTGTGTTAATCAATCACTGAATCATTTACTCATCATTTGTTTTCGAAACACATATTCATGCAAGAACAAAACATGTATGTCTAAAGTATGTCTGACTTCATTCTGAACTATTTGTATCATGGAATAATAACAGACAAATCTCTAGAAATGATGTCTACACTGTAAGTCAATATTTTAATACTTCTTCAGCTTATCTGATCAGAATGTGTCATACATGTACAATCTGTTTCATGGCATTTAGAACTTTAAGATCAAGTGGAAAACTTTATAGTGGATAACTTGTTGAGGTTTGTTCCTGTAGATCCGTGTTAGTGCAGCTCTTGATTTCCTTTTCTTTAATTGGTCTTGAAGCTTTGCACCTCCAAAACACTCGCAGATGTTGATGGCAATGAGCATGTTTCTCTGTAACACAAAACCTCAAACACATGCAACAAAACTAGTGTGAAAAGAGACAGAGAGGGTGCAACATTCATCAGCACAAAGTGCATAAAGCAGATCATTACACACTGTATCCCAAAAAATAACTAGAAGTAAGATTTGCTTCAGAATGAATGCGTGAACGAGCCGTGGATCAATTTCAAATCCAAATTCACTTACACCATTTATTATCATCATGTCCTTCATGAAATACTGGAACGTACATTCAAAAATTGAAATTTGAATTGATCTTTTTTATCATTATTATTTACATTAAATTATAATATTCACTTTTGTGGCGTCTCAAACTGAGAAGGTCTCATTAAACTGAATCTCGAATTAGTTGGAATGAATGTCACAATTTGCATGGTTTAAACAAAAAAATACAAGTGGCCTGGGCTCTTGTTTCAATATTTGTCAATAAAATAATCTAGCACAGCTGTATATTCGCTCTGTTTAGAGTTACAGCATATATCTAAAATAATTGGTACTTATTACTTGTGGAAAATAAAGAGGGAAATTCTGACCAACACATGGCTTCCTCTAATTTCTTCAGTGTTGTCTGCAGAACACATCACTGTGCTATAATTTAAATGACATACAGAATAGCTGCAGTATACATTTTATGCCAATAGTCAAATGTTGACTATAAGGCCAGAATTAAAGTGGCTTCAAATGGTATTTTCTGGCAACAAAAAATGGTGGTCAAGTATGAAAACCTAGTGTTAAAAACCAGGGAAAAAACTGGACCTGGATGCTTTCTTTCGGGATGGTTGAACGAGGAAAATGTGTTTTCCTGTGATGAATGTCTGTCTTCCTGTAAAAGTAACTTCCCTGGAAAACTGCTGGAGTCATGGCTTTACATACTGGAAGTACGAATGTATGCACACGTCACTTTTCTAAACTTTGACGGTTGTCTGTGAAAACATAATGTTCATGTTGCAGCTGATCAGCTCTTTCAGCTGCGCAGATGTAAACCTGAGAGCGCAATTAGCAAACTGCTTGAAATATGTCAATAGTTATTGGTTTATATTTTATAGAAATGCCTCTTTTTAAACGTGCAGCAAATCAGAGGGAGAGTACCGGATGCACGCTACCAAGGTAAATATTGTAGTTAGTGCAAAATATAAATAGAATTGAACAAGTGGTGAAATACCAAGAAATATAAACAGCGGTAAGGTTCCAAGAAACTAGAAATTGCACATCTGAATATATGCAATATTCATAAATTAAATGTTTACAACAGTTAAGGTAATTCAGTTTGAATTCTGCTTCCTTAAAATTCAGATTTGAATTACACTGAACTGAAAATCAAACAGCCATCCGTTTACTAATTTTGCATATGCACGTGATTATTCAAACTAAGACTATCTGAAGACGACATTTCCATGTAAACAGCTTGTGATTAACTATTTGGAATAAGCTTTTTTATGCTTTATTATACAATACATTGTAATAAATGTGTTATAACACTGTTATAACATTGACAAAGTCAACCATCTGTGGTTTTTAGAAATTGGGCCGATAATGTGTTTAAAACCCTAAAAGATTTGTGCTTGGAAAAAAAATAAAATATAAAAAATCAACGTGTCCATAACTATTATAGTATCACTTCTAACTTTGTCTGTCAGGAGTTGATATGACTTTCTGAGCGACATATAATAGCCCTGCGAAGGGAAACTGATATATAAATATTTGAAATACAAGACAGAGCAAAAGTGGTGAGTGTTCTCCTTGGCGAGAGGACGATTAGTGAGACCTCCTCTGATAGCAGCAGAAACTGTCAGTCTGAGCGGAGGTTTTGTCTGTATGGATTTGTGAGGTCTTCTCTGTAGTTACGTTATGACAGATACCATACGCTTTTATGAGTGAAGGAAGAATGAAGGTCTCTCTGTGAAAATCTGCATGCATCCTTGTTGTCCGTATGTGATCTGATGGCATGATTGTTCAAATTCTGTGTGTGTTTCCGTCAGTCAGACCTCTGTGCATGTGTAGTTGCATGTGTACACCTGTTCTACATGAGCACTTGAAAGTTATGCCAATAGCACTCAGGGTCCCTGGGCTTTCAAGTGCACCGGGGTCAATACATCAATGAGCTTCACCATTCTCATACCCTTCAACTTACTCTTTTCCCTTCCTTCTTTTGCTCTTTTCTTTGCATACAGTATCTCTGAGAATATATATATATATATATAATCAAGAAACACCATTCCACTCTACAGTGTACAGAAGATACTAAACGATAAGAGTCAATAACAATTTGTGAGCTTATTGAACAAAAGCAACAGTGAGTGTAATTGATTTTTCCTTTTGACACTAAAATTTCATAATAATTGAACATTTAATCCTAAAGAGAATGTAAAAGCTTGGTCTATGCATGTTCTTTTTTTTTTTAACTGCACAGTTATCTCTGTCGATATTTACAACGATGAAATCTAATTGCAGCACATTTTAATTGATATTCCCATAACGGGGTTCACTGCTTGCATCATTGCGACTATTAATGCATGAGCACAATAAAATAAAAGAATTTTGAAATAAATCATTTGCACTGCATGTCTTCTAAGAATGGAGTCAGTATTACTTTTATTAGAATTATGAGTGGGTAGTTGGGCAGTAATTTGGTCTTTAATATAGGTTGTTGTGGGAGCTGTGCTCTTGGCTCAGGCCTCGCTACTTTCGCTCTGCCCTTGAGATTGTGCAGACACATGGCAGATAATGTTCTGACACCAGAAACTGAAAACCGTCAGGAAATCCTAACAACACTCTCTCTTGTCCTTCTCTCATGCTCTGGAGAAGAGCGGCAAAGCTCTCAAAACAGGCTTCGCTTACTGTAAAGACCATAGCTGTGTAATACTCACAGCCAAACAGTCATCCGTTTCTGAATCCTCTTTAACATGGAATGATGTTAGAAGTCAGTGATGAGTGTTTACTTTCTATATATATATATATATTTATATATATATATATATATTATTTTAGATTATATACATTTTTAATTATTATTTTGAATCCAATGTCCAATATCTCTCAATAAGAAACACGCACTGTAGAGTAGCCTATTAGAACCTAATGTTTGCCTACTTACTATTTACGTGTTCATAATGTTCCATGTTGTCACATTGGCCTAAAACCGAATGCGCCTATTTTATTTAGTTATTTATTTATTTATTTTCTACAAATATTAGCAAACATCCAGACTAGTCATTAAATAAGATTGGAGTATGAAAATGTTTGTTGCATGGGGTGTCGGAAGGGTTAATTGCCTTGTTCCCACAGTCTGGGCTTTGAGCGCAAGGTCAAAGATCTCATTTTACCGAGCGCACGTGCGCGCCGGATTTCTGCCGGCACTGCAAAATCCTGCAGGTCGCAACACAACTGAAGGCCTAAACACACAGCAAGAGAGAGCGAGACTTCGCACAGCTTCTGCTTTTGGCTTTAATTTTCTCCTTTTTGTTTCTTTCAAATGATGTAAAACAGCCTAAAACGTCCTATTATTGCACGGCCTGTTTAAGTAACGCGCTATAAACTGATAAAAAGTGAAAGTGAAAAGTAAGTGTCTTAGATTTGTTTTTGTTTTCTTAAGAAGGAATGATCTATATGTAATTGTATTGAAATAACCCGTCAGTTTAACCCGCGAATACCGCGTCATTAACAGTAAGTGCGCGTTTCTGCGTCTGGGTCGTTTGAGCTCAAAGTTCAGAGAGAGACAGTCTGCAGGACACCACCCGCTCAAACTACCCCACGGAAATCTCGTTCCTCGGCCAAATTTTCAATAAAAGTTGATTGATGGCTAATTGATTACTGGATTGCAGTGATGCGTGATAACAATGCGGCGTACAATTAAGCCGAGATGTTGCGTAACTTTGACAGACACAGGAATTGACGCATAAAATAAGTGGCCACGAAATCAATGCCATTTCACTGACTTTAATAAGCAAAATAGGAAACCATTTCTTCCAAAAACAGCAAAAACGAAACAGAAACCAGCCTGAATGGAATAGTCCGAATTGAACTCTATTATTTTTCCATTTATATAAACAGATTTGAAAATTGATCCCCTCATAATACATGAAATTAACAAACAAAACAACAACCCGCTGCTGCAGTTTACATTTGATTTCAACACAGTTGAATCAGTAATAAACCAAAAAGATTGTTAAATGCATGACTTTTTAACAATATTTCTAAGATGCAAGCACCATGCTTATTCAATATGATCTGACAAGTTTGTTAATTTAATCATTAAAATAAAAACTATGCATCTGGCCAGCAGAACCAGAATCTCGACATAATAATAAAACAAACAAAAAAACAGAACAATAACATGAGACATAATTTTTCATTTTGAGATTATGCAGAACCTGAATCCCTTATTTTTTACTGACCGGCAGAAAAAAAAAATAAAGGAAAACATTTAACATTGATCATTGAAACTCTCCATTGAAATACATGCGTAGTTTTCATGTTAGGCAATAATACACAAACCCCTGATTTAGGAAGCCTACACCCTCGAGCTGGATTATAATAACTACAGTTTGAAATGTTGGTTTATAAAACTGGCAGCTCATATAGCTCAAAAAAAACGTCGATGGAAGTGTGCCCGTTCGTTGAAATCCTACCCATCAAAAAAGATACGACCTATAAGTATTGCTTATGTTATAGAATAGCAATAGATTATGCAACAGCCTGCATGAAGACAGGAAAAAAAATACACACACACTCTCTCTCTCGTGTCCTGCTACAACTAACGTGAGACTATGAGCACCAGTTCAACTTAAAGGCGTGCTTTAAATCCACTTATGACTACAACTGCGTGTGCGGTATGTCTTCCTCAAAGGCGGTTTCTGCTAAAACAAAGAAACAATCAAAAAGTCGAAATGAAAACTGCCAATACAAAAAAAAAAGTAATTCCCCCAAAAGGTGCGCTTCTTTTACAAAGTTTGCTTGCTTTAAATGCAACTGCAAAATGCCCGTCACTGGAAATCAATTCCCAAAACATGAAGCTAATCAGAAAAGTTCGGAAAACAATCAGCTCTTCGATGTCGGTTTGTAGGTTTGCTGTTGCATATATTTACAAGTCCAAATGAACCCATACAACGAGCGACCGGAGAGCCAGTCTCATATCCCCCAAAAAAGAGCTAAAGATCAAAAACATGCTCTTTATGATACATAATGAACAGAAAGAAAGAAAGAACGAAAGTAAGGAAGAAGAGAGTGTATAAAATAGAAATTATTACCATACATGTCCAGCATGCAGGATTAATATCTTAATGCAGATTTATGTGTATGTTTTTGTCGTTTTTTTCCTTTTCTTTTTAATATATATCTATATATAACCAAGCAGGCAATAAACCAATGAGATGTTGCATAAAGTTCCCCCTGTCGCCTCTCTCAGGCGCGTTATACAGGAGAAGTAAGGTTTGCATATTGTGGTGCTCTCAACTTTTCTGGCCAAGTGGGAAAAATGTCCAAAGTTTCTGTCCCCGCTTAGCACAAATATTTTTTTTTCCTTTTCTTTTTCCTGAACAACCGAGAACAAACCAGACGATGGAAAGAAGGATTTATCTGAAGTTATCCTAAATACAAAAGCCAGTTCTTCGCTTTTTCTTTTTGTCGTGAGATCTCTACGAAAGGGGAAAAAGTCCTACTACAAGCCACTAATCTACATTTCCCAGAAGAAAAAAAAAGAAAGAAAAGAAAAAGAAAAAAAAAAAAAATTCTAACATGTTCTTCGCGTTTTAGTTGCCAAGATCTGTGGCGATGATTACATATGAGATTATTATTTCTTGTGGATTATTCTTCTAATACGAGTACTGCTGTTATGTGAACGAGCGCAGAGTGTCTCAGGCATAGGAAACACACACACACTCACACACTCACATGAAGAACTCTGGAGAGGACGGGTTGTCGCTGGTGGATCCTGCCTCGCGGAACCCGTTCGCTCCGCTCAGTTTCTCGCACTTGAATTTGTAGGCGTCTCTCTCTCGGGCCAGCCGGTTGATCTCTTGCTTGAGCTGCTCCACCTGGTTGATGAGCTGCGTCTTCTCGTTCTCCAGCACGTGCTTCTGCTGCACGCGCTTGAAGCGGCACGACTGCGCGTAGCCCCGGTTCTTCAGGGTCCGGCGTTTCTGCTTCAGGCGGATCACCTCATCCTTGGTGAAGCCCCGCAGGTGTCGGTTCAGCTCGCGCACGGACATGGACACCAGCTGGTCGTCGGAGAAGCGGTCCTCCACGTTCAGGCCGCCCCCCGCGCCGTGGTGACCCTGCTGGCCGGGGTGGTGGTGGTGGTGGTGACGGTGATGGAAATCCTGGTGGGACCCGGGCGAGGTAGGAGACGGGCTGTCGGGGTCCTGGCTGTGGTGGTGGTGGTGGTGGTGATGGTGGTGACCCGTCATGTCATCGGGGTGATGGGGAATCGCGCCGTATTGTTGGTGTTGATGTTGTTGGTGTTGTTGGTGGTGGTGCTGCTGCTGTTGCGCATGGCCGTGGTGGTGATGGTGCGCTCCCCTGTATCCATCAAAGCCTCCTGCTTGCAACTGCTGCTGCACATGAGGGGGCGGAGGATGGCCGTGCGCCGTGGCACCGATCAGAGCCTCCACCGCGTCTTCGGGCGTCAGGCTTAGCGTCTGCGGGTCGATCTGCTGCGGATACGCGCCGCTGGGCAGCCAGTACATGTCCTCCAGGTGGTTCTTCTGCTCCGTGGGGCTGAAGCTCGGGGAGGACGGCACCGAGCTGCACGGTGTGCTGATCGGAGTGGAGGACACGGAGCCCTGCGGCTGGAGGCGATTGCACTGCCGTATGTTGGAGCGATCGAGCCCCGCCATGGCCTCTTTCTTCACCTCGAATTTCATCAAATCAAAGTCATTGACATATTCCAACGCCAGCGGGCTGGTGGGCAGCTCGGGCCCCATGGCGAGATCGGCGCTCATCCCTGTGTCCCTGTTCTTCAGCAAAGAGTTAACCAGCGTCGCGAAACCCGACTTTTGCGTTTCTTCCCCCTCTTTGCGCATGCAGTTTTCTGGATGGGTCTCCGAACGCGACGCGCTCGAGCGCTGGAGCATGCAAGGAGTCGCTCGAAATGTTCTCAAACGGGAGAAAGCAAAATAAATAAATAATAATTTAAAAAAAACTTTCTGTAGGCTACTAATGCACTGCGAAAGACATTTGCCTCATATGGACGCGCAAAGCTCGACAGCCGCAGTCTTTGGTCAGGACTGGAGAAAGTCAGGTCTCTGTCCCGTCGCCGCGCTTGAACTCAAAACATATATAAAGGACGAAAATGAGTACCGGACAAGGGTTCCCGTCCCGATCCCGGATACTCCTAAATATGTCCTTAAGCCAGCGAAGCAGCGTTGAGGTGGATGGGCGCTGTGTTTGTCCAGCTCTGCACCGCAGAGAGTTCAGCTCGCACTCACTCCTGAGTATTCAGACTGTAGCGGGACGCCCGAGCCTTCTGCGCTGTTATAGTCTACGCGCGCGTGACGTCAGAGGAGGCTGGCGACCAGTCAGAGCTGGAGAATTAGCATAATGATCGTTGTTTGTTGTGTTGTCAGCTGACGGGATGAAGAAAGGGAGAGTGGTATTTCGTGTATTGACTGATTTGATATGCGCGCGCCTAACGAGAAGTTTGTTCTGCAAACTACATGCAAAATCAAGCATACTGTAACTGGCCATATTTTCAAAACGTCACGTTCTCATTAAATAAATAAATACAACGTTTTTACTTTACCTCATTTATTGCGTCCAGGTATGCTCTTTATTTGAATTTAAAACAGCATATAGGCTCTAAATTAACTTCATGGCGCGTTTAAAATGAAAGCAAACCTTGAGATGCTTTGTGAAAGTGTTTTATTTAAAATATAGACCGTACGAGTGTAAAGTGTAGTCTGTGACATGCAGCAGCAGGTTGTTGCATCAACCAACGTTTGCGCAATACTTCAACACAATTGTCGATAAATCCTGATAATAGCAGCCTTTATCCGCTTTGTGAAAATTACTCAACTAAACAAACATGTACGTGTTTGTGTGATTTACAAGAACACAAAGGTTGTATTACTATTTTTTGAATTATATATTGCAAAACATCAACAGCGGCGTCATATTTTAAGTCGTCTGTAAATTAATAAAGTTTTGCGTGAACGAAAACGCCCGGGACAAATCAGGTGCATGTGTTATTGCGATATTTCTTGACTCTTGTATCATCAACACGACGAGCTGATGCGAAAGGCTGGAACTGCGCTGCGGGTGACGCTAGATTCAGGAAAACTCACCCAACGCTGCCCTCATGCGGCGCCCAGTAGCCGCGCGCTCCTCTCGTGCGCTACCGCTAGACTGTAAGATAAGTCAGTGTATCTGTAAATAAACTGTAAGGAATAATGAGAATAAATAAATCATTTGCATAACTGTGAACTGAAACTTGAGACCTAAAACTGTTGCCTGAAGAGTAAAAGACGCATTGTGCATCAACGAGTCTTTTGATCATACATATTTCATAACAGGCATGGCCACAGCTTTGTGTTTAAGACTATTGATTATAAGTCATATACACAAACACATTAAGTATTTATTAAAACTGCTTTATTATAGGCTAATTCTGTAAGTAGGCTATAATGCCAATGTGACTAATTAGTAGGCTACTAAACTACTGTTTTTTTATTCCTGCTCCAAAGTCATATATCATATTCGAAATTCTTTCTTCTGTTAACGACATTTTCTCTTTCCGTTCTTTTATTACATGCATTTTACTATTCGCCATTTAATATTATTTGTCGTCGCCTTTGGTTAGAATTAACTTTAGGAAACAGTCGCAGAAATGACTGCTGAAAATGTTGGACACAATCAGTGCTCTCAGTTCATTTAACAATGCTCACTAATAATATAT
>JAUYWG010000061.1:1182556-1209845 GCA_034779775.1 Enteromius afrohamiltoni | reverse complement strand
TGTTTAAATCATTTAAGCGTCACTTACCAATACACACGAATCCTTCACATCTAATATACTGTATATTATTGGGTTTTAATTATTTATCCACTATCACTATTTTCCCTCTGTCGGTTATCGCCCATTCTACTTACCATTTCACTGCATCGCATCTCCGCGTCAACTATAATGCCAACTGTTAATTATTTGATCGATGTTTACTAATACAAACCCCTGAACGCCAGCTAAAAGATCACAGATCAGTCGAGTAGACCTGTTCGGTCTGCCGGTACCGGGCCCCGTTACGCGCGGCGCCGGGCCCGTACAGTCATGCGCTCTGATTCTCTCAGACTCGCCGCTGCTGCTGCTGCTTTCTCTCTCTCTAATGGAGACGAGATGCTGAAAAACTCTCATGTCAGCAGCATATTGGTGGTTAATGATCTATTAAGTGATCCTCTTGCTTATGGACAGCGGAAAAAGTGTTGATGCACGCTTATTTTGGCCTAATGAGATTCCCATCCTACGATTTTTAGGAATGAATAAGAGAAATAAAATCAGCTCAGAGATGCTTCATAGAGCAGTTGTCAAAGGGAGACGTTGTGGACCGCGCGCCGCTGAAAGTCCCAGGCCTCACATATTTACTGGGCTTGGAAAGGATGCTGTTTTTTGGCTACTTCTTTTTTGCCGCTCATCAGGAGATAGGACGTTCAGCCGTGGGCATTAAGATAAGTATGACACATTCATGAATTTTATTAACTCATGACTGTGTTTTTGCAAGTGTGAAGACGAGCCTAGCCGAGTGCGTTTTTGTTGGTTTTAGTTTATAACATTGAAAAATACATTCGGGAGGAAATGCACATTTAATATTGAATGATTTCATTAGATCAGTGTGTGTGTGTGTGTGTGTGTGTGTGGCAAAGAGACAGACAGACAGACAAAAAGTCCTCTCTCTTCTCGTGTTTCCTCTGCATCCTTCTCTTGGGACACACAGGTAATGGGCGGTTGCGAAAAGGCTCGCGCTCTGCTGTCTAGAAGTGAAGAGTGGAAAACAGAATACATCATCTATTAGAAGAGGTGGTTATTAATATGTAACAAACACGAATATAAAAACTTAACCCGACTTAGCGTTATAACATCAGGACGTGACAGAACAACTTCATACTCTCACGGCCAGTCAAGTTATGTCGTGACATTTCATAGCTATTTAAATGAAAAATGTACGCATTTTATTTACGTCTCAAACCAACGAAAATTGTTCTTTTATGACGTATAATGAATTACGTATAGAATATTCGTTTAATACAAATAGCATACTCGTGAAATAAACAGGTTTGTCTTTTAAGAGAAAGTGTTTATACATCATTAGCAGCGTATGTCTTTAAAAGCATCCTTAGACATCGCTTAAACAGCGCTGCATTAACATACAGGCTACGAAAATTGGGACAGCAGTTGATGTGAAACCGATATAGGAAAAAAGACACACATGGAGACTTACATCGCCCCGACACGCCACCGAGGAAAAGGAGACAGGTGGATCCGAGTGCAGCTCATCTGATATAAAATGTGTCTCGCAGGAGAGCGATCCACTTCACAAAGTCAGTAACTTGTAACTTCACAACCTGAAGCCGAAGGATTTACAAGAATATAACGCCCCTAGTGGACAAAACCTGAGCAGAGAGCAAGTCAAGCCTGACACCTTTTTTACGCGCAAAGAACAAACAAGCAATTCGATTGATTAGCTGAGAGATAAATAAGTAAATAAATAAATGTAGCTACGTATTTGCTCAGGAAAACAACAATAGGCTATATCACATTTGCTTTAATCGAAATGTGATATTTAACATTACATTCCCACTGTTTGAGACAAATACACCATGGACCCACAAATCAATGGCTTTTTTGTAATTGCGTTTTAAGAGAAATAGGATTTTATTTGAAAACTGCATGCGTTTCTGTTTCTGCCATCAATTTATTTTTGACGGTGTATTACAGTGTGTTACCCGACACTTTCTTCTGATCCTGTTCCACTTAAAATATATAAATACTCGTACGTTGCCTGGTATTATCTCGTTTATTAACCCAATTTACAACCTTTTCAGTTGAAAACAGTTTAGTGCTCGCTTTTATGAAACATTTTAAGGTTTTGAATGAAGCTATCCTAGTGACTGATAAAGGGAAAAGTTAAGCACACAGCTACTAGACACGGAGTTATGGTGTATTTCTGCTTTAAGAATTCTGTCTGACCTACATGATAATCACCACCCTATTATCATCAATCATCGTTATATACTGTCTTTATTATTAATATCCATAATTTACTATATGAATGCACGCATAAGAGACCTAAAATACAGGGGTATTAGAAAATACAAATGATTGGAAATACAATGTTTCATAGTGCTGCTTTTTTCAGATTGAGTTTGTGCCAAATTAAGCGGTCATTATATGGGCTTATTATTCGCAGCCTGTAATCGGACGCACTTTACGTGCACTCAGTGTGATTATACGAATGAGCCAGGCGTTTATTTCACAGGAAATCTCAAATGCGGGGAAATATAAAGTGTATATTCTTATATGATTAAATTCAGGATATTTGTGTTAGCCTGTTCGTGAAATTTAACATATAGCTATAGCCCCAAATTAAGCCTGTATTGACTCAAACTTATTTGAAAAGTTTTACGCGCCGTCTCCAACAGTATGCTAATTATTAAACAATAGGTTATTATGCTTAAAATCATAAAGCACAAGTAAAATGCAATGCAGAATTATCTTTTATGAATTATGCATTTTATATTTTGCGCCTAATTCAAATTCCATACAGTGAAATGTGGATACATTATATTGCTAAAAAGATATATTTTCTGGAAAAAACAAAACAAAACAAAAAACACTTTATTATAAACATGAGAAATAGATCAGTATTAGAAAAGCGAGGTTCGGGAGCAGATGTGAGGCATTAAAGTGCATGTAGGATAGTGTGTGAATTAGGTATAGACTTTCTACAATTTAGCATACTGTGTCTCTCCAACACTTCCAAAAAAAAACAAGAGCGATTTTTTTTTAAACATGCTAATATAACACAGATGTGCTATGATTAGTCTAATTCAGCGAGTACAGCTGGATCCTAATAGAAAGTTCCGCCAGAGTTTGATGCAGGCTGAGAGGAAAAGCGATGGGAAATGAGAGGAAAGGTGAATAATTCTGAGCTGGGCGGCAGAGAGCGCGGTGACGGAGGCGGATGAGCAGAAGAGGAGGAGAGGTGCTGGAAAAAAAGAAGAAGAAATGCTCGCTAAAAATCATTAATCTTGCCGAGATCTGTCACGGCACGCCGGCGACACAAAGAGGGTCCAGAGAGTCGGAGCAGTGAAGTCAGTGACCCGCTGCCAATTGCTTGTGAAAAGCCCACCAGCCTTTAATAGACTTTTGCTGATCCGACACTTGTTTGCGGGCCGGCACAAAGGGCCGATGTGAGCACCTGACAGCAGCCCGCAGGCCCCGGGCTCCACTCCTGCCCCGTGATGAATGACCCTGAGCCCGAGAGGAAGAGGAGGGTGGGCACAGACGGGCTGAGGGGGTGTAAACAGAGCTAGGAGGCATGGACGGCGATTTGGGGAATGTAATGTTTAAAAAGGATAGTGAACATGGGGCAAAGATGAATTCAGATTTTATTGAAACATTACTTTCATTTTTATTATTATTTTGTTTACTCAGTCATTCATGATTTCTTTTGCTCGTTTCTTATTTATTTAGTTGTTTATTTGTGTCTATCCAAGTATATTTGTTTGTTTGTTTGTTTATACTAACTTGCAAACCACATAATGTTATGTTACGGGTGACAATAATAATAATAATAATAATAATAATAATAACAAAGGTGCATAGCAATGCCATAAAATAACTATTTTGTTTTTTCCCCTTTTAAAGAACATTTTAAAAATCTAAAGAACCCGTTTTCACCACAAATAATCTTTTACGGTATGAAACGTTTCTATGGATGTTAATGGTTCTTCATGGAACCACAGATGCTAATAAATAACCTTTATATAAGAGTATTAGGTTACAGAAAATTAATACCAAAATGAATCTAAAGAAGGAAAGAAAGAATATAACAAACAAACACAAACTTTTGTTTAGTTCTATGTTACCATGTTACACAGTATTGTGATTTATTTATTTATTTATTTTTAGAGTTCTGATTTTATTTGTTAGTCTAAACCTGCTTGCTGTTATAATCTTGTTATTAATGGGAAACCCTTTGAACTACAAGATTATCTCCTCTCAGATAACTGCAGAGAGAGAGAGAGAGAGAGAGAGAGAGAGATTTTCTCACCCCTTACTCAAAGACAAGGCCGTTTAGCCTTGATATATTGGAGTCTGAATGCATTCCATTCTCCCCCACAAAATCAAGTGGTTTGCTCCATTCCTCACCAGAACATATGAATATAGACTGTTCCATCACACCAACATATTTCACTCTTCCTCTCTACAGAAAAGTTAGAAGGTGGTGTAAAAAAGTTAAGGTTTCTTCAGTATTAATGGATTATCCATTCTTCATATTTATTTAGTTATTTGAGCTATTTATTTATTTTTATTTTCATTTATTTATTTATTTTTGATCAATACCATGTGTTTGTTGGACTCGGCATAGTGCATCTGTGCCAAAGTGATAAAATATGCAGTTGTTTTGGAAAGGGGGATGGGGATAGAGTGAGGACACGCAAACACACACACACACACACATACACAGAGAAATGAACGATGTGCGCAGGCCCTCATCCTCCATCATGTCTGATTAATGTTGGTATGAAGTTAGTAAGAGGCAGTCAGGCAGTGGTCTACAGTGCTGGCTATAGCTTGACTTTCCTGTATAATGCAAAATCATTAGTTATAGATACACACATGTGTTTCCTACACGCATACACAATATTTTTTGTTCCAGATGTATAAAACATATAAGCATGCTTCATGACATTACCTTTTACCTTATATGCATTACAACAGAGTAAACAACAACAATAGCATGTTGTCAAAATAAACAAATTAAATAATGAAAAAATTATGGTATGATCTTTATATATATATATATTTCACTGAAGCAGGACAATTTTAAAAGTTAGCAGACACTCTGTTTAGTGTGAGAATAATATACAAATATAAAGCTATCTAAATAATTAATGAAATCATGAAAATTGAGAAAATTATACAAAATCGGTTCCTGAGGCAGAACCTATATGAATACTTACTATTTAGGTACTAATACGTGCCTTTAATGTATCAACATGCACTCGTTAGGAGTCAAAAAAGCACAAAATTGCACCTTTTCAAAAGACACCACCCCAATTTGCATCTTTTTTACTTAGAATATACAATTTTTTTTTCCCTGAATGACACTTCTGCATATGCAGGACCTCTGAGTCACAGGAAGTGATCTCATTAATTAACCACAAACGACAGGATTATATGGAACATATTCATATCAATATCACCCCCCCACACACAAACAGAAACTCTCCTGTCGAACAGGTACAGACATGGAGAACGTAAGAAACCTGTGTCCGATTGAGAGAGAGATGATAACAAAAAAAGAAACAGCAAACAAGGGGGGGTTGAATATAGCTTGTAAATAAATCTGTTTGGGAATTGGGGGTGTACAGATGAAATATGGAGCCCGGGATGTAGAGCAATGTGAAAAACTAGGGAACGCCAGGGAATAACAAATCTTCCCACGTAGCTCCCCGGAAAAATAAATACGCGGCTCTGTAAAAGCCATCCATCTGGGATACGAATCACAACAAAGACGTTCCCTGAGCGCCCCTCCTCTTTCCCCCAACCTCCTCGTCCTACACCTCCTCATCTACTCCTCTTATTTCTGTTTATTTATTCTCTCATTTTTTATTCCTGTTTATTTATTTGTTTGTTTGTCAAATCAAATGGAAACTGCCGGTGGGGAAGTCAGGGGGTTGTTTATTGGTTTTATAAATGAAAAGTGATTTTTCTCTCTCTTAAATGGTTTCGGTGGTGATGGGTGTGTGTGTGTGTGTGTGTGTAGCTCTAAGTAATGACTGCACACAAGGGATTTTATAAACAAATACTACCGGTGACCATTTAAAAGTCTTGCTGGTATATTGGATTGAACTAGTCCAAATGAAAAAGATGCTTCATAAAGCCAGAGCCTGACACACATTCATTTTGTCCGTCGCAGAGTGCATTAGGACTCTGCATCATTGACATGCTGTAAATTTGAGGGATATTAAAGATCTGATAGGAAAAGCACGGCCTTTGATGCCTATCGAGAGAGAGAAAAATGGTAGAGTTTTCCTAGTTTGTAGCATTGCCTGTCAAAAAACATTGCATGAGAAATTTTAAAGCAAGCTTTCATCAACACTTCAAACAGAATACTGTACTTTCACATCCACTGTTTAACATTACTGCTTAGAGGGAGATTAATGCATTTATTAAGTAAATAAATTATGTACATTAAGAGAAATTAGACGATATATATATATATATATATATATATATATATATTCTTCAACATAAAAAAATAAAAATATTTTTTTAATATCTATTTTCTAATTCCTATTTCTCTCTCTATATATATTTATGTATGATAAAACAGTTAACCAATTTATTTATTTATTTTTGTGTGTATTTTTATGTTGCACTATGTTAACTGAAGTTTTGATCTGAATGGGTTTACTTGGTGAGGTCTTCTTTATTCCAAGTTAGAATCCCGATTCTGCTCAGCAGGCATTATCTGAAGCACTTCTGTGATCTGTATGTTTCTTTTTTTTTTCTTTCTTATAATTGCTCTTTAATTGCTTTCTAATCTTTCAGAACTAAGCACCTGGACCTGCTTCTGGAGAAGGAAAAACGAATGTCCCGTTCTGGTTTACTGTTTTGTTGAACTATTTGCTGGAAACACGTGAGTCTGAAATGTTGAAACTTTGTATATGAGTGTTAATAACACATTGTATTGTATTTAAGGGTTGAACTTCAGAGTGGAAACCTTTAAATTGCAATAATTGATATTTTTGTGTGTGTATGAGTATGTGTGTGTTTATTTTAATTAATCAATTAAAGGTCTTTTACTATATCTTGCAGGGGTCACTTTTTGGTCTGTGTTTAGTCACTCTATCATATGAAATGGATGTTTATTATTCATTTTTGTTTGTAAATAGGTGATGTATTGCACCCATATCTGCTATGGTGAATGTTTCCAAGAAATTTCCTCTCTTTTATCAATCGCTGAACCAAACCATGTATCACTGCCATCCCAGCCCATGTGCCACATAAATTAAATGAGTTTCTCTTTGTGCTCCCAACAGCGTGACTTTGTTGCTATTTCCAGGCCTGAGGTATATCATTACTACCGCGTGCTTAAAGAAACTCTTGTATGGTACAAATGTAACTCTTCAACCTTTCTTGTTTCTCTGATTTCACAGATTTTGTTCTATGAAATATGCAACTATTCTTTTCTGCAAGTTTTCTTTTCATCTGAAGTTTTCATCTTCTCCTTTCTCAAAATTTTGCCTAAGAATAAGAAAAGAAGAAGATTAGTGCTGTCAAATGATTAATCGTGATTATTAACTTTTAAAATAATTGTTACATTATATATGTGTGTACAGTGTATATTTATCATGTATATAGAAAACCACGTGTGCATGTTTATATTTAAGAAAAATAATTTCTATATTAAATATATTTATATATGACATACATCATATGAACATAAGTATAAACATGTAAATACATATAAATATTGCCAAAATATTTACTGTTATATATTAAAAATAAATATACACAGGACACACACATATATTGTGTAAACAAAAACTTTTGTTTTAGATGCAATTAATCACAATTAATCATTTGACAGCACTTAATAATAATCATAATAATACATTTCCTATTAGTTATTTTGTGCATTGTAACATTAATATTTGTTTAATGTTATTTTATATTCTAAGTGAAATTACACTTTATATTGATTGTATGTTTGCTGTATTGAATTCCATTCAGACCCACTGCCAAAGGTTAAAAAATCAAGGGGAAGGATCATTCTGAATTCAAGTGTTTACTGTAATAGGATGCCATCTTTGGATTAAGTCAATTTGTGACGTTTTATCCTTGATAGATATTTGACGGTCAGCTATTGGAAAGTGGAAGCATTTAGGAAAAGCAGCAACTCAGCCATGAAAAGAGGACCATGTAAAGCGCATGGGTCACTGAGAGCTGAGGAATATGTGTATAAAAGTTGCATAGCTAAAGAGTCTCAAACTTCCACTACCATTAATAGAGCACAAAAACTGTGTGGAAGGAGCATCATGGATTGGGTTTCCGTGCCCTAGAAGTTCCATGAAAGCATCATGTCACCAAGCAACAGATGAAATGTTTAAAGCATGTCACCTCTAAACTCTGGAGCAGTGCAAAACCCATTTTGCGTATTCACCTTTATTTATATAGTGCCTTTAACAATACAGACTGTGTCAAAGCAGCTTTACAGTAATAAATAGGAAAATAGTGTGTCAATAATGCAAACGTGCAATACTACACACTCAGTTTGCAGTTAAAGGCAATTCATCACTCAATCCAGAGACGTCATCGTCCAGCTCAGTTCAGTTTAAATTGAAGTTGAAATTAAGTTGAAATTAAAGTCCTGTTCAGACTGTCAGCCCAAATCTGATTTTTGTGTAAATCCGATTAAAATTTGATCATATTTAGATAGTCTGAATGGCAACAAACTACATGAAACCTGATTTGTGCAAATCCGTTTTGAGCTCAATTTGTGTGTACCTTGGTCACATCTCAAGGTACCCTTTTGCGTCTTTTTTCAACGTGAATGGTCCTCAGTTGGTTTCAGTTTTGAAAAGGGGTGCCTTGACCTTCAAAAAGTGACGCAAAAGGCTCCTGACTACGTGTCAACATGTGACGAGTTGGGGTGAGATTGTGCTGAATAAAGATGCACATTCCAGCTTCCTGCGTTCCCAATCCCTACCCCTAAACCTACCCCATACCCAATATGCATTCCATAAAATCAGTGGGAAATGATAGCTAATTAACAAGGGTGCAGAGGCACCTAATCATGAGCCTAAAACAGATATTTCCTGAAAAATTATCCCTCAAATCTGATGAAGAATGTTCCAGGAACATCTTGTACATGGTGAATTCACTCACCCACATGCAACCCTGGAAGTATATGACTATCTTTGCTCATTGACATTTAATTCCAAGAATTTTTGCTGCCTGTCACATCATAGCTCAGTATAATTACTAGTTAAGGATCTGTGAACATTCATGTAGTGCTATTAGCCAAGCAGTGTTGTCATGATGTTACTTTCCTTTAGTTAACATGGCATTTACAGCTTCTTTGATTGACTCAAAAATATATGTGGGTCCAAGGAATGGGAGGGAGAGCCTCCTAAAAAGAAAAGTTTTAATTAGCCCACTAATATCACTGGATCATGGATGCATGGACTGGAATCAACAATCAATTTTCAAAAAGCAAATCTGTGAAAACAGTGATGTCGTGTGCATGCATATTATGAGTTAAGTCACTTTGACATCATTGCTGTTCAGGCTATTCACAGGAAATTAAAAGAAAAAATGCCAGAAAAGACACAGAATTTGTTATTATTTTATGTTTCAGTGAACATGCGACTAATTCATATGAATTTGTACAATGTTCTTTATATATATATATATATATATATATATATATATATATATAATCTGTGAATGCTCCACTGATGGTTTGGTTTAGGGGTGAACCTTCATGCTTTATTTTTTTTCTAAAAAGCTGTCTAAAAGTTTTTCCATATAGATCATTCTGAAACATAGTTTGAATGTTTATTAATGAATCAGATAATTGAAAACATTTTCAGCTGTGTTTGTGTAAATGTAAGCATGTGTGTAAATTTTGCGAAAGACACATGTGAATTTGTAGTTTTGCATGCAAAACCTATTTAAAATAAACCAATTCCCAAGACTGATGTTTTACAATGTCATTGAGATTATATGCTCTTTCATGGCCCTGGGGACACACAGTGTTTCTCATCCTTTAATTTAGCACAGGCTTTGAAACAGGCAGATCTAATGGGGCCTCTTAATTCGGATGACAGGTTTAGCGGCAGTGAGTTATAGCAGAACAGCATGTTCACTTATTAAGACCAAGTGAGGCCTGGGTTAATGTAATGCACAATTTTTAGCTTACCTACCTCACCTGCTTCTTGCTTTTCCCCATACCTCCCTTTTCTTCTTCTCTAATCTTGTTTTCTTCAGTGTCATTCACAATGAATGAAGATCATACATTTGTGAGGTTGTCACAAGATACAAAAAATACATTTTATCACAGGAAAGATTCATGTGACATGTTAGAATATGATCATATACAGAAATCACCTCCACTGCATTAGGGTGTTGTTACCAAGGTTATTCTAAATGATGTTTAGTGCACTGCTGTGTAGTCACAGGTGCAGTTTCTGGAAAGCTGGTAGGTGGTCAAAAGAACTGATCCCTATGAAGTGTTCAGACCCATAGATATGACTCTACTTCTTCAAAGTTTTAGCCGTTTTTTAAACAGCACACCTTCTTTAATAAACCACAACTAGATGTAGCAGATTGTGTGCAGAATGAGTAAAGGCTTTTTAGCTTCAGTTTATGATTTCCATCCATTCGGAGGATATTGAAGCTGTTTGTAACAATATTTTACATATCAAGAAAATCAGAGAGTTGTAATTTATGTTCAAATGTTGATTTTAACCTTATTTGTACATTCTTTAACTACACCCTCCCTGCCCCCCCTTTTCTCTCTCTCTCTCTCTTTGGAGACTCCAGTGGTCTGGTCAAGCGTGGTGATCCATCTCTGTCAGCACACTAAAATGATAATGCCAATTAAATGAGACGGGTAATTGCTCTGGATCCCAGCAGAGCCTCAAAAGAGCAGCGGGTGTGGAGCAGGAATGAGAGGCCGACCCGTGGGACCCGTGGAGCCAGTCATGGAGCAGAAGAGAGACCAATGGGTGCAGAGATGTGATATGTAATTTTTAACCTCTACTGATCACCACTGGCCTCCACTGGGAAGAGCTGGAGACACGTAGTAGCACATGTACACCGCATACTCAGACGTGGACATGGACCAGGCTAGTTACAGGCTTTTGGCAGAACTAACCACAATGGAAAATAGGTCCCCATTAATTAGGTTTCCATGCTATTATTAGACACTCTTGTTGACAAGACGAATAGTTGTGTTTATTCGCTGTAATTATTTTAGCTACTTTATGATTTCATTGTTGAGCAGTACAGAGCACAATACAGAAAAGTAAAATAGAGTTCATACTATACATACACAGTGCATATCAAGTTTACCATCAAACTTGGTATGCACATATATTAGTCCATTTACTTTTAGTAATTAATGGTAAATAGTAATTGGTAAAGATTGTGTAGATGTCATAGGTCTTTAGAACAATTGTTATGTGTGGAGTCCTGTTTTATTTTCAGCTGATGGGGTTGAATGCACTGAATGCATTCAGTCATGCCAGCTTTGTCTTGGTGGGTGTAGACTCCACATGGTCTGTGACATGGGTGTTGAGTCTTGCTGTGGGAGAACCAGCTTACAACCAAGTTTAGCTCCTGACCTAATTAAGCACCACTGAACCAGCTAATAAGTGATGTTTTGTAAAAAAATTCGGCAGGAGCATGCACAGATAATTTACACTGCTGGTACATCATTAGTGATTACATTGTTATCCAATAACATCAAAAGAAGTGGCCTAAAAATTATCCTAAATGTCCTGGTATCTCTAAATTCAGCATTCCTCCACCACCCCAACTCTGCACCTTTAGCAAATTATCTCCTTTATTACGGGGGAGCACTTTGGTATTGGGCCGGACCCTGGATGGGAAGGGGACCCTGGGCTTTGGAGTTCCTCGACCTGGACGGTGAGCGTGATTTCACCAAGTACAAGATGTTCCTGGATCAACATCTTTGTTGATCCTGGAACAACATTCTAATCAACCAATCAGAATTGAGAAATAACTTTTCTAGAAATATCTGTTTTAGGCTTATAATCATAGTTAGGTGCTTCTACACTCTTGTTAATCAGCTATCATTTCCCACTAATTTTAGGCATACATTTTGTGTAGGGGTAGGTTTAAGGGTAAGGATTGGGATAAATTTATATTTTTGGATATTTTTGTTTTCATCCAGGACCAACAAAATATGTTGATCCAGGATCATGTCTTGCTTGGCACAGAGACCCTCCCTGGACAGCATGCCAAATATGCTTAATCTTTACTCGAATTAATTTTAAGTGTGAATTCATGAAAGATATTTGGGAGTAACATGGCCCTCCATGAGCAAGATTGGACACCCTGGTCTGGAACAAGAGATTGGAGACCATCCTCTAAAAGTTGCAATAATTCCTGACAGATAAATAATACTTGAGGTTAATGAGATGCTCCCTTTTTTAAGCATTAGGGCTGCATTTCCAAAATGATTTAAAAGCCTAACTTAGATCATAGAATTTAGCTCACAATGATTTTGAGAAACACATCACAGAACACTAAAGAAAGACACCCAGAGTCGCATCAACTTCTGCAGAAAGGGTGTTCAGCAACTGGAAAACCATATTCCTGTAGAGTTTATTTCCAACCTTCTGCAAACCATCTGCCTGGAAGTGTCTAGTGATTTTAACGATGCCGATTAGATGAATGTAGGAAGGTGGCCTATGGAAGGTGGTTTATTTTGAAAGTGCACTTTAGACATTCTACTAACAGTAAGTAACTTTGTAACTACATGTCAACTAGTCATTAGAGTATTAGTAGACTGTCTGCTTAATATCTTCTAACACATTATTTTGATGGGTTCACAACATACTACATACTGACTATCAGAAACTTAACAAGTATATGTCCACTTATTCTACTAACCCTAAACAGTTTACTAACAGTCTACTCTGAGAGTTAGTAGACATGGAGTTGATAATTAATAAGAATTAGTTTACTTGTAACTGACATGCAGTTAGAAAATTACTTATAGTTAGTAGAATTAAAGTGGACAATCAAAATAAAATGTAACCCTGTTCATGTCAACAGTGACATGGGTTGATTCTGTTAGTTCTTTCTCCATTGCCTATGAGGAATATCAGCATTCCAGACAGTCTGTGACTCACAAAATCTAAAAAGTAAGAGAAGAAGGTTGTCTGAGTAGAAAGCTTGTGGTATCACCTCATTAACCCTTTTCAAGTTTTCCTGGCTGCTGGTTTAAATTGGTCATTATCTGGTCATGAGCAAGAGCTAGTTGCTTAGGACCAACTTAAGACCAGCAAATGAACAGCTAAGAACGAGCTTCAGCCAGCTTAAACCGACAACCATGCTTCAAATCATACCTAACCAGTATATTCTGTTTTTTATATATATATATATATATATATATATATATATATATATATATATATGTTTTTTTGTTCCAAGCTGTGATTGTGTTCCCCTGCTTTTGTTGCTGACCAGCATCTTTGGTTTATGTAATGTATTGATCCACAAGTTGATGTTGTCTCTCACTATCAAAAGACGGTTAGTCTCCAATTGTCAATCCTGCAAAGTGTGTAGTGTATTTGCATCCTTTGCCAAGCAGCTCATGCAAACCCAATCCAGCAGCCCAACTAATAGGCACTAATCCATTTCATAAGTAGCTCCTTAACCATTATCAAAGCGGCCACCAAAATGAGTTAAAAAGGAGTTCACCAACAATGCTTGCTGCTTTGTTAATGAGATTTATAGCACGGGTGAGCCAAAATGCCCATGCACACGCTGTATTACATTGTCTCTTCCCGCTGCTTAAAAATAATAACAACAATAATAGCAATAATAAAAGCAAGTCATTGATCCTCCACCGTAACCTCCCTAGTAGTTTTCGAGCACTACTCGCTGTTGACTTATTGTGAAGTAGCAGCGTGCCAAATCCATAATTAGAGTCTTTTGTTGCCCCCATTGTTGTTGGAAATGTAATTATGAAAGATGAAACACAGCTTTCAATGAGATTGCTGTAAAATAGCATAATTAATATGGGGTTTTGTGTGAACAATTCCACTTTATGGCGGTCCCTGCGTTGCCAGTGAAATTAATTAAGTGTGCCAGGATTTATGAGAGAGGTGCCAGAATGAAAAGAATTAATCGGAGGTGGAAGATGGATGGGTACTAGAAAATGATGACGCCCAAGCGCAGGCTAAGAGCTAACTGCTTTAGGGGCAAGCTTCAGGGGATGGCCAAGACGCCACTGACGCAATTACACTCCTCTCACCAACAGCTGCACCAAGCCCAGAATTGGCTAATTTTTTTGGCTGTGGCTCTTCTTTATTAATCCAACCATCAAAACCCACAATTTCCCACCCCTTCTACTCTAAATAACCCAAACTAGACAATTACTCTTGCATGTCTCTGATGTACCGCAATGCATGATTATTTATGTTTTTATTACACTAGTTGCAGTGATTTCTTTTAATCCATTTATTTTTTCACCGTACACTCTTTTTAATCACAGATTACAATGCTCTACATCCCATTGTAATTAGTTCAAGAAGACGAATATGCAAACTACACAGAATATGTTTAAAGTAAATCAGTGTCGTGACTGAAGCAATCACAGACTACATTAAGACAAATGCCAACTCTGATCATTTGAGGAGGTTTTCTAGTGTGCAGGCAGTGTTACATTTAAAAGTTATGCATTAAAATATTGTGCTACTCCCATCTTACTTTTTCTCATCTGGCTTGTTTGTATTTAATATTTAAAAAAAGATGCATTTTTTTGGGCAAATGTAAAAACACTTTCCAGGCTAAGGAAAACATAAATTCAGAAAGCTAAATAAACCTTTAAGCTGTACTGGCTTTATAGATTGCATTCAGAAAACACATATGTCATGTTTATCTAGTTTTTTTTCTGTTTTGTTTTATTTTTTATATTGGAGTCAGTGAAGGTCTGCAGAAAAGATATTGGCTAATGAAGTAGGATTAAATGCATACAGTGTTATTTAGTATTACTGCAGGTTAGTGTCGTATTCTGTGTTTGCTTTTCACTGTTTTTATTCATTTTAAGGAATACTGAAGAACAGTTGCACTTACATGTTCACATTCAGTCTGGAACTAATCATATTTACACAGTGTCGATTTCTCTCAGTATGGGGACAGTACTGTCACTGGTGTAACTTCTTTGAATAGTTTACTCTTGTAAATGTATAACTTTACTTTTACTAGTCACTTAAAAAAGTTATCTGATTACATAATTCGTGTGACTTGTGTTACCCCTAAAATTGGAGATCCGTTTACACCTAAAAAAAAGTATTTTCATCTAGTTACCCTACTTTTAATATACAAAATCTAGTGATTTCCCACTGGGTCTTCGGAAGATTTGGGTCTTTCTTCATCACAGCAGGTGGAAATATATTTCTTGACCTCTCCTCCTCTTTCACCCCTCCCCACAGATTATTGGAAGCCGCAGAGCCATATAGCAGATTATTAGGCCCTTCAGTGCACCAGTGCCCTGAGCTGATGGGAGGCTTGCCAGAAAGCTGTGATAACCTTAATGGAAGACTAATTGGCCAACTCCTCTGTCCCAGACTAGTGCCATGGCGTCTCAGGAAAAAGACAAGCAATGGGACACTGGGTGTGCAGTGTGTGTGTACGCATGTGGAGGGGTGTTAGCAGCGCAGTAATTAGCCCCCCTACACTCAGACAAGATAAATGAAGTGTTGGTAGGCGCCTGGCTGCAAAGCGGTTGATTGGACAGGTACGACGGGAGTGTCTGTGGCCACTAGAGCATGTCCAGCCTCTGTAATTAACTACACACCACCCAGCCGTGCATTTAAGACAACACTCCCAGCACGGAGGTGCCCTTACTTACAAATTGGCATCCATTGTCAGCCTCGTAGAGTGATTATGAAATATTGTTTAATTTGTTGGGCAGCAGAGTCTGGAGTTGATTTTGATGAATCACACGTTTTTATTTCATCATACGTTTATTGTCTTGTGGTAAGAGACCCAGCACCAGGGGGTTAGACTTGTGCTGTGGCGCTTAGGGGTGGAGAGTGGGAAGATTGAGATGGGTATGTGTTTGTTCACATAACTCAACGACGGCTCATCTTAATGGGACACCTTTTTGAGAGACTTCTGCAGAGAAAAAGCTTGTGTAGATAGATGGATGGCTTAATAAAACATTTTGTATTTGGATTTTGTAATAAAAGATAGTGTTTTTATTTGACATGGATTTAAAAACTGTGTTTGGGTTCAAGCTTAAGTTTACATACTCTCTGTGCACAAAGATATTGAGCTCACAACATTCCTTTGTATCCCCGCTCAACCCTCAGTCCCTTTGTCACAGGGAGTCTATAAATAAATAAATAATAAAAAAACAAATCATGAAATTTAGATTTGACAATAACATCTAAATTTGATCCCCCATAAATTAAAAAAAAAAAATAAAGTTATTCCAAACAAACCATACAAATCTCACTAAAATTAAATAGATACACTTGTACAAAACAAACATAGTATTTGCATAAAGCTCCACCCCTCAGTGGAGCAAGAGCAGATGACGAGGCAAGTTTGCCAAATCTATTTTTGTAGAATACATAAAATGGTCCATAAGTGTCTCATGCCATATGTGAGGATTGTTTTTTTGGGTCTAATTATTAGCAAATCAGTTGCTCTAGTTCACAAATCTGATATGAATGTTTCAGCCAGCTCATAGCTTTTGTTTTTTTATGGTCTGAATGCTTCAGCTACTGAATACATGCTATTATGGTAATTATCAATTAAGAACATGTATATGCCTACAGCACTTTTAGATACTTAGATAGATCGCTAATCATCTAGCCACATGTTCCTACAACAATACTGTTATAGTGACATCATTGTGCCACCTCTCTAATTTCCAATAACTAAATCAGCACAGTTAATCACCTCTCCAATTATTCTGGCTTGTTTTACATGGACTTGCACAAGCCCTGACTCGTATCCAACCTCAGATCTGCCATGACATCATAATCATGCAGCAATCCTTCTATCCCAAGCGGCACTTGTGGTGATAACGTCAACTGATAACTAACCATACGATCACTGTTGGAGCTCTTGTCAAAGATTGTTTGAAGACGTAGCGGGGTATCAGGTTGAGCTTATTGAGTTATGTCATGACCTATTCAGTATTCAATATTCAAAAAGCGTGCTTGGTTTCCATTAATGCAATATTCACGAGCAGTCAGGTCCTGATGATATGCATTTCCATTGATTTGTATGATAACATAGTGAGGAGCTTTCAAATCATAGAAGGCAACAACACTTAGCAAGCATAAATACAAAGTTCCATTTGTTAATGTATGGGTTATATACCAAATACAGTGGGACACACCACATTGAACATCTGGGATTTTGTTTTCCTTTCAAGCTGAAGATGGAAAAAAATTGGATAGTTAAGAAAAAAGCATTATGACAAAAATCTTCCCTTCCTATGGTGATCACAACAATTTGTTTAAGGGGCATATGATGGAAGACAATTATTCAGAGACACAAACAAATATGTCCTTGGCATGTCTTTCTGATCTGAAAACATCATACTCAACACGCACACAGATCTTCTCCATTTCATGTTGCAGGTGAGATATGATAGGACTGATGGATTGGTAGAAACCAATCAAATTTGAGTTAGTCAAACGAGGGGTCTACTTGATGGGACTGGGGTGGTAGTGGAGGGGGTTAGAGGGAGTCATTCATTCATCAAAGTAAAACAATTACAAGTCGATAGTGCTTTTCAATTTGTAAGAATCAAAGAGCACAGTGAGACACCTTCTCTTCCATTCCTTCTTGTCCTTCTCTGTCACAAAGAGACAGATTAAACCTTCCCCCTTCCTGCTATTCTCTCATAACTGAATGTTAGTCCATGTTCTTTACACAAATTTCTCACTTAAAAAATTCATCATAATTCTTCCTGGGGGAAAAAATAAATAAAAAATATAATGCACCTTTGACCTTTAACTATGGATTGGCAACAAAAAAAGGGATAATAAAGGTAACAAAAGTGATTAATGCATCTTATCTGCTAAAATCCAAGTCCAATCATGATCAAATAAAAGAAGGCACACTTATTAAACATGTTTTAATTAATAGATGATATAAAGTATGTAGTACTGTATTCCAGAAAACAGTCACAACCACCAATTCCAAAAAAGAGAAAATCTGTAAACTGCAATAAAACCAAGAATCTATGATTTGTTCATTCAACCTATTCAACTTTTCACTTACCAATGTAAATTTCTTTTGGAAACATGGACACATTTGGATTTTGATGGCTGCAACACAATTCAAATAAGTTGGGAAAGAGGCATGTTTAACACCGTGTCACAAGCCTTCCTTGTTATAGCAATGTTTCATTATAAAAATAAGTATACTGGCTGTTAAAATTACTGACATGCTTGAACTTATAACCATGTACTTCCCATTAAACATATATCTTGATGGCAGTATATATCTCTGTAAAATCCCAGGATATGCCTGGGTATATTATATGTCAATGGTACCTTCACCCATGCCAATGGCCAGTCACTCATTCTGTTTGCTCTTATGCACCCCATACCATAACAGAAGCTTACTTTTGCTTCTGTCACTGGTGAAAGTCTGGATGGTCCCTTTGTTCTTTGGGACTGAAAACTAAAACTGTGTTTTTGACTATCTGAGATGAGCTCTGGCCCAGACATTGTTTTATAGCTTCTTTCGAGTGTAACTGATATTCAAGTTGCGTTTCTTGATGCAGCAGCAGACTGTGGGTTTCTGAAGTACTCCTGAGCCCATGTGGCTATATTTAACACCACATAATGATGATTTCTAATGCAATGCCATCTAAGGGGTCAAAGATCAAGAATATTCAGCTTTCCTCCCTTGCCCTACATGTACTATGATTTCTCTGGATTCCTTTTCACAGTATGATGTTTGGTAGATGGTACCATGTTTGGTGGGTGAAAGACCTTGCTTGATTGCTTGATTCGTTTAACACTTCTCTCGTGCATTTCTCTTGTAAAGACTGAGATGCTCCTTTAACATAATACCAGTTCACCTGCTGAACTGTTTTATGTGGCATTCTACAACCTTTTAGCTTTTATTTTATTTCTGTCCCAACATTTTTGGAATGTGTTGCAGCCATCAAAAAAAATATTGTTCATATTTACAAAATACATCTATGCTGGTCATTGAAAACTTTTTTCAATTTAATAAAAAGACATTGAAAAGAAATTGTAAAAAGACAATTTAACAAATAATAGACTGATTGCATTTGTCCCAAATTCTCTGGAATCGGCCTTGTAGATAAACCCATTTGGCTCTGTTTTGTGATTCTGGATTTATACCGCCACAAAACGAGTATCGTTTCAGTGCTTGTGCTTATGAACACATGAACATATATGTAAACATGTCTGAATCAGGGATTTTGTCATGGGCAACATGCACGTATGAAATACATTTGTGAAATGAATAGGAAAATTTGATGTCCATAAACTGCAAGGGTTCAGCTGGGAAAACTCTGAGAGGGAGCCAGCATCAATTCCAGGTTGTAATATTTCCAGTGCAATGTATTTCACCCAGTCACTGGTCCATCTGCAGTAATATGCTGTTAATCATCGCGTGACTGTTATTGGCACGGAGTTAAAGTGCACAGCCAGAGCGCTGCTCCTGACGACCCATCCAGGAATAAATAAATCCAAACGGAATGACACACGCATGCCTGTATGCAAATAGACACTAACAGCAGCACACACGTCTTTAAGCACAAAGGCCGGTGTAAGCATACATTTCCCCCTGCTGTGACTCCAAAGACAAATAGCCCATAAAAATGCCAGACGTGTTAACATATATGTTTCCAGCACAATCAAATCAATTTTCTCTAAGTAGCCATAAATGTGTTCGCTTTTAAAAGGCTCATGTTGCCCTCCCTGGCCTCCTCCTCCGTCCCGGAAACAAGGGTCACAACTCTTTTCTAATATCCCTCATTACCTCTTCCAATTCATCTTAACCACTGCTGACGAAAACAAGGGATGGCGAATTGAAATTTTTAGCAAGCTTTTCTGGGACTGCGGGACGACGTCTCATTAATCACTGCTTCCCAAGAAGCCTCTCGACAAAGAGAGCGAGGGGGGCAGCAGATCAGTAACCCGGCAGGGGGGTAAGATCCAGAAACCTGCCTCTGTTCTACCCCAGGCCCGAGGCTGCCCTTTGGCGCCCGTGGGGCTACGGCACACAAGAACGGGGTGCTCTGAGCTTGACTTCTTTATGGTTGCACTTGTGAAATGATAAAATGCATTGATTTGCTTTGGCTATATTTCCTTACTGTCCGTACCCCTGTTCCTCATTATCATGCAGTAGCTTGAGTTTTCAAGGGGAGGTCCAGAGAGGCCAATTGAAGCTGATACGTCCCCTACTGTGGCTGATTGTAATTGTAATTGACTAGAACAATTCTTTACATATGAAGCTTCTGTAGACCAGCCCCACCCCTGTTTGGGCCAAGACTCGCGATCCATCTCTTTCATGGGAGATGGCACTTTGCCTGAAATCCAGTTAATATTCAATGGCTCATTAAAAATAGATTGGGGGGCTATAAAAAAGGAAAGAATGAGAGAAAATCAGGCACATATGAGAACACGAAATCCCCGCATTTATTTTTAATTATTCTTTATGTCTCAAATTCGGCCGGAGGGCTCCCCTGGTCCTCGTTCTCATCCTCCAGTATATAGACAGCTTAAACATTAGGACAAAAGAGTCATAAAGAGTGAATCGTAGCAATTCTGAGCTGGATTGGTCCAGGGGGACCATAGCTCATTTCCACTGAAATATTGAAGAGCTTCTTAGCGCACCGAAAGACGCTGGAGAAAGTCCCAGGATTGACCAGGTTCCTATTGCAGACCTAGGGGTGTGTTTCCTAAAGACATTGTTAGCTAACCAGCGACCCAAATTCCGTCGTTACCATCATAGTTTAACAATTTCCTGAAACCAAACATTCACAAACAGCATTGCAAGTGGTTCAGACTTTAGCTGTCGACCTGTGGCTAGAAGCATAGTATTATTAGTAAAATTATGCTCTTGGGCACAATAAGCATGATAACATGCAGTGCAGTGTTCCATTCCATCCAAATATATATGCATTTAAAAAAATGGAAAAGTGCTTCGCATCACATCACTTTTTATTGTTGGAGTATTGCAGGTTTTTGAAAACGTAAGCTATTATTGCAGATCACTGCTCTAAATTATGATGATTGGTGATATTTTATTTGTTAATGACAATAATTAGGAGTCTTTTACAAGGCAGAGATCTGAAACCATTTATTGGCACAGAAGTTCACGATTTGCGATTCATAGCCCTCAGTTTTTCTGTTCATATGTTTATTCTGTCCTAATCAAACATACGCATATTCAAGATATGATCAGAAAAGCACATTTAGGATGGTTTCTGCGCAACTTTTTATAAATGAGGCCACAGAATTATAACTCCTTATGCAGGTTGTTAACAGCCTTGTATTGTTGAACCAGTGTGGTGGAGATGCAACAGTATTCAATACTAGCTAGTTTGTTTCCACAAAAATCAAGCCCACCATGGTGGTTAATCAACGAGGTACACCGCTGTCTATAGACCCCTGGTTGCTGGTCAACAACCAACAAGTTCTAGCTGACACTTCTACACTAAAGATGCTTGTTTCACACGAGGACACATGTGGCAGCATAAAAATGCAGAGAGCGAACCCTCGTTCCTGGCTACCGCTGACCCATCCTTCCCGACGCTCCTGGGAGATCACCACAGAGACAGTACAAACACAATTTCTCTAATGTCATTTGCGGAAGTGAAGCAAAACCCCAGGCCTGTCATCGAGACTCAGCTCAGAGCCAGAAAATGCAGACTGACAGATGATAGATTCTTGGGTTTGTGCAATCAGACAGCTCCCACACCCCCACAAACTCACGCCTTCCCAGCACCGCCCTTCGCCCCCACTGCCTCTCATGTCAAATGGGCAAAAATTAATACATTATTAACTCACCAGAAGAGGTCAGGTCATCTCATCATGGCTAATCAAGTCAGGCGAGGCATGCATGATTTCAGCAATTCGGGGAACGGGCTTGCCTCTCAGCACAACCAACACCCTTCCTTGAGGAATTTGCCACAATTAAGGGTCTGAACCCTCAATTTTTAAACTTCCACACTTGATTGATCACTCCATCGATTGAATCAGTGAACTTGAAGACTTTAGACTCAAACGCACGTGCTGAAGGTGATGACCTCAATAATAACTCAAACTGTAGATATAGAATTTGTCTACCTGTTTAACCTTTGTAATTGTATTTGCCCCTTCTGATATTCAATGTTTTAGGGTGAAGGAGTTTTGAAGAGTGATATTAATGCAGGAAAAATTTTACACATTAGCATCCACAGAAAAATCGAAGCACACTTCGAAGTCGAAGTCACTTGTCTTCTTTAATTGTAAATAAATATGGTATTTTAAGTCTGAACAGGAAAGCAAACTGTCTTTTCAAGCTGTTGATTTGTATAATCCCAATGTGCAAATTTGCAACATGCCCGCATTTCAGGTTGCCGAGAAAATCTGGCGAACATCTAATGTAGTCAGAGGGAGAAAACTGTAACACTGTGATGATGATATGTTGATTCAAAACTCATTAACAGCATAAAATCACAAATAAATAATGGCATATACATAATACATACACAATACTGATGAATAAAAATAAAAAATTACCGATAACACTTAATAAACACTTATAATAGAGAAAATATTTACTATTAATTAAAATTTTCCCCCTTAATAAACTATAATTTGCTGCTCATTAATAGTTAGTGCAGTAGTTGTTCAGTTTAGTCCTTTGCACAATCTGACATGTGCTTAAAGAGGAGAACTGACCCCAACTAAACCTAGTTCTCCCAAGGTTTTTTTTTTTTTTTTTTTTTCCAAGGTTCCTTGCTGCTGTCACCTCTTGCTTAGTTGGGGGCACTTTCTAGAGATTATCGTCGTCTTGACTACAGAGACCGTCTCTGCATTTGATAAATAAACAGTTTAATCCCGTCATTATACATTATCATCGCTATATAAAGCGCTATATAAATAAAAGTGATTGATTTAGTGTAGAATTAGGCATGTAAAATAAGGTAATGTAGAATAAGACATTAATATGTGCTTAACTACTACTAATAAATGGCTAATATTCTAGTAATATGCATACTAACAAGCAACAAGTTAGACCCTAATATAAAGGGCACAGTATCAAACACAGGTATTTTTTTTTTCGTTCTGCACCTAAGACTAATTTTTGGGAAAAAAGTTATTATTTTGTTACGAGACAGAAACTCAACTCTGAGAATGGCACGTGTCTGACTCCATCCTCCTTCTATCCACTATTAACACGCTGCTGTTGGCTTGTGACACGCTAACAGAGCCCTGACCTCCGCCCACGCTGGACGTGAGCAGTTCACCAGCAGATGGGTGCAGTCAAAGCACTGACAGGTGAGTGGGCGAAGGTGGGAACGGCGCAGGACGCAGGCCTCACTAGCTCTCTGCCAGTGAGTAGGAAGCCAGTGGGTTAAAATTTAACCAGGCTCTTTCCAGCAGCGATCCCCCAACTCTCTGTTAAAGACGGCCATGATGGATAGCCTGTGTCACTGTGTTCAGTTGAGGGTCTGGAGCTCAGTGGGGACAGGGCCTTAATCTGACGTCCCTATTCCTATCTGGACAAGTGAGAGTAATGCTGTGATGACCTCCAAAAATGTGATGCAAGCTTGAAGGACAAGATGGAATGCACAGGCCACAATCTGAACTCTTGACAGAATTGCAGACATCGAATTACAAAGAGCACTGGAATAAAATGGTTGAATCCTTTGTGTTTTGTTTTTTTTTTATTATAAAAAAAATATTTTATTTATTTATTATATTTATAGAATGACAGAGAGATGATTACTTAAATGCTAACACTTTACAATAAAATGTAATTTGTTAACATTAGTATCATCGTTTATTAGTATTATTAATATTAACTAACATGAAAGAAACAATGAATAATACATTTATTATAGTTTTTATTTATCTTTGTTAACATGAGTTAATAAAAATATAGTTGTTCATTGTTAGTTCATGTTAGCGTCATGTTAACTTGTGACTTTATTAATGTATGAGAAAATGCCGAAATTAGCATTAATTATTATTCTTAAATGCTGTAGAAGTATTGTTAATTCTTATTTTATGTTAACTAATGTCACCAATTTAAACAATAATGCATTAAAACTTCTGAAAAGGAACAGAATTTGACACTGAATGTATGTTTTTTAGGTTTTAACGTAATCTTCATTTTACAAAACAAAGCAAATCTAAATCAAATAAAAAATAATAAAATATCTGTTTGCTTAAAAATGAAGGTCTGTGACAAAGTACCAATATAGAAAAAATATCCTTCAATATAAAAACAGTTACATATTTCTTCATTTGAAATGCATCCAATTTTCTGCCTCTGTCCCTAAAAGCCATACTTACGTACAACCTTTTGAGCATAGGTCAGCTGGAAAGTGTTGCTCAGAGGTTGTGTTTGTGCCCAGAGGGCTCGTGGGGAGCAGGAGAGAGTGAGAGAGAGCTAAAAAGAAATATCCACAAACCCCTTTTGCTTTTCTATGAAAAATGTGCCCTGCGTGGGACAAGTCCATGTAGACTCATCCATCAAGCGGACCCAAATACAGCCCGCACCACTGTTGACGTGAGGTTAACAACTTGACACTGACAGCTAGTCAGGCATGGCTAGAGCGAGGAAAGGCCGAGATGGAAGTGGTGATCTGTCTAAAAATAAACAGGTAGAAATCTGGCCACAAACAGCGAGCAAACGATCGAGACTCACTTCCTTACTTTCAAATCTTGATTTCCTTTCCGTTGAAAATGCGCTGCGAGATATGTGCCACTGAAAGTGGGTTCAGACGAGGAGGTAAAAGCAGGAGTTGGACATGAGTGCTGATGAGGTCTCGAACCAAAACACTGAGGTAAATTCTGTTAATCCAACCCCCGGCTGTTTCTATGAAATGTGTGGTTTCAAACGCAGGCCCAGTTTTTAATTGCACTTAAAGCAGAATGGCAGGACATCAATCTTGATGAGTAGATCTGCATCCCCACTCTCCCTGGCCAATTTATCACCATTCACGCCTACACACACACACTCACACATTACACCATCCCATCTGCGGATTTCCCATGAACTTCCCCCTCTTCAGCCCCCAAGTCACCATTAGAACACTGCAGACTTCAGTCAGCCACCATAATATCCTGTCCAGTTGCATTCTAGATAAAAAGAAAATACTTGTTTTTGTCTTTTTGTGCTGAAAATATTTTCTTGCTAGCCTAGACTGGTCTAACTTTGCTGGTCGACCCTCATGCTATTAAAGAGCTAAATCCATGGTTCTGGTGAACTTGGCTGGTTATGGTAGTTCAGAAGTCTGTGCTGCAGGAAGGAAATTTCACATCTTGCTGTGCAGATCCACATGCGGGTGTGAGGATCTGCTCAGGTATTTCACTCTGGACTCTCAGGGTGTGTGTAAGCTGTGGACAGCACAGGGAGATCAAGGGGGCACCTAATTTCGTTAACCCTTTATTTCAATGGCCCACTTTATATATTCTACTGAAAGTAAGTAATTTTGCAACTACATGTCAACTAGCAGTCATTAGAGTATTAGTAGACTGCATACTTAATATAATACCTTATTTTGTTGAGTCCACAACATACTGATTATCAGAAACTTTACAAAATAATGCCAGCTTATTCTACTAAGCCTAAACCTACCCTAACAGTCTAATCTGAGAGTTAGTAGACATGTAGTTGAGAATTAACAAGAATTAGTTATGTTATTAATTAGAGTTAGGGTCAACTCTACAAAGTTACTAATAGTTAGTAAAATGTCTAAATGGACTATTGAAATTTCTAGTGATTATCACCGTCTTGATTACAGAGACTGTCTCTGCATTTGATAAATAAGTATTTTTTATCTCATCATTATACATTACCATCACTCTGTTCTCCTACTTGATAATGTTCAGTACTTTGCTACAATATGTATTGTTAAACGTGCTATATAAATAAAAGTGACTGATTAATCAAGCTAATGTGAATGTGGAACCAGATGAGAAACCCTCTGGAGTATTACTGGATACTAGCAGCACACATTGTTTTTTGGATGCTTCTTTGGAGGTTTCTTTCAGTAGTAGTTTAACTAGCAAGGCTTCTTTAGAGGTTTAGAGCAAGGTTAATGTAGTTTTTTTTATGTTACACCTGTAAACAGCGTATTTGAAGTTTAAGATAAAGTTTCAGTTAAAAGTATTATTTATCACCCAGAAAGAAATATTTTCAACTGAATATACAGTATTTGTTATTTTATTATATATGTTGCAGTGCATTTACTTTCTTTCTTTTTTTTTAATTTTTTTAATTTTTTATTTAAGAGATTTAACTAATAGTGCAATCTATCTACAGCCTGAATTTTGGAAATTTGTTTGGGATATTTTTTTTTTTTTATTAAAATTAAAACCAGAATAATTTTTATTCACAATATAACATATATAACATGACAAAGTTTTTTTTCTGAGAATTGTTACAACTTTATGTACAAAACTGAGCTAATTTAAAATTTCTCTAAATAGTTGGGGCCATTTTTTTCCATCTCCTCTTGAAGCTTGAAGTTTTGGTGTTGGAATTTGGTCCCATTCATGCCTGCTGAACATTTTGTGGTCGTGTTTGATGTACTTCTCAATTAATGATGCACCAAATGTTCTCTACAGGTGAAAAGATGTAGAGAGCAGCAGGTCAATTCAGACTATTCTAATATAAATCCATGCTGTTGTAATTGCTGCAGTACGTGGTTTAGTATTGTTCTGGTGAATTACACAAGGCCTTTCCTGAAATAGACATCATCTGGAGAGGAACATATGTCCATGGAGTATGCACTTATGGAGATGCTTAAACTGAACTATGATAACACACTGGAAGGTCTTCCTCTTTATCCTGGTTTTGCAAAGACTTGATGTAGAGAAACACAATGTATTCCCCAATCTTCAGGATAACCCTTTTATAACTAATCATTTAACAGACCTGATGTCAATTAACTTAATTAGTTGCAAAATATTCTCCCAACTGAATCTTTTCAAAATGTCTTTGCTTTCTCAGCCCATCATTGCCTCCATGCCATTTTTTGGGGGTATCTATCTATCTATCTATCTATCTATCTATCTATCTATCTATCTATCTA
>JAUYWG010000061.1:1139359-1182456 GCA_034779775.1 Enteromius afrohamiltoni | reverse complement strand
TATATACATGCAACTGCCTGTATCTTTACTATACTTGTGTGAATGGAAAAAGGTCTAGTCCACATTAGCCTTTATATTTATGAAGATATTGTCAGTTTAGTGCACTATACGCATCAGACGGTCAGTAAATGGACTGTGAACGTGCCGTCTAGAGTGAGACTGAAGCTCCAAAATTACATAAGTAAACACAAATCCCATCATAAAGAGCTTCACCTAAACCAATTCCAATGCATAATTAAATGTAAGCAAGAGCCCATAGGCAAAACTGCACAGTTCAGTGAGGTTAAAATGAGGTAAGACCTGTTTTCTGAAATTTGCGTAATATTACATCAGCACAATCTAGCTGATGATGATGAGAAAGAATAAAAAGCATGAATGGAGATGAGAGAGAGAGTGCTTTGTCTCATTTTGGACTCTTACCAGAGCATATGCACAAGTGCTAACCTAAATGTGTGTGTGTTTGTGTCTTTCCAGCTGTGACACAAAGGTCTTTGCATCACACTGGCAGCCATGTGAATGGTTGCATCGCAGCGTTACAGTGCACAAACATAAGAAACTGGCACAGAGGGCAAAAAAAAAATCCCATCCACACTTCCTCGCATTCACTTCAGTGAGTCATTATTGCACTTTTATCCAAATTTGAGCAAAAATTAGTTGTTCTGACTCGAGTGTTGCAGTTTGTGAGTAATTATCCAGCTTGAGCAGTTACACCAGTAGAGATAATTAGTGCTGTTCAGCATGCAACCCCTTAACTGCGAGAGACACTCATGCTCACAGATTCATGTTTTGAAGTCAAGAGTTTTGTTTCAGATGAATCCAGCTCATGATTGAAAAAATGGAGGCGAGCAAAAACATCATTGGACTTAAAGGATTAGGATAATGAAAAAATTCTCATATCAGAAAACAATACATAAAAAATGTAATCTTAAAAATGCATGGAAAACAGTAAACAAACTGTATATGTAAATGAAGACCACACACATACTCACACCAAACCAGTTCAGATGTCGAATATATTCATGTCGCATTCAAAAATCATTTTCAAAACAAAAGCAATCTCTTAGAAGAAATGCACTGGAAAAGTCACAGAGCGTCATAGTTGTGTGGCGACAAGGCTTCCCGCATCTGAGTGCGATTCTCTGCACATGAAATCAGAAAACACAATAAGTACATGCAGTAGTAACCATATGGAAATGGGTGACAAGGTCATGCAGAAGTGATGGCTTGCACAGAATTCTTTATGATGATGTGTTCGGAGAGAATAACAACGTACTGTATATTCAGTATATACAATTATCAACCTCCAGAAAAACATAATCTTAGGATCTGATTAAAATGTTAAGAAACAAGGCTGAATTCAAAGTATTTACAAGGTGGATCAAGACCCTATAATTAAGAGAATAACAAACAAGTGTGTGTATATCTGTCTGTCACACATAAATAAAAAAAAGTAGTCAAAAAGAGGGGATATATTTAAAGCTGTGGAAGGATTTTAGAGGGGATGTGTTGCCATACAGGTTCAAATTTACTTTAGAGATGAAAGTGTAAGATAAAACGCCCTGCCACGCACGCAGGGCCTCCAAGAGCTGTACACCCTGTAAAAGCTCTCAAAGATCCGCTGCGTGACAATTGTCAAGAAGAAGATAACTGAACAGGATCTCAGAATCTCTGCAGTTCCTAGGCCCTCCCCCCTACCTGGGAACGAAGTTGCCACCACAGTTTTGAAGACTTACATCCTTTAACATTAGGATCAGATGGATCCACTGGGCCATAAAGGGCAATGACAATAAAAACATGTCTCATCTCGTCAGCTGCTTCATAGCCGCTGACATTGACTACCTTCCCCCAGCCTTTGCTTCCCCGCTCAACAAAGACACCACACACTGTTCTGATTCCACTATGAACAATTCTTTGAGAATAATAGATATTAAAGTGGGTGTAGTACTCGAGAATCCTCTCTCAGAGGTTTATAGTACTTGAGTAATTGTAACTACTTACTAACTAAATACTGTAGTGATTTTTTAGATACTTTATAGTTTTACTGAGTATCAAAGATAACAAAGTATCAAGATACCTTTTTGAGGGAGGTTTTTTTTAGAGGTGTTCAGTTTTATTTTGGTTTTAGAAAATAAGCATGATTGCTCTCTTTCAGTTTTCTGTGCCTTGTCTTGGACCTTTATGTCACTTCCTGTCTCCCTTGGTGTTTGTAGTAAATTTGTACCTTATCTTGCTCAGCTTGTTAACTTTCTGTGTATATATAGCCCCAAGTGTTTCTTTAGTTCTATGTGAGTTGTTGAATATAAAGGTTGTCTGTTTACCCATCATTCTGTTCTTTGTTCCCTGTGGTTTTTGGCGTATTGTTTATTCTAGCTTTTCCATGTAAAATCTGCACATAGATCCTTTGACTCTGCCTTCTCCACAACAGTACAGTTTTTCGCTGACATGTCTCTGACTATTGCATCTGAGCCTATATTTAGTATAAGTAAAATACTTAAGTATGGTTAAAATCAGATACTCTAATACTTTTACTTTTTTTGGAAATGGTGACTTGTAACATATAGTGGAGTAATTTTCACAGTAAGGTATTTGTACTTTTACTCAAGTATGGTTTTCGGGTAATCTTTGAATCCTTAAGCATTTGGCTTCCCAGATGACCAATGACAAGAATTTGTTTGAGATTTGTGTATTGATAAAAAAAAGAGAGAGAATATTTGTAGATAATAAAGGACAGATTTTTTACAGACAGACGAGATAGAGATGGCACATACAATGACAGGCATATGTAGATTTAGAGAATAAAAAAGATGGACGAATAGATACAGACAGATATATAAATAGAACACAGACCAAAAGAAGGACAGAGATGAACAGACAGAGAGAAGAGAAAGCCATTATTTGCTTTATTTATCTGTCAGTTTTATTCATTAGCTATTGAAATCATCCTTGAAAAATAGCAGTTAATTTTCAATTAATGAGCCAAGTTTCAGTTCACTGTAGTGCCAGCTGAATCTGAAATTACATTGACCCACGCTTAATTGATTTCGTACAAAGCCATTAGACTTTGGATTAGAAGTGCTCTGATGAGAAAGGCTCTGCTCTTCCCAAGAGGACTGATCACGTCTTTGGTGTAAAACATAAGCACTACACAAAAACTCCAAAAGAAATCAAAGTAACCCAATTCATGTTTCCTTCGGGGTCTCTGCTTAATTTTCATTTCCATTTGTTTTTTTTTTACATTTAAGAAATTAAAATGAATGAAAGCTGACAGAGAACATATATTTTACAAGAGAAAACTTTCTCCAGCACCTGGGGAGGAGCTTTATGTTGAGATAATAGAGTCTTATTGTTTCTCAATACGTATAACACACAAAAACAGTCCGCAGTCAGCACAATTCCCATCTCAAAAGCTGAGTAATGTTAGTAAATGGCTAATTATATAAGGCTTTGTTTTGACCACTGCTCTCAAGAGCTCAGTTTCCACATAGTTTGGAATGGCATCTTGTTTTAAAGTCCATTCGTCTGATTGCAGCATTGGGACATTTAAGCCAATTACTGTACCACATAGCCCAAGAAACCCACCAGTTCAAAGCTAAGCTCTTTGCAGCTCTTTTTATGTTCCCCTAGACAGGACCGAGAAGCTGCAAATAAGGTAACACACAAGATTCATGTTAATTAGCAAGTCTTGAGGCTCCATACTAAATTAATAAAGTAGACGCAGCCGATTAAGTGATTAGGTGAAATGAACTTTTGTCATCAGGTTTTGATGCTTAATTTTTTCTTCTTTTTCATTTCAAGCTCAGAGGAGTCATGAGTATAATTGAATTCTTCATAATAATACACTGGCAGGAGGGGTATCTGTAATGCTTCACTACATACATACATTGTAAATAACATTTAATCATATATTCCTTAATATTTCTGCATCTCATCGTGGTGAGCCCCGCACTGTTTTTAATAAAACGCATGTCTGCTCTCAGCTCCATACGTTGACAGACAGCGAGTGAAACAAACAACATTTCAGGTCTGTAAATATTTTATAAAGCCACCGGTGTAATATAGCACTAAAGCTCATTTTTTTCAGTTTTGGGACGTTTATGCATGCATGAGATTTTCGCTACATGTCTTTTTTTCCTGCAAATCATCTATCTCTCCTAATGAGAGCTGGGAATCCTCAGAGCATATAATGCAATAACCACAAAGTATGAAACCGTGAGACTTCAGGCTAAAGCCAGAACATGCAACATATAAACAAATTTAGCAGCATAACGCGCTCTGGATCATGTGATTTGTTCTGGAAGAGATCTGATGGGATCACATGATTTAAGCAGCTGTGCCACTACTATTCTCTAGTTACCATCAATCACATGTTTTAACAGTACAGATGGTGGTGCAGATGTTGGTGGTCAGCAGGGCTGCAGCTGAATGCAATCACACCATCTAAACCTATGTGAACATTACACAGTTCCGTAAGGATCTATGTGACAACTCCTTGGAGATGATAATGAGGTGCAGAAAAAATTAGCAACATTAATCACAGATGAATGCATCCTTTTACAGTACATCTGCTGCTGATAGTATGTAGAAATGTTGTATGTCAGACTTACCAGAACTGAAACATTTTTACTAAAGTTGAACAATATTGGTATAATTTTATCAGTTCGTCAATGGATAAACAGACAGAAAGAATATGTTAATGTCAGTGCTGTTAATGTCAGTCATCTAAATTTTTACATTTCAAGAATATAAAAAATACATTTGAGTGTTGTCCCTGGAAAACCTCAAAGCCACTTCTTTTTCTCACACAACAATCAATTTGAACTATTTCATATCCATTTACTAATTTATTCTACTTTAGTAATGGAAAAACATCTCAAGGTTAAGTATGTAACCCTAGTTCCTCGAAGGAACGAGGCGCCACATCAACAAGATGCTAGGGGGAATGCCTCCAGCGTAACGGCTCTGAATAGTATGTGTAATCAGTCCAATGGATGGGCAAGACTCCATAGGTGGATGACGTCATTGGCCAGGAAGCATAAAAGCATGTGGAGAGCAGCCGGCTTCAGCATCAATGTCATGAAGCGAGCGCAGGCAGGAATGCCGGAAGTGTGGTTACGAGATGCAGCGTCTCGTTCCTTCAAGGTACTAGGGTTACATACATAACCTTGAGACGCCCACAAGATGCCCACGCCCCCATACTTGCAAATCCCTGCTTAGTATGTGTACCTGCACAGCTAGGGCAAGAGAAAAGAAGAGCCTGGAATGGCTCGCAAGTCCAAATCCATAGAAACGGACAAATATGTTGGGGGGAGGAGCATCCTGCAGCGTTACAGATCTCCTGTAAAAAATTCACCCAGTGGAGGATCTGGCCTGCAGGAACTGTACCAACTGGGCAATTAACTGGATCTTGCTGGCGCTGGCTTTTGGACCCTGAGTCATAGAGTGTTCGATCTAGGGAATGGAGATGGAGATAGGGTAAGCCCTGACTGCGCATGCTTTGCTCTCGAGCAGACAACAATCAAACTGCGTATATACCCACCAGTAATGTAGTTTGGGAAGGGGAAAAAAAGGCCTGTGATGCTGCTCGCTCTCGCCCTTGCCTTCACTCGTAATTTTTAAATAAGGAGTGATAATAGACAGACAACACCAAATAAGACTGACACGCACAGAGAACTTGCTGAATGACAAAAAGCTGAAGGCGGCTGCACTCCATGTGCTTTATGCTTCCTGGCCATTGGCTGATTACACTTACTATTCAGAGGCGTAACCCTGGAGGCGTTTCCCATAGCGTTTTGTCGATGCGGCTAGAGTTCCTGAAGAGGATCTAGCTGGATAATGTACAGTAGGTCAGTCACTATTGTACAATAAAGCCCAGCAAGGTGAGATGGACCCTAAAGTAAAGCAGAGGGCAGCTGCACATGATGTCTTACTTAAAAAACACAGAACATTTTAAGTAAGCAGCATGCCCTTCCCTACATGCTGAGGTAATGCTTGCCAGAGCTTTTGCCGGCAAATGACTTTTTTTCCCACTGAAATCTCTCTCTACACTGCTGTAGCCAACATTTGACCTTTTCTTTCTGTCAGTTCGGGATGCTCTTGTGTCTTTTGATGAAGATGTCACAGAGCCACAGCCTCTGAGATACAGAGGGCTTGATCTGGTGCTTTGTAAATCACTGCAAACGTTGAGGGTGAAATCTGTCTGTTCATGTTTATGCTAACGTTGACAGTTAAGAGAGGTCAGACCTTTCAAAGCAACTAATCTAGACATTACCCAGAAGGAGTGATAATAATAAATGCTAGCCTATTGATTTCTCATGGTTCAAAGCAAGTGAATCTGAACCATCACGGGTCAATAGAATATACTCTTTTGACTCTGGCCTTTGTTTTTTAGTTTTTGAATCTCATCATTGCAGAAAAACAAGGCACTAGCAGAACTATGTGTTATGCTGTAATGATATGGCTTAAAACGGGAAGAAAATGACTTTATTCTGAATGACAGTCTTACTGTAGGAAATAAAACATTGAGTTTTAACAGGAAGTTCAGAGCTGTCGATGAGGCTATCTAACCTACAGACACAATGAGTCACCTCAGTGTGTCTGACACCCAGTGTGTGACAGCAGTCACACTAAATTCAATCACATTACAAGTAGTCTCACATTGGACCAAGCAAATGCTCCAAACCAAATGTTTTCTGACTCCCTATTAAATTTCAGAATGACTCATTCTGGAGAGCCTATATGGATGCTAAATGCTAATAGCATTCACTGTAACTTGGCAGTACTAGTATATGATTTTCAAACGTCAAACGTTTTTTTATTTTTACATTTGTAACTTTTTAAAGGAGCTACAAAAGAAAAAAAAAATGTGTGAGTGTCCAGCTTGTTACTGTAGCGAACTTCACAAAAGCACCTGAAACTGACCTGTGCATTCTTAAACATACATTTTGTGAAGGCATCACACTACTTTTGCTAACATTAAACGGGAACATATAGAATCTCACCAGAATTTGCAATGGGGACCTTTTGGGGCTGATTATAAAGTTAGACAAAGAAATGCTGAGTGGGCTGAATCTAAAACTAAAGCCTGTGGACACACATGCACCCAGTACACACTTACTCATATTTAAATGTTCCCCTCCTGGCATTCCAGGCTCTTCCTGAGCGGGGAAGCTGTTTCTCTTTTATTCAGCATAACCACTCTTAAGAAATGCAATGAATAAATGACATGCATCTTCTCTCCTTTTCACCCCTTTCGTCCTCTCCACTCATCCTCCTTTCATCTTTGCCTACTTGTTTTCAAATCTACTCAGTTTGATCTTTCAAACTACAAATCTCTGTCTATCAATCAACATTATCTCTACTGTTATCAATCTACTGTTTCTCTATCTCAGTCTATCTATCAAAATACTTGTATCCCTATCTGTTTGTCTATGTACCAAAGTACTGAATCTCTTTCTGTCTGTCCGTATCTGTCTATCTCTATAGATTTTGAACTTTTTTCTTTGTTCTCTGTTTCCTGGGGATTTATAAAAAAGAATGCATTTATAAAATATGCCTTTTTCATCATTTAGAATAAATTTCTCAAAATCTAAAACTAATTCTTCTCACTTCTGTCTTTAGGGGGGCTCAGGCTTCAGATGTGTAGGCTGCACAGATTCATTTGTCAGCCTTGCGATGCTCTGCAGGGATTCTCACCTGCCAGACTGAGGCCAAACGCAAAACAAACTACCATTACATTCACAAAGAAAATGAAAGAATTGGCCCTGTAAAAGGTCCACAAGAGGTCACCTGAGACATGCAGAGACCATTTCTAAAACAACTGAACCTACAGGGTGCAGTTTTGTACTGATAAAACTAACACTGCACAATGCTGGCCACACACAAAGTCCTAGAGGGCAACCGTATCCGCAAAAAACTGTATATTTGAGGTACTGTTGACTACAGAATCAGCCACAACGTTATCAGCAATGTACCACGTGCATCATTACCCATGCAGACTGTCAAACTGTGGGTCGCGTACAACAGACAAACTGCCATTCGGGCCGTGTATCATCAAGGTGACGCAGACTTCACAGGCTTGGCAGGTGTTTGCAGGTGAAGACATGAACAGCGGGCGCCTGTTTTGCAGGCCAGATGGCATTGCTTAGTTAACCCTCCTCTGCTAGGCAACCCATCAAAAGGTGAAAGAGAGAGAGAAGGTAAAAGCAAGAGAAAGGGAGAAAATGTCCAATGCCAGAGCTTCATTAGAGGCCAACCAGACAACTCAAGTGGCTGCAGATGTGTTTACAAGGCTGTAACTGTTTGTGGTGCTAATTTCTCTCAGAAATAAGGGTGCATTCAAGGTCAGTGGAGGCTTCTGGGTGATTTGAGATCGGCTTTACATGTACAAATTGGCTATGCACAGTGATAGCGTATTTTCAAGGTTGTCTCAGGAATGATATTTCACTGATTTAAACTGATTTATAGTAAACTGAATCAAATTTATACCTCATATCTGTGGTTTGTCCGGTATCTTACAGAGTACAAAAACGTACTTGAGGTGAGGAGGTCTGGTTTGAATCGAATGTAAAAACTGTGTAACAGTTTAACAAAACAGAACACATTACAGTTTTTCTCAGTCGCTTTGGTGCATTTCTCACAACAGCATTTAAATTTGCACAACAGTTAATGCATTTCTCAAAACTATTAGTGCAAAACCTAGTTGATAACCTGCAAAAGCGTGTCACTTGCTCAAAATGGATAGTTCATTCCTCAAAAGCAAGTATTCATGTCAATGAAAGTGTCAGTGTCGTCAAAATGAAAAGTCACCATTGACACCACTGTTTATGAACAAGATAGTCAAATGGCTTTGTCATGTTTTCATTATGACAGTTTACTCTGTAATTTTTTTACAATGCAAAAAAGTCAGATTTTGGTGATACTTCTTGAAAATGCTCAAGACAGCACTATATACTATTTGCACAGACATTTGAAAACTACAGTAAATTTAGACATTACTGTATGTAGTGAGGGTCGCCGTGATTTTGCCAGGTAGGACATGATCCTGGATCAACATTACTGTCCAAAAATATAAACTTATCCCAATCCTTACCCTTAAACTACCCCTACCCAAAATGTATACAAGGATGTTGATCCAGGAACATCTTGTACTTGGTGAAATCACGCTCACCATGTAGTGCGGTATCTGAGTACAAGACATTGAATATGCATGTTTTACATTTTTACTGCATATGCTCTTTGCAATTCTAATTTACTGTAGTCAAAGCATTGTGCAAACGATTCAATTTAGAAGACATTTTCAAGAAAAAAAGATTTTAACAAATGTTAAAATTTGCTTGACAGATTTTGACAACTAGTTCAACATGTAAATGAGGACTATTAGTTTTATATGGAATGACTATTCAGCAGTTTAGTTAATTTTAACTGACATGACATAAGCAAATGATATTGTTATAAAACAGCAGAGAGTTGTATGAAAGCAATTGATGCATGTCCAAAAGCATTTGCAATTTGTTTGAAGGAATGAGAAACTGCTACATTGATGTGCACAAATTTGTTTTGAGAAATGCATGAACTTTTGTGCAAATGTAAGTACTGTTGTAAGAAATGCACCAAAGTGACTGAGAAAAACTGTAAACAAAAATCTCATATTTGTTGAGATCAAAAACTCAAAAGTACGTAGAAAAAAAAAGTCTAGGAACATTTGTATTTATGCAGTGTTTATTTTTTTATTTCATGTGTATATACAATACAAGGGTATTACTGTACATGTAAAGTGAAATGTTACTCTTGTCAGTTACTTGTCAATCTTGTCAGTTACTTTACATTTCATATTTGTGTATTACCACAAATACACAAAAACAAGAAATAACATTCATGGGAAAAAATATATATATTCTTGGTGGACATGCTGTCACTCACGTTGGTCAGGCCAAAGATCTGATGTTTTCCATTGCCAAACACCTGGAAAAAAAATCTCCTTGAATGCCGCACACATCCCCTGCAATGATCAGCTGTGATGTCCTCACATGCAGCATTCATGGCATCCAACAAAGACATCTGATTTTGTGGTCAATGATCATACACTTTCCACCTCCATGATAAAAATGGAAATTCTACACAGTGATTGTGCTGTGGGCAGTCTATGTATATATGTGTGTGTGTGTGTGTGTGTATTCAGATTCAAATTAGAGGTAATTTGCCAATTTAGCAGTTATTACAAACAATGTCAATGTCAGATATACATTCATTTTTACTAATTATGACAATTGAATAGATAGTTTTGAATGTGATGCTAACCCAATAAAAAAATGACTGAGAAGTGCTGAAGTGTTTGACAGTGTAAGTGAGAATCGAGTCATCAGCTTTGATCAACAAGCCATATGCAATTATTTGTTGTCCAAACTGCAGACACTTGTATTTACTCTTTGCCAAAGCATTTGAAATTTGCTCAAATTAATATGAAATTCCAATCTGATGTGAAAAAGAAGCAAATTGTTCAGACATCTGAAATTAATGTTTTGGGAAATAAAGAAATAATTTGAGAACTTAGCCAAAGCAATTAAAAAAACTGTTTTACTAAGGGATTCTATGGTGAATTTACTATTCGGATCGACAAATAGGCGTTGTTTGCTTTTTAAATATATCTTATTCGCATTTGGCATCGGTGACTGTTACTTTGTTCATTTGGACACTGCTGGTCAATCAGTGTCTCCTTGCTGGAGAACAAGATTTCCCAGTGAAAAACATGGCTGGTACACAAAAGATGCATATATAAAAAATGCCAAGATGTTGCCAAAAAGCGATTAAAACTAAGTGAAGACATGAAGATTGCAAAAGAGAACCAAACTAAGGCAGGCAAGAGGAAGAGGGCAAATGAAAAATGAGCGGAGGAGAGGGGTGTAGAGGAGTGGGTGGGTGAGTGGGAATGAGAGCCGCTCTAGTCAGCTCTTTTGAATAGAGCGAACATGACGGAGTGGACAGGTTATATGGGAAACCCTGAATGGGGCTTCTTCCCCCTAACATGATAACTTTGATCCCTTGTGCCTTGCACTGCAGTCAGCAATATTGACTAATGGGTCTGGGTTAATACTTTAACCAACGCACAGCATGGGGCAGCTGGGGATCTCACTGCCCTTAGAGATCTGCATCTCAATCAATGCAGCATTCCCCAGCATACAGTACACACAGACTGCACCCGCAGGGGCATCTCACGCTGCTCTTGAAGGGGTTTAGGAGAATCGATGCGCTTTGGGGTTTTGGGTGCATGCAAAGCTCACTTCTAAGAGGGAAAAACTGTGGAGAGCATATAAAAATCACATGCTGATCCACACATAATACATATATTCAGGGATTTTAAATAAAAAAAGGTATATTTATTCGTCCGATTTCGTTCATGCATGCCATATTTTCATTCAGAATAATTAGTTGCCAATCAAAGTATAATTTGACTGCGTTGTCTTTTATGAAGCTGCACTGTGATTTAAACATGAATGAAAGAATAGATAAAGCGACAGAAAAAGAGACGTGACACATCAGTTCTCTGACAGCAGGGGGAAATCCTCATTTCCTGTAGATGACAGGACGCACAATGGTTTCACTGGCCATCCATACAGAAGACAGAGCGAGGCAGGTTAATGATTATGAGCCAGAAAGACGGAGAGAGGAAGCCATGTAAAACATCAATTATCGCCACTTACAACATCATTACATAAGCTCAGGTTAAGCTTTTCCATTCACAGACCTCTTCTCAGAATCATACATGTAGCCTTCATCATCTGATGATTAACTCGTTATATCATATAATTAACTGATTTCATTAGAGCTGTAGTTTGTACTGAGTAATACAGTCCTTTGTTTCACCAGAGGGACAAAGTTAACCACCGTGACAAATTACTGACATCAGCATATTGTCTCTCGTTCTCTTCTTTTCCGCACACACACAACGCCAGGACACTTAGAGGCAAACATGGTTCATTTTTATTGCTCGTTTAAACTGTGCAAGAAAAAGAGGGCAAATGAAATCTCTGTTCTCTGTGCCCAGCTGACCTTCATCCAAACACAGGGCTAAAGGATCACTTTCATGATCAAGCATTCAATAAGGTCAAAGTCAATTAGTCTGATTATTAACCCATAATCTCCATTACCCAATCCAGCTCTGATTTCTGTTCATCAGGAGGGTAAGCAAACATTTGCTAAACAAATGCCAAGGATGGAAATATATGCTTAAGAGGCTCTTATTTATATCCAGAGAAAACACCATGCGCTACTGTGAAATACTTTGAACTAACTTATTCACACCTCATTGGAATCTATTCTGTATTTACAACATATTCTTTAAGACATATTTATATTTGCAACCACAATGATTAGTTCACGTGGCAATGTTTCTAATTCTAAAATGAAACTATGAGCATCTTAATCAGCTTCAAACTCAATTCTTGCAAAAGTATTGAAGAACAAATTAGTTTATTTTCTAGTCTGTGGTTAAATATGTTATTAAATTATTATTAGTAGTAGTATGTATTGAGTTGTTGCTTTACTTGTTATCTTTATTTCATTTCATTTCATTCCATTTATTTTATTTTATTAAAACTAGTATAATGGGGTGGAGGAATATTTAAATGATTTTAAAGAAATGGGTCGTGAGAATGTTTACATTTTTCTTTTTTTTCTGCCCTCTCTATAGCTGTTTCTTTTTAAACAAGATTCATTCCAACACCCACACAGTCCTGAGCCATAGCTGCTCCAGAAAGGAGGGAAGCTCCTGTCAGTGAGTGTGTTGGCATTCAGGTACAGAGGTGGGAGGGGGGGAGTGTGTGTGTGACAGAATAGGATGTGCTTCGTCACTTGATGCAAAGAGTAGACGCTTCCTATACATGGCAGCTGCAAGACTCCAGTAATGTATCACGGTCAGCAGAATCATTGATTACTGCTGGGGTTAATCATTGATTGAAGGGGGGTTAAGGAACCCTCCACAGGGACACCCTCAGACCGGTGAGGGGGCGGCAGCCCGTGGCACTTCCATTAGTCCACTGTGGAATTGTGGGTATATTTTCTATCAATCCTCATTGACTGTCACAGTGTATGTAAAATAAAGACCACCCCACATATTGACATGACCGTCCACCTTATAAGTACATGTGGGTGTGTGTCACGAAACCTGCTTTACTCATTTTTCACTCTAAAATCACCTGTAATGAAAAAAAGAAAAATCTTATTTAAGAATGATGAGAATTACGAGCATAACTGGACTTTTTCATATTATATTTATGATCAAAGATAGGGTCAAGGCACGGAAAATAAATCTTACTGGAATAACTATGAATGAACAGCTGTCATTAAAGTGGTCAAATTATATAGCTGTTGTGCTGGAAAACTGATTCAAATTAAATCAGCTTTATATTCATTTAAAGGCAATCTTAATTTAGTATTGCACTAAAGCATGATATTGTGAATTAAATAAATATTGTATTTAATTGTAATGTTGGGGAATAAGAAAAATAAAATGGAAATAAGAGTAATGTAAGATGTTTTATTCACACAATGTAATGGGTTGCGATGGAATTATGCTGCATATTAACAGCTGTAAGACATATTTTTCTCATTAAACCTCATGTCTGCCCCTTCAGGTTACACAAATATGCCCTGAGTGCAAAAAGCCAAGCACAAAGAACAAAAAAGAGTACCTGTGGATGAGAAATGCTTCCTTTTGCTGAATTGTTTAGACAAAAATTACCTAGAAATTGATGTTCCTCCGGATATAAGAGAGCAAGGTTAAGCTATCCCCACATCAGTGTATATGCGTCATTAAACTTGACGGGAAACAATAGAGTAATCCTGTATTTATGGCCTGACAGACAGACAGACAGACAGACAGACAGATAGACAGATAGACAGATAGATAGATAGATAGATAGATAGATAGATAGNNNAGATAGATAGATAGATAGATAGATAGATAGATAGATAGATAGATAGATAGATAGATAGATAGATAGAGAGACAGGCTGATAGAGACAGACAGTGACAGAGGTGTAAAGGATAGAGGGGGTTTACAGGGGGACGGTCCACATAATCCTTCTCAGAAAGGCCGGACTTCCTAAAACAGAGGCAATGTGGAGCCGGATCTTCTCTCTGTCCACTCAGCACAAAGTATTCAGTCCCCTGAGCTGCAGTTAATAATTCAATAGAAGAGAAGTGAAAGAGAGGATGTGTCTGACTGACAGCACAGAGCTACGCAGAGGAGAGCATTTACACACAAATCTGACTAATATGTTTATTTAACACCCTAAATAATAATGAAGACAATGCATTTAATAATAATAATACATAATTTTATACATAATAACTAAAAGAAAAATGTTCTGCAGTAATAATGACAATATGGGCACACTTTATTTTAATTTACTTAAACTATTAACTACGCCTTTTTTTAAATTAATAGTTAGTTAGGTAGAGTTAGTTTAGGTATGGGGTTGGATTAAGGGATGTAAAATATGTTTATATATATGGGGCACAGTAAGCAATTCTTGGACCCACCACAAAACTGTCCCCTCAGATGAAATCACATTTCTTTTCCTCTCCAGGATCTAGTTTGGATCCCCTCGAGTCCAGGCCCAGAACAAAAGATCCAGTTGTCCCCCTTCAGATGCCCTGCCTTGGAGTGTCACGCCAAATAAAATAGCAAATGACCATAATAATTATCCAGCACTACGGTGTATATCAAAGTGCCATAATATTAATATCCAATACAATACCTTTAGTATGACACCACAATATTTTCTTGTGTAAAGCACATGCATTTTCACAGAGTAGATCCTCAGTCCAAAGGTTAGTCTTCTGTTCTTGCATTAACCTCAAATGCAGTAAACAAGTCCATTAATTTCTGACACTAATACACACATTAAGGAATGAATAAATAAGCCGTGTGTAATGTGTAATGCTGTTTAGCATCAGTCCCTGTGATCGTTGCGTGGTGTGTCCTCACATGATGTCCTGACCGTTTCCCTGCTGTCCTCTGACCCACAGCCTCTGCCAGAACTCCTTCCTGTCTTTCCGTCCCTCCGGGAGCACGCTTCCCCTCAGCCCGCTCGGCCATTACGGGAAACTTTTAAAGCAATGCTTGTTTTCCCCTCTTCTAGAACGCTCCCTGAGAAACTCATGACGGGGAATGCCAAAAATGTGCAGATGAGAGACACGTTTGGGTGAGAAAAGACAAAAAAGAATGAATTGTATGAGTGAGGGCTGAAAAACACAGCCATAAAGATGTCAAAGAAAGGAAAGAATCTGCTGATGGTACAAATAAATGAAGAGTGCTCCCCGTTATTGTCCCTCCACCTGGGTAAGGGTGTCCTCCGCCTGCAGGGGCAGGAGTAGTGTTAATGTTTAGCCGGGTACCCCAGCAAAACTGAAAGAGCTTGTCTTCACTTGATGGCGTGACAGAACTCGCATCAAAGAGCACCATGCAGAGAGATGATTTTAGAGCGAAATCAATTCATTGTGAATTTTTGTTCGCACAAATCCGATATTTGCTAATGAATGCAAAAGTGAGATAAAATGCATATACTGTACTGATACAACCGAGTTACTTTATCTTAATAATGTGGTTTTATTCGCTTTTGTTGAACCATATGCTTCAAAGATACCATATCACTTTAACTACCAAGCAAACTTACTGTGTTATGTGACGATATATGACATAGACGGTAGGGTAGGTAATTTCTTGTAGCCAATGTAAATATTCTAAATCAACAAAAAAAAATATATCCCTATTTTGATAGTTCTGTCCCACACATACTTATTATGGTATGCCATCTAAGTTCTGTGCAACAAAACAAAACCAACGTTACTCAACTATCGAGAAGAATCAAAGCAAAGATATTTACATGGGAACTACAGTACTTCTTTCCTTATCGTAGACTTCAGACATTTTCCTCTTTTGTTTTTTATCCCCCATCTGTAGTCGCTGCATGGCTAATGTCCGTCCTGTGCACTGATCACTCTCTCCTCGGCATCATGAGTGGACACTTTTAACGTTAAAAAACGCATGTTAAAAAGGTCATAAAATAATAATACGCAAGTAATTGTGTGAAAATTAGGCTCTGTTCACTCAGAGAAGCTGTCAGTCTCAGCTGTCAACATGACGTCACACTAAAGCCAAACTTATTTTAAAACGAACGCTTTTTATCACAGTGTGACCAAATCTACATGACAAAAACATATTTTTGCATGTGAAATTTGATTATTTTGTCTCACGTCCTATTAGACAGAGAGGGCAGGGATTATGAACTATACTGGGACCAGCCACCTGGGGGCGATCAAAATGCGATGGTATCACTTTTGAGAACTAGAGCGGCACACTTGCTGGGTACAGATATCATGTGTGTCATACCAGTTGTTCCCAACCCTGGTCCTGGACGACTCACTCCGAACAGGATAAATCCACTTCCGAAGGTCACTTTGGTATGAAAAGACTCATGGCTGCCACACTAAAAGATCGTTCCAAACCAAAGTGCTCAAAACTGGCCCTTTCAATGAGTACTGAAGGGACTACTGATGGACCCGTTACTCATTGATTCTTTGCTCAGGTTTAGTTTGTTAAACCTTAACCATTCCAAAGGCCTTTAATTTTCTTTTAACTTTTATCGTTTCCAAGCCTTTACTCTAAATGGTAAACCTTTTTAAGGGATTAGCGCCGAGATTTCAAACTCAGTTCTTGGAGGGCCACAGCCCTGCAGAGTTTAGATTCAACACTAATGAAACACGCCTGATCCAGCTAATAAAGTCATTTAGGCTTATTTGAAAACTGCATGGTATGTGTGTTGGATTGCAACAAAACTGTGCAGGGCTGCAGCCCTCAAGGAAGTTTGACACCCCGGATTAGGGCATGAGGTCCTAATCTGACTGGAACGTAACCTATGAGTCCATAACCAAGTTCACCTGAATCTACTTCTCAGCTCATTAGTAAAGACTCCAAGAACTGAAGTGAGCATCCAATTGTGAAAAATGTACTTTTGGAGGTACTCCAGGGCCTAGGCTGGGAACCACTGGTCCAGATTACCAAAAACTAAATGGATTCAGATATGCCAAGAAACAAGCAAGATTTTTTGCTCCCTGTCTGAACAAAGCCTAGATCTGCTAATGTGAAGCCCACGTCGAGGCGTAATAACACCCACGTTGATCTTTCCAATGACGGCTCTGTCAAACCATCAAACCCACCTCAATCAAAAATCAACAATCATGCCTACTCTTCTTCAAAGTCGTCTACCCTAGGCCACCTGCGCTTCATCTCAATGACTCCCTACCTGCCTGGTTAATTATTGAGCAGATCCGAGAGGAGGAAGGTGTGTGGCAGTGGTGAAGAAAAGAGGAATGACAGATCTGCCTGCGTCGTCGCTTCTCAAAAGAAGGGAAAGAAACTCCACCGCAGACAGCTGAGCTCTAAGAGAGCAAAATGGAGACGTTCAGTCGAAGAGCTCAGGGGTGGTTCGTTATTGTGACGTGACAGTTTGTTTCGTGATCACGCCCTTGAGGGACACCGTTGATCATACCAGTTATTTGTATCTTCCATCATAACGTAAAGCAGATATGCCGTCAAGGAAAGTGCTGCAAAGAAAGTTGCTGCAGTTGTAGAAAGCCATCGTTTTCTTTTTTGTTCTCTGACAACTGACGTGTAACCGTGATATTCAAGAACTTTTTAACGTATTAGTGCTTTGATTCTACTTTCTTTTACATTTATAAAACTAGATGTTTTTTGGGGTTTTTTAGTATCACAAAGCCTAAATGACACATGCAACCATGCGTGAGTGATCTTTAATCACACACCAGTCAAAAACGTCACACTCCTCTGTCACAATGTTTCAGCTGTCACTCAGGAAGCCTGAAGTCTTACATGACAACTATAGAATGCAATTTAAAAGAAACAAAGATTAGCACAACACAAATTGGCAGTTCATTTCTTATTGGCATTAGTTGTCTTCGCTGTAAAAAAATGCTGTGGTTGCCAGAATGTTACTGTACATAATAATTTAACAGGGCTTCAGACATGGCATGACATTAGAGTGACTAAAGATTTTACAGGTCATATGTATAAATGCTTAAAAAGAGTGGTGGTAATGGAAATATAGAACTTAAAGACAGAAACTTATGAATTACTTATGCAATTAAATTGTAATGTTTTCTGATATTTAATTGCATGTTAATTACAGTAAGATTAAGTGTGAATATATTATAGTGCAAGTTTACATCAAATACAGTTAGGTGACATTTAAAGTGTAAAGTGATTTTTTTGGTCCATTTTAGTATAAGTAATCTCATAGTAGCTTTTAGTTTAATTAATATTTTATTATCAGCAAAGTACGATTGTTTTGAAAAATAAAAGTACACTGCAATTGCACATTTAATACAAATAACCTCACAAGGTTAATAATAACAGTAAAATGGAGCTTTATGAGCTTTTTGGAAACTTATGCTTTCCATTTCTATAATAATAATAAACAAAACAGTATTTTACAGTAAATAAAACAGTTTTACAGTCTAAATTTCATTGCACTGTATGGTGAAGCAACTGACAATACAATGAAACTTATTAACAAGCTTATGCTGTCCTTCTTGTATATAAACAAGAACATCCCCGTTTTAACGGTAATACTGGACTGTGTCTATAAAACTTCCTGAGAAAGAAGCAAACTTACTTTTCATAAATCGCCAGCCTATTTAACTCTCTTAAATGGTGATATCCTTCTCTCTAATGGCTTGGTAATTGACGTCATGCCAGGCAGATTCAAGGTGCTTTCACTGCTTTGACAAGTTAAGTGGGGGGTGGAGGGGGCATAGGGCCATTGTCTTTCAAATGAGCTGTCAAGAGGGGGCGTCCCGTCAGCAGTTTGCCTTAGTACCTGCCCGTTAATAATTGAGCCGCGAGCTTGTGGAGGTGTATGGCGCGAAACAGACAACTTATGTGCTTTGATTGACAGATGAGCTAACTGCGACTTTTTTTTCCTATTGAGGAAAAACAGAGGCAGGAGACACACCAGTGATTGAAATCAAAGAGAAATGGGAGGTCTAAATAGAAATGATGAGAGAGTATTTGTGTGTGTTCAGATGGGTTACTTATTGTGTGGTGTGTGTTCTCAAGGCATTGAATGCAACTTCCTTTTTGGAGATAGGTGTAACTGAATAGTTGCTGGTCTATGACATGCGTGTGAGTGTCTTTGTGAATGTATTTATAACTTCTTTTCAATGCAGAATGAGGATGATGCATCCAATGTACCTAAGACAGCATAAGTTTCAGAAGCCGGGTGTCATCAATCACCAGTTGCGAAGTGTCCACACTAACCTGGTTTATGACAGCCAGAACAACATTACACTAAACAAACCTGCTTTATGGCACTAGTGATTGATTCCCTCTCTATTTCCACACTGTTCTTTCACACGTCACACATGCCAGAAATCACTGTCAAAGCAGTAGATTCAACTGGCGCTTATTTGAATCCGGTTCTTATTTCAAATACATTATATTCCTGAACTGAACAAATATGAAGAGTGTGAAGTATGAATTTTTCAGGCTTCTATGTTTATGTTCAGTTATTACTAATGGGAATAAAAATAACCACACATACACATATATGTATATATATATATATATATATATATATTTTTTTGTCAATCATTAATTTATATTCCAGCCTTATATTTTTCTGGAAACTGATATTTGCATGATTCTCTGAATAAAAAGCTTATATTGCAGAATAAAATAATTAATTTGTTGATTTAAAATTTAGTTGTGTTGTAAACTGGCCAGTCTGATTCACAAACTGATTCTTAAAAAAATAAAAAATCTTAATCATGAATTATCAGTTACTCTCTAAGATTATTGTTTACATTCATCCATGGAATTAATATGACAGCATTGTATGGTTAAAGAAACGCTGAGTGATAAATGTTAAGTTAAATAAATATACTAAATATGTGTCTGTTTATTTAGTTATTTGTGTAGTAGGCTCACTTAAAACAGATTATCTGGTACTAAAAGAATCATTACGGAATGGACCTGCTAACCAGATCCTTATGATTCCCATCCTTAATCAGAACAGCAGCATGTTGTGTATGAACGAGAGAAAAGCACAAATATTTTTTTAAAGGAGATGTTCTGAAACGTAGATGGTTCCTAATTAACAGGAACACGTCCAGAGGCGGTGCGGAGGTTGGAAATGGCCGGGAGGAGGACTGGAGGAGCTGGCAGGCGAGGGAGAGAGTTTCTTCTTTAACCCGGTTTGAGTAGGAGGCAGATGAAGACTGTAGTTAGATGATGTTTTGGGAAGTGAAATTGCCTCCCCTGTTGGGCATTAAAGCCTCTGCAGCCCCCTTTCCACAGAAAGCTTGCAATTCCCTGTGTCCCACCAGCCCCTCCCGAAGTCTTTCCCAGCGAGGCTTGAATTCAAATAGAAAAATTAATGTGGGAATAATAGCCCTGGGCCTCGCCATCCCGAGATACTTTCATACACTCCCTTTTTACGAATTTCACAAGAGGGAGGTGAACAAAATTAGCTTCCACTTTTTTTTTCTCTCTTCTATTCATCTTCCTCATCCAGCATGTGTTACATGATCCGGAGATGTCAAAGTCACATTGTTGTGCAAAACTAAATCACATAAATGAGAGCTAATCTTTCGATATGGAACTGTGATAAATTATTAATTGGGCATATGTTTGCTCACTCAGACCATCAATGCCATATCAACCTTTACAGCTAACCATTCATTTTATTTTATTTTTGTTAGTTGCTTATTTGATTTTCTCAAAAAGAAAGAAAGAAAGAAAGAAAGAAAGAAAGAAAAAAATACATTTTTTTAGCTAAGAGACCAGTTGCCGTCACTTTAAGAATGAAAATCTGTTTCTGCACTTAGGAAAAAGGGCAACAGTGAGTTCAAAAAATGTATTGCAAAAAATATCTGCATCAAACAATCACAGAGTGACCATTAAACAAATAGCTTTTTCTCACCACTGGTGAATCACTTGTCATTTTGCCACAGTAAAATATAAACTGGTAAAAGATGAACTGAGGAAGACGGCATCAGTAAACGATACAACCCATACAACATGTTTCCAGAGCCACAGTGTCGTGACTTCATACTCCAGTGAGGTTACTGAGGATATTTACTGTCCATCTCACTCCGATACGACCATCCTTCTGCATGTATCTGCTCTTCTCTTTCCTGGAAGGGAAACATTACCCATCCATACCCAGACTCCTTTCCCACAGAAACCACCGTGACATTTGCAGTCACCGCTGCCACAAGTATACTGTAGCATAAAGATGAAGGCTGCAATTATAATCAAATACATCATCTGTAGGCCAAATTCCATGGCTCAAATTTTGAATTCATCTCATCAAATTCGTTCATGGAGTGCTTCTACACAGTATGATAACAACTCAGAGGGAAACCTCTTGTTACCACAGCAATGAGCATTTACTAAATGATCCCTGATTTTGCAAGACAGTGTACCTTTTTTTAAAGTGGAGACAGGACCCAGCGGTCTGAATTTAAACCCTTATTTCCTTGTCCTTGAGATCTTGTTTGCTAACCAAACAGACCACGGTTCTGCACTGTTCAATGACTGAAAGATTCCCAACAAGGACAGTTTTACTCCCTATATAAAAATATTGAAGTGGAGTAGGGTTATGGGATCTAGAATTTGTTTGTCGCATGCTCATAAACTTCTGGATTTTCTCCATTTCTGTCACATATGAAGGTCTGACTCATTCCCGCTTTCCCCTTTGGCTTGCTTAGTTGGGGACTCTTGACCGATTGCACAGACACCATTGAAACAGAGCTGGACTGGATGGTGACATCCCTGAATCACCGATCAGCTGACTTTAGCTGGACAAATTACTCTTTGTCACAGTCCTCTTGCATTATTTACAAACTATTTTCTTCTATATACTTTAATAAATCAGTAAGTAATGTTCCCATTGTTTGTTTTTACTGCCTACAAGAATGCAAAATAGCAGATATTGAGTGGAACTAGTGAGTAGTGTCTTTCTTTTGAGCATACACTACAATTCCCTCATATTTGGAGGTCACGTCCACAGTCATTTCAGGTGAGAAAACGATACCAGTTCACGACATCTGTCTTTTATTCCCTTCCTCTTTTTCTCTCTTTAATGGATTTGAAGGCTGGTGTGGAGCGCAGGAAGTTAACGAGTGTAAACCTGAAAAGCCTTGTGAGTGGTAGGAGCTGATTCAGTGCCAGGTTGGTTTCAGGCATTATAAAATCAAAGCCAGGACCACTTCCCACATACAGGCAGCCACACAGGAAGAAGTGCAAGTTGGACGGCAGGAGTTTAGCAGCGGAAGAGTCGTGCAGACTGGGTCTTGAAGTAGGGGATGCCCGGTGGCCATTTCTGTTCAAACATTTGAAAGGATTAACCTGCCGTGCCGCGCGCACATCGCCAGGGCATGTGGCGGGATTCCTGTTTTGGGCTTCCTCTTTCTCCTGACGTTGAGGAATTTTGGCGGTGAGCAAACTCCCCATGCTATGATCAAAACGCACAGATATACCTGGATCAGCAAAATATGAAGGAGAGAGACCTTACACTTTCCAGGCACAAATATAAGAAGATAAACAGTACACAGCCGCGAGTGAACACCATGTTAATGGGAACATATATTAAGAGGTAACTCTTCAGCATGCTGATGTGAAAGAGAGTTCAATGGGTACTGGCTATACAGAGTCAAGAAACGTCTAATGATAGACTGCAGAGCAATTCTGACAGATGTTTCTGAAAAGTTATTTTATTTCCAGTCGTTGACTTAATATAACCACATAATCACCAGAAAAGCAGATACAATAACTCTTAAAGTTGGCTTATATTTATTTAGTCATTCTTTTACAGCCAATATCAATTATTTTAATAGGAAGCATGTGATCTGAAATATCACTAGAGAAGGCATCTGGAAAGTGATTTCTGTGCTGTACTTCACACATGCCTGCAAATTTTGGCTGAAATTTAAATAATATTACCAAACCAAACAGTGTAGAGTTTTTTTTTTCCAAAACAGATGTTTGTGAATCTGGTAACGTTTAAGTTTGTTTTTGCATATATCACAGCAGTTTAAAATTGAAACGGCTGGTACTGTAAGTGGCATCAAATGGTTGCATTGCATGTAAAGGTTGTGCAGATACAGCAGTATTAACAGAGGCCAAGACAGGGTAAGCAAACATGCCATTTTAGCTTGACTCCACAACTCTTCTGGTTTTATTGGACACTATCACTTCACACTGCATGTGGAATGCTGACCAGGTGAGCTGCTGAGCAAGTTTACTGTTTTGGAAAAGCCACATCTATGGACCTTTCCAGGTCATAACATAGAATTGCACAAGGAATTGCATAAAAATAATCGAATAATCTTTACTCGTGTTTACTGCAACTAGTTTTAATCGGAAATTGCTTTGAATAGTATGTATAGATACATTTTTGGAGTTTTGCTAAAATGTAGGCAGGCCGAAATCATTATCAGATGTATGCATGTGGATGAATTTGTGAATGACAGCTGTTCAAATTCTCTAAAAACCTGCAGACTTTCTGCAGGTACATATTTGGGCCTAGTCTCTCTGTCTGTTCAGTCAATTTCAATTCTACTTTACTGATTGATGAGTGCTTAACATCACATTTACTTCCAACAGTTGATGATTCCCTGAGACTACATGGATGACTGAAGAAGGGAACATGAGAAAAGGAGGTATGACTGTGAATCTGGGCATGACACATCTGAGGAAAACAAAGCCTTTGTCTCTCTCACGGCACAAGCCTCCAGGAGGAACATGCTACGCTAATTGCCGTTTCTACACAGCCCTGAGACTTAACGCCATTTCACATTCTCTCATCAAAGAAACCACATGCTCAACTTTATGAAAATTACATTCAGTGTGTTCACTTTCTTATCCCCCTCACCCTATCTTCCCTTAAAACAACTGCCACCAAAAAGGGGGGAGACAAAGAGACAGTGAGAGCGAGAGACGGTGTTTTGCAGGACTATTTCCTTCCTGCCTGGAAGCCCTACAGTAACTTGCTAGATCAAACTTGGAGAACTTCTACAGCTTCCAGGAGCAAAAAAGAAGAAAAAAAAACACCAGGAAAGAAGAAAGGAGAAATTTTAAAGAGAGAGAGAAAAAAGAAAACATCAAGCAGGTTAGAGAATTTACTGTGTAGAGGCAGGAGACCTGATGGAGATCTGAAAACTAATGACTGAAACAGTGTGTGGGAAGGAAAGACAACAAACGTTAAGTTGAAGCATCTTCTGTCCCTATGGGCCGTGTAAATAAACTTGCTGCTCTCCACTGATTGCCAGGAAGAGTTTCATCATAATTCCCCTGTCACTCACAAAGAAGTCCAATTAGCACTTTATCTATACAAACCCCAAATAAATGAGTTGGAAAAGCAATATTGACGCATACTGAGAGTTTCTTTAAAAATAAAAAGGATTCTAATCTACACAGCACCTTAAGTTCATTATTAAGAGACATTTTTTTTACTGTATGGTGTTTTTGACTTTAGCTACACTCTAAAGACTAATCTTGGCCACAACAGACTGGACTGCCCAGGGGGCCAGGGTGGACCAGAAGATAACTCATTTCAATATTGGTGATGCTCAATTCAGCCCCAGATTCATGTCCTAAATTGCATCCTGTCTGAGAAGGAATGTTCTATGAATATGGGTATATACTGCATCCACCATGTTACTACTCTCACGTGATCTACCTGCATCAGTTGCTTTGCCTCACTGCTGTTTTTAAATCCTCTCCTGTGGTCTCATGGGATAGTAAAAGGGGGTAACCCAAAAGAATATATTTAGTTTCAAACATAGTGCATATTTTAGTGACATTATCGAACTGAGCGCCCAGTCTTAACTCCTAAACCCTCAAATCTGCTCTTGACTGTAGAGTAGAACTTTTTTGGTTTTACCCTTCTACTAGACACAGAAAATTATCTACTTTTTCTTCCTAAAAAAAAAAAAAAAAAAACATTTAAGTAACTTTTATGATATAGTAAAAGAATTTGAACTGTGACGCGCAAAACTTTCTGCCCTCTACGGGTCAGAAAATAATGTTGCATGTGACTTACAGAACATAGAAGAACACAGTTTCAGCGCGGATGAATGCGGTTCCAGGCACAGGTGTACTCAGGGATGCAGGAAATCCAAGTGGACCGAGAAACATCAGTTTTTTAGGCCTGGTGATTGCAGGAGTAATTCAAGGTTAATTTTTCCATTGCTCACTGTGACCAACAAACTCTAAAACTTTAAAAAGCTGTTTATTAGGATTATTCACTGCAGCACTCCACTCTACACATCCATGACATACCAGTTTTCTTGATTTATAAAAATATAAAATATAAAAAATATAATATAAAAAAAATGTCTATCCAACTGAGATTTCAGTAAAAAGATACGGGTAGGAGCATTATCAGTATTACTAAAGCGAACAGCGAATGCATTTTAGCATTTGTTATTTATCTTTAATCAATAGGGACGAGCAACTGGTTATTTACAATCTTTAAAATATCTTCGTTCATGTTCAACAATTTAAATGACGGCATCACATATAACTTCATATTTCTTATACAGAATTTAGGAAACTGCTTTAATACAGTATCATCAGGCTAAAAAAACAATTTGTGCAATTTCGAGATGGGCATCTGTTTAAAAATAAGAATAATGGTTTCTGGGAAAGATCCTGTAACTGTGAGAGTGTGTAGTGTTTGCTCCCCCTCCATTTAGTCATCCATCAGAGAGGTGGGTGTTGTTTCTGGCCCAATGTGTCTAACGCACCGGTATGAATCACTCACAGTGATTTCAGGGTCCAGTGTTTAAATAATTAAAGAGCTTTAATTTATCAGGATTTAGCACCTTCAGACACGAGAGCTGGCAGTCGCTGGGGGACAGGAAATGAGCAACAGTAATGGAGTTAGAGCGGACGAGAGGGAGAGAGATTCACTCTGTAACAAAATTGAATGCATATGCATTGAACAAGTGTGGGGGGGACAATAGGTGCAGGCAGAAGTAATAAAGTGTGTTTTGAACATGCTTCCAGTAACACAATCATGGATTGAGAAAAGATAATGCTAGAACAGCATAGCTACATTCAGCTGATGCTTTTATCTAAAACAACTTGAGAAAAAAAAGAAACCAACAATATAGCAAAACATTGCATATAATAATGTAATGTGATGTAAATGTAGAACAGTTTCATTTGAAAAAGGCTTTTATAGAAAAGGTTTATTAACCATACACAACCAACTCACCCAAGTAACATACACGCCAATGCATCAATAGCATCATGTACTAATAATAACAGCACATGAATGAAACAGGCACAGGATATGATTTATCTTCACTATGACTAAATCTGTGTCAAACAGCATGCAACACAAGATTGACTATGTTGAGCACAACATTACACGTTTGTTCAATAGATTGCAGGATTTCAAACTAATGCCAATTAAGCAGATTAACTTTACTACATCATAAACAGTTTAACTGCTATATATGCCATTACCAAAAAAATAAAATAAAAAAACAGAGAGAGAGAGAGAGAGAGAGAGAGAGAGAGAGAGCTCATCCAAAATGGAAATCATCATCTACTTGTGTCATTCTAAAGCTGAATGATTCTTTCTCATGTGAAACAATGAAGAAATCTTCTACTGCTCTATGTTATGTGTGGTCCAAAACAACTCGGCACATATATTGTTCTGTCTTACACGTGGTATTCAAATTCATTCAGGTTTGGAACAACTTGAGTAAATAACGACAGGATTTTATTTTTTAGGAGAACTCTTTAAGAGCAGATCCCATCAGTATACACCTCTTGATAAGACAGATCAAGCCATGGACTTGCCAGTAGCTGCACTACACTTAGTGAGCACTGCTTCGGTCAGAGAGTACAGGGATGATAAACAATATGGTGGACTAATGATACAATACTGCCCCCTACTGGTCAGAACAAACTAATTTCAGTACATAGCACAACACTATCTCAAAGTAGAATCAGATTCTATTCAGATTCTTCTTAAAAGAACAGAACAATACAAAACACAACAACAGAAAAAGCGTTTTCCTCTGCTTTCCCTAAACCGCCTCTGAATCAGATGTTACTCTTTACACCAAATAAATGACCTAATGATTCAATATTAATATTTTTACACCAGAAGCATCTGACAAGATTCACCTTATTACACTTATATATCAGACGGTTTTGTTCCAGTGTCATAAAATCTGCTATGCAAACTATAAACAAAAATCAATTATATAATTTAATGTATTTATAGACGGGTGGACTATGTATTTTTATAGCTATGAATGTATATGGAAATATTTTTTATATGAATATATGGAATATATGACTCAAATGACCAAAATTACACCATTAGGACCTTTGGCATGACTGACATTAGGCAGGACAATATATCAGAAGCCCTGAATCCCAATGTAGTTTGTTCATCTTTTAAACATACGCATTGATTTCTGGTTGTGTTAAGTTCAGCTGGGGAGCCATGTGTCCCTCACATCAGTTTTCCAAGAGAGAGCGCTGTAGAGCTTCCTGGATCATGGCTTGCTCATCTGTACCATAATCCTAATAATAATACAGAAATACATATATATTTAAGTTATATATATATATATATATATATAATTTTTTTATTTTATTTTTTTCTCCTTTGGTTAAATGCAGTCTCAGATCAGTCCACAGCCAGTCTCAACTTCATACTTAAAATAAAAGTAACATATTTTGTATGTATTCATGATATAAGATCTCTGATCAACTGAGCTTTTTTTCTTTTGCTTTGGTAATTTACAATATTAATGACAATCGAAAGTTCAACTGCAATAGAGCTTGAAAAAAGTTAAAATAACACACACAAAAACCATTGGTGTTAAAAAACTAAAAAAAAAATATATATATTAATATGTGACCCTGGACCACAAAACCAGTCTTAAGTTGCTGGGGTATATTCGTCACAATAACCAAAAATACATTTTATGGGTCAAATTTATATATATTTTTTTGTTTTGTTTTGTTTTGTTTTTTTGTTTTTTTTGCCAAAAATCTTTAGGATAGCTAGTAAAGATCTAAAAGGTATTTAGTCAATTTCTTACCAAAAATATATCTAAACCTAATTTTTGATAAGTAATATGCATTGCTAAGATCTTAATTTGGACAACTTTAAAGGTGATTTTCTCAGATTTTTCTGTACCCTCAGATTTTCATATAGTTGTATCTCGGTTAAATATTACCCTATGAATCCAAATCATACATCAATGGGAAGCTCATTTATTCAGCTTTCAGATCATGAATAAATCTTAATTTTGGAAAATTAACACTTATGACTGGTTTTGTTGTCCAGGGTCACATATATTAATAATATTATAATAATGGTTGCTCTATTTCAGGGTTCCTCAAATCTTTCCCTGGAGGTCCGTTGCACTGCAGAGTTTAGATCTAACCCTAATCAAACACACCCGAGTATGTTAATCAGTATCTTAAGGATCATTAGAAAACACAGGTAGATGAGTTTTATTAGGGTTGGACCGAAACTCTGCAGTGCATCGGACTTTCTTTTTTTTACTTTGACAATACATTCAGCAAAATTTTGTATTTATATTGTATAATCTAATTGCCTCACTAATCTAATCAAAATATTGTAATCTACTTACCACAAAAGTGTCATAGGAAAATGCATGTCTCATTCTGAGGTGTTGAAAGAAGTCAGCACTCCTGTAATTAGGGTCACCCCAGGGCATTGAGGCACATATCGGACACACCTGCAGGAATGGAAACAAGGGTCACAACTCCTGACTCCATGGCTACTATTTACCAAGCTTGGAGACATAGCTAGCAGATACTATATATGCTAATATGTATTCTGTTTCAGTGATATTCAAAGTGCATCTAGTTACATGCAGACACGTTCTATCAGCACCTCTTTAAGTTATCTCCTAGGTGATCTCTAAATTAATAGAGTCCATGTAGCTCAGAAATGGCTATGCAACCTATTTCAAACCGATGCACTACATAAACAATTTTTCACAAATACAATTCACAGCACTGGAAATGAGAGTCATCCCAAAATCCTCACCACTTGACGTGGGTCATGTGAGTGCTTTGAGGTACAGTGCTCCATCAGACCATCCTGGTCAAAGTTCTGTTTGTTACAGTAGGGACAGGTGAACGTGTAACGGTTCGGCACTGAACTAAAGGAACAGGAGGAACAGATGAATGTGTGAAATAATTATGTGTGATGTAATTACTTGTTTTAAACACTAAAACAGTTGTATTACCTGACGATGGAAGGCTGGTTTTTTGAAAGGGCCTTCAGACCTTCCTTGATAAAGTCTTGATATTTGGAGCAAGCCACTGTGTGGTTTCTCATATCAGACAAAAGGACCTGTCGAGGAAAAAAATTAATAAACAAGAAATGAATGATTTAAGGGACATCTTAGACTCGGACAGCAAGCTCAAGGACCACCCACAGTCTGTTCGGGAACAGACTGTGGGTAATAAAAATGAAGCAAATCACCAAAAAGTTGAAAGTAAAGCATTGGGTAAGGTTAAGGTAGGTATATAGTGGGAATTATTGTCCAAATAAGGCGGCATTCATTTAATAATTTGAATTTTAATTAAAATGTACACTCAGTAACTTATTATTGCATACTGTTTTAGAATGTACTAAAATACTGAGGTATAGATAATTGCCATCATTTGCAATAAGTAGTAAAAAAAAAATAGCAGAATATCATGCTATTTTAACAAAGTGTAAACAGAATAGATAGTGTTGGCTAATGTTTTAAATAATACAGATCATGTAATTGTGTAAATGGATTCATGACACCTATCAGCCACATTAAACAGAAAATACATCTAAATGCCACCTAAGAAGCAGTTTGTGTGCCTCTTCTGCTGTGTAAAGATGGCTTTTGTTCTGGTGATTGACAGTTCTACAATGTCTTATGTCTTAAGACAACACATATGTTTATTAGGGTTAGAAAACAAAGTTGCACTTTTGTACTTAAAAATGCCCTGGAAATCAATTTAGCAAATATATATAAAAAAAAACAAAAAAATAATAATAATAATAAATATAGTACAAGCCAAAAGTTTTGACACACCTTCTCATTCAATGTGTTTTCTTTATTTTTACATTGGTAGATTCTCACTGAAGACATCGAAACTATTAATGATCACATGTGGAGTTATGTACTTAACAAAAAAAGGTGAAATAACAGAAAAGATCTTTTATATTCTAGTTTCTTCAAAATAGTCACCTTTTGCTCTGATTACTGCTTTGCACACTCTTGGTATTCTCTCCATGAGTTTCAAGAGGTAGTCACCTTAAATGGTTTTCCAACAGTCTTGAAGAAGTTCCCAAAGGTGTTTAGCACTTTTTGGCCCCTTTGCCTTCACTCTGCGGTCTAGCTCACCCCAAACCATCTCGATTGGGTTCAGGTCCGGTGACTGTGGTACCAGGTCATCTGCTGCAGCACTTCGTCACTCTTCTTCTTGGTCAAATAGCCCTTACACAGCCTGGAGGTGTGTTAGGGGTCATTGTCCTGTTGAAAAATAAATTATCGTCCAAATAAACACAAACCGGATGGGATGGCATGTTGCTGCAGGATGCTGTGGTAGCCATGCTGGTTCAGTGTGCCTCCTCCATGCTTCACAGTGAGAACCAGGCATGTGGAATCCATCCGTTCACCTTTTCTGTGTCTCACGGCGGTTGGAACCAAAGATCCCAAATTTGACCATGAAGGCCTGATTCACGCAGTCTCCTCTTAACAGTTGTTTTAGAGATGGGTCTGCTGCTAGAACTCTGTGTGGCATTTATCTGGTCTCTGATCTGAGCTGCTGTTAACTTGGGATTTCTGAGGCTGGTGACTCGGATGAACTTGTCTTCAGAAGCAGAGGTTCCTCTTGGTCTTCCTTTCCTGGGTTGGTCCTCATGTGTGCCAGTTTCGTTGCAGCGCTTGATGGTTTTTGCGACTTCACTTGGGGACACAATTAAAGTTTTTGCAATGTTCTGGACTGACTGACCTTCATTTCTTAAAGTAATGATGGCCACTTGTTTTTCTTAAGTTAGCTGATTGGTTCTTGCCATATTATGAATTTTAAAAGTTGTCAAATAGGGCTGTCGGCTATGTAGTAACCTGACTTCTGTACAACAAAACTGATGGTCCCAACCCCATTGATAAAGCTAGAAATTCCACTAATTAACCCTGATAAGGCACACCTGTGAAGTGAAAACCATTTCAGGGGACTACCTCTTGAAGCTCATGGAGAGAATGCCAAGAGTGTGCAAAGCAGTAATCAGAGCCAAGGGTGTACTTTCTTTGTTAAGTACATACTCCACATGTGTTCATTCATAGTTTTGATGTCTTCAATGAGAATCTATCAATGTAAATGGTCAAGAAAATACAGAAAACACACTGAATGAGAAGGTGTGTCCAAACTTTTGGCCTGTATTGTATATATATATATATATATATATATATATATAGATATAGATATATATAGATATATAGTAGTAATACAATGTTTTTTTTTTGCATGTCCGTAATGAGACTGATCGATTTGTATATTAGTCTGACAGTCACTTCTGGACATAGTGGGAGGTTCTTGACCAGAATAAGCACAACATTTCAATATAACATTCACAGTTTAGCTAACATACATGCACTCACACACCTCATTTTTACAGCCTTTGCATTTTCCGATTGATATTTTCATCATATTTTGTAGGTCATCTGCTTTATTCCACTTGTGCAGATCAGACCTGCAGACTGCACACACAGGTTTCTGAGGCCGCAAGCACTCCTTAAGACAGCTTTCACAGAATCTGACCAAAAGAAAAGGATTTTTTTCACTAAACAATACTTCATTTAGGCTACACATATCTAATAATAAACTGAATAAACAATGTTTGGCTTCAGGACCTTTTTTGTGATCAAATGTATACATTTGGCTACACACAGGCCTACATGACCGCATAAGTCATATTTCCTCCCATTTAGAGTAAAAAATTGATTTTGGATAGAGCATCAAAATGTTTAATTAATATATATAGCGTTATCAATATATCAAGGCGTTTCTCTACGTGTCACATTTAGTGTTGTTTGTCAGTAATGTACGAGCTTTAATATTCACACGAAAAAAGTAGGCTATTATATTCATAGAAGGACAAAGTGAGTGTTGTAGTTTGTTCAAGCAAATGAATTATTAAGTGAGCAGCACTACAACTCCCAGCATGCCACACAGCACAAGTTTAGTACACAAGAAGCAAAACTGAAAGTAACCAATTTCTGTCTCGTAAGAAACTCTCATCACAGCTGCACTCATTCTTATTCGTATTTAACACGATCATACTAGGATTAAATTACATGACATGGAGTCTGTGCCTCGGTTTCACGTGATAACTCGATTAACATGTAACTAATCAACATGTCAAACGAGAAGTTTCTGCTGCGAGGCACGAGACCGCAAGATACTCACGTATGTCCGCAGTCTGTGATCATCGGAGAGACAAATATCTCCAAACACACTGGACAGAGGAAGTCCTCATCTTCTGCATCGATCACATCAGTTTGAGGCTCTGTTTTGAGCATAGCCATGTCTGCTGCGCTGTGTTCCGTGTTCTTGAACTCCGGTGAGAATCACTGTTGGGATGGGAGGAGCGTAAACTCAGCTGATCGCATGAGGAAATACATTACTGCGGCCTTATTTGACTGAGGCAAAAATAACACTGGCTAAATAGATGACTGCAATGTAGCAGCTAGTGCGTGCGTGTAGTCTTTTAATGAAGTGTTAGGAGTGCGTTGTGGCAAGTGTTTTCCGATTCACGAACGAATCACAGATTTGAACCGGTTCTTTTAAATGATTTGAAAGGCGAGAATGTGAAAATGAATCGCTCGACTGTGAGGCAGAATGACATTCAGTGCAATTCAGTTGCATAGCCTGCCAAAAAATAAATAAATAATATGCTAGGGTTAAATATAATCAATATTACACCAAAGGGCAAAACTCGAATAGCTTTTTGTTTCTTTGAGGACAATGTGTTCATCACAATTTAAAATGCTGTAAAACATGGATTAAAAAAAAAAAAAAAAAAAATACATTTATGAATATTAAATTAAGCTGTTATATATATATATATATATATATAAATTAAAAATGTGTGGGTCTGGGTGAGTTTTTAATAAGGGTGGCTTATTTGCACTTAGTGTCAATCAACACTTCATTTTCATAATGCCTAAAAGAGCAGCTTTCCACTGTAAAGTAACATTTTGGTTAAAAATTGTCAACAATAAAATCTATTAATAGCTTTTTTAGGAGTAAAAACATTAGTAAAGTCCTTTGGCAGTATGGGAAAATTATATTTAGCTAAGATTTCTTAAAAAGAAGACCACTGAGAAGTCAAACAGTGCTTTTTCGGAAAAGTTTTAGGATCTTTGTAATCATAAAACTGTGAGATGGGCGATATTATCAATTTAAATGTTATGCCATAAATCATTAGGGTATTAAGATAATTTTCTGTGAATATCTTTTGTAATTTTTCTACTGTAAATATATCAAAATATAATTTTGGATTAGTACTATTGCATTGCTTTAAAAATGTGAGTGGTTTTGTGGTCACATATTAGAAATGAAAACAACAGGACGTTTTGCAGAATAAGAAAAATGTCAGGGTTTCAAATGGAAGGACAGCAACACATTGTCACCGCCTGATTACTCACACATTTACAAACCTAATGAGTTTAAGGTAGCTGAAAATAGTGTTTAAGCAAGCATTTATTTGCCGCTGGTTTCACAGACAAGTCTTACAGTAAGCCTTAAAAAAATGTTTCAGTTGAGAGAAATCTGCCTTGATTTATCATAAAACATGCCCTCTTTAGATGTACACCAGGAATGCTTTTTTTCTAAGGCACGGTTATAAAAAATGTCATTAAATGTCCTAATTGACCTATGGTCTAATCCTGGATCAGGCTAAACCCTGCGAAACCGGGCCTTAAACTTTATGCAGCGCGGGGACTTCTGGGAACTGGTTTTAGCGCTAACTCCATTGAGTCGAATCGTTTAGGCGAACCGACTCGCTAGCTGAATCGAACGATCAAGCGCTAGTCCCGCACCCTGCAGCCTCGGGAGCGCGCAGGGGAGGCAGCGTGGCGCATGCGCACTGCGGCGGTGGGGATTTCCAGCGGAACATGAAGGTAAGAGACGCTGGATGATGGGGAGAGGGCGGCTCGTTAATGCTGCTGCCCAGCACTGCATGACACTCAACGGACATGTTTACGTTCACGTCTTGTTCTTATTGAGGTAATCAAAAAGTCATTACAGGATGGTGTATGGTTAAATTGTGCGGTGTGTGTGTGTGTGGATTTGCAGGGCCCTGAAACTGCGCTAATGTTAGCAGTGCTGTGCTAGCTGCATCTGATATCTGTCACAAATGAGGTTGAAACGAGTTAGAGTAGAATAACAACTTTATTAACGTCTATCCTTTCAATAACGACAAGTTGAGAGGTCATATCGAATGACTAGCGCGCTGACAGATTTATTTAACTGTTAACGTTCCTGTGAGAAAAGCAGACTGTCAGATTAGCGGTGTAGCTAACACACGTCACTGTTTATGTCACTGTAGCAATGACATGCAGATAGAAAATAATTATTAAATGATCACCGAACTGTGTCTTTTGCGGACGCTGATTTGTTTAGGTGTGTGTTTTAGCTTTTGCCATGCTCAGTGTGGTGTTATGGTTATGATAAGATGCTGTCTTGATGAGTGGTGGTATTGATGAGAATAATGATTATGTATTGACAGGCCTTTCTGACAAAGTACATGAAAATGACTGATGTTTCGTGTTAGTATGAATTCAGCAGCTTGAGATGACAGCCTGAGTTACACAATCGAAGGAAAACACTGGGAATAGTGTGCAAGCGTTCAGTTCTAGACGAATAAAGTGCTGCATGGGGCCTCATAGCAAACAGTCCACATTCACTGCTAGAAATGGATGCCCTTTATTCCTATATTCTTTGTATATTATTGGCAGGTCAATTAGTGCCTTCAGAGTGTTGTGAAAATAGAAGAATTCCTGTCATTCACAGACATAACAATTCATGAATTGTTCCCTCTTCTTTAACAGTTTGTTTATAAAATATTGTGCTTGTGATTTCAGCCAAGGATGTCTATATTATACCTGGATGAAGCATTTTTTTGTTAGCATCGCTGTTTATTTTAATGAATGCAGAACCCCCCTGGAAGTACATGCCAACGTTGCTGCCATCTTTGCTCATGGGGTTTTGGAACAGACAAAAAAAAATAAAAATACAATTTTATAAACCCATTCCATAGAAAAACACGCTCATAATGCTCACAGAATTAGGGGGACCATACTTGCCAGACGTGTCTTGGCCAGGATTTCTATATTGCCTGAAATATCTGAAATAAAAACTGATTGGTGTAATACATTAAGGTATCGTATAAACCGTTTCTTATGCTTCTTGACTTTAGATCCCACCTTCTCACACACCATGATAGGTCCATTATGTGTTATTGGTCAAATTACTTTTCAGTTGTTATCTTCAGTGAGTATGAAAACAGGGAAACAAATCCAAATTGTGACATGGATGTGTCCGGGATAAATGGCACGTGTGGTCACCCTAATAAAATGTAAAACAGATTTCATTTATTTAGACTACGTCATAAATAGGCAATGTATTTTTCATTCTCATGGTCTGCTTTGGTCTTTGTGTGATGCGTGCCTGCATTATGAACTAGCTATGATTGCAGGCAAAGAGACTGAGGCAAGGCTAATGTATTAGACTGCAGCCTGAGTGCTCTTTTTCAAACAGATTTTGTTCTTCTGTCGTTGCAGCAGCTGGCAGCGTTGGACATGGTGTTTTTAATGTGCTCTCTTCTCCACAAACCCTGACCTTCAACCTACTGCGGGGGAAAGCCTGGCAGTGAGGGCTCTCCATCTAGCACCCAAATCAAGTACCTTCCTGTGTCATGTTGAGGTGTTTTGGCAAATGAGGAACCTAGAGATGCCCATTACAGCATGAAAGAGCCCTGGGCAAGGCGAACGCCCGATTTAAACCAAGCACATCTTCACTTTCAATATTCCATATCACTCCTTTGGAGGATAATCGCGGATTGCTGATTTCCCCACCAAACTGCACCGTAGTCCCAGGTCTTCCGGTGTCTAGTGGGAGAGAGTTCTTGAGATGGCAAGGGGTCCCGTTTAAAGAAACTCCTGGATTGTAGGATAAGAGGTTGCAAGGTACGCAGCCCGTTGCCACCAATGGATGTCAAGTTGCGAGAAGATCTATTTCGCAGGTATGTGTCGTCTTTGGAGAATCGGCTTGAGGAGGGAGCCGGTGAAGGAGGAGGAGATAAGCAAGGAGCTAAGACGGAGGAGGCACTAATTTCTACTGCAACGGCACTGCTTGGCTCATACCAGCCAGATCCAGGGCAGCGCTTTCGCATGGTTCGGTTCTATGAAATTGCGGAGAACTCGCTGAGGACTCAGAGAAGCGCAAACTTGCGGACATTGGAGACGGCCTTTGCGACACTGGAAACCATCTGTTCCAACTTGCTGCTCTTTCCTTGGAAGAAAGAGTTCCGTTGCATAAAGGTGAGTCAACAGATAAAAGGATTCATTGTTATTTTTTTCCATGGATCAAAAAAGGGAATGACGTTTTAGTGGGGCCGGACGAGTAATCTAAAATAATAATGTTTTCATGTTGGTTCTATCCTTTTTTAAATCGTATTAATACGTTGCCCATAAAAAGATACTCACTGCATGTGTAATCGGCTCTATATGGATACAAATGACCATTGCGATAGCGTCTTTAGCAGCATCAAAATTTTAATTCTTTAGCAAGACGAGTGGTGCTGCATGTAAAAGTCAGTTCCAAAACCAATCTGAAGGACCCTGGAGACGGAGCTAGCTGATCAAACTTTTGTTTATGGTAGCAGGTTGACTTGGCAAGTTATGTATTTGTGGAGCAGAGTAGGCATTCTGCACTGCCTTTTATAAAAAATAAAACAGTCCTGATCTCTGCGCACTTGCATAAATAGCGTGACGCTGAGATGGTGCCATTTTTACTTTCCCCACCACAATTAAATTTATTTTCACCTGGCAATATTTTATTTGCAAAAAGAAAACTTTTTTTTTTAGGAAATTAGCATTTTTCAAAGCAAATTAAGTGTGTATATTTTTTGTTTGTTTGTTTATAAGACATCTTTATTTTAAGCAAAAGCTCTACATTTGAAATAACTACAGGTAGTTTGTTCCCTTTATTTATTTTAAAATCACAAAGATAAGAAATGCATTTTCATTAGAAAAAAAAAATCCCACCTTTTAATAGTTGAGTGTGTTTGCAGTACAAACTTGAACTACGAGGGCAAGAAAAATAAAAATAAAATAAATCAAGTTTTGATTTTACATCATATTGCCTAGTCCTACGTTTCAGTAAGACTGCACCTCATTCAGCCTTCTATTAAAACCTTTCTATTTTTTCTATGTGAAATTTTTTATTTATCTTTCCTGTTAACAATGTTTCTCTCACTCTTGCAGACCTTCACGGGGCCGTACGTGTACCAGCTGCAGTCGGTTATATGCGACGCAGACCTGCGTTCCCTGCTGCGGTCCATGGGCTATTCCAGAGACCAGGAATTGCAGTACCACATTAGGGACCATCCGGGTGGACCCTCTCACCTCCGGCAGCTGGCCTTCGAACTGCTCCTTGCCCAGGCCGAATGCCGTCTGCTCGGCGAGGTGGTGTCCATGTCTCGAGGTTTTGCCTCTGAGCTGGAGGCCATGGAGATGAGGAGGAGCACTAGAGAAGATGCGGCAGGGTGCGCTGATGCCCTCCGCCGACGAGACAGTCTCACAGGGGACTTGTCTCGCCTGTCAGTGCGGCCGATGGACATGGACCGGGTCCACCTGAGGCGAAGCGGTCGGCCGTCCAAGTCGGTGGATGTCACAGACAGCGCAGGACACTGGCACCAAGCCAGCAAGCCAGTGCTAAAGGCCTCGCTCAGCCTGCGCAAAGAGCCATTGTTTGTCGACACGGAAGAAGACATGAAGGACGAGATCATCCGACCCAGCCCTTCGCTTTACCCCGTGGTGGCACCGCCCTCTTACAGCCCGGTGGCTGACTTCTTCCCTATCCAGTCCCCCCCATCTGAGTCATACTCCTACCACTTGTCCTCCCTGGATGAGGTGGACTTGTACACTGAACGGGGCCACCAAACACCCTCTAGGCCTCCAAGCCGGGAGCCGCGAGAGTCCCGGGACAGTTGGGTTCTGAAGGGACACGTGATGAAGTGCCAGGGCTGCGGCATGGGCTGTGCTTCGCTCTCCTCTTGCCAGAGGTGTGACATGATCCTGTGTGGGTCCTGCCACGCCGTGGAACCGGCGCCTTGTTGCGGCTTCCAGGATTACACTAAAACTTCCCGACCTTTGGATGGCTACATGCCCATCAAGGAGAAGCTGTCCGTCTACTCCAATGCTCACTCGCACACTCACCCTCACCCGCTTCCCCATGCTCAGTCCCACTCGCTGCTGCTGGACAAAGCTGTGATGAGCGCCAAGCTGTTCCCCAGCAAAGCCGTGGGCTCAGGCGGCAGTCCGGTGGTGGGCTCGGTCGGCAGCAGCGGTGGGGGTGAGCGGCTGAGTGTGGGTGGCTCCCGTTGTGGCTTTTGCAACAAGCCAGGGGCCTCTCACACCTGTGTGAACTGCTCCAAGGTGTCATGTGACACGTGCATGAGCCTTTACGCCAGCGACGTGTGCACCCGCAAAAACCCTCATCATAACTTTGTGCCCAATCATCAACTCAATTACAAATCCAGCACCATATCCCACCTCGTATATCGATAGACCAGAAACGCAGCCGGCGCGCTGCAGTCATGCACTACACGCTCTTTTTATCTCTGCTTTACCGCCCTTGATTTTTAATTTTTTTTTTCTTCCCCTTTTCTCTTTATTTAACTCTTCCTGCTTCCTTGCTCAGTTGGCAGTTGTTTGGTTTTGGTCATGTGATCTTGCAGTGCATTTCCTGCCCCTCAGTAGCTCTACTTCAACAAGGAAAACAACAACAACAAAAAAAAAGCTGTTTGACCGGAGAATTCCATTCAGTATCAATGTTTGTTAACTTGAAAAATAACCATGCAGCGCATAGGAACTGTGAATGTTTAGCAGAGACTTCTCCCTGGAATTGAATCGAGTAACTTGGAACTTCTCAAACTTGAACACATGAAAAAAAATAAAAATAACATTACACTGGAAGTAAATAGTATATATTTTGAATTGTGAATCTATAGATCTATGTAAGACTATCGCTTTTATGGTGGGATTGTTTTCCCAGTTGAATGGGGCTTCGGTTGTGAATTTGTATCAGACTTCTAGTTGCTGTTAAGTCACTATATTGAGTCCTCTGACAAGAAATGCCTTGTGGGTTTAACCCCTAAGAAGTCAGCCTACGCTGTTCAAAATGCTGCTGTTGAAAGTAAAACCAGGAGGGGGCACTCCTGGCCTCTAACATGTTTTGCAAGCACCATGATGTATTTATTTATTTTTTTTACTGTTGATTATGTAAGTATATTTTTTTTTCCTGTGTCCAGTTTTCCTTTACATTGTTTAAGATAAGTCATTGACATGGAGAATAATTGAATATTTTGTTATGCTGACTTTCATGAGAAACAATAATTTTTCATTAATTCATTCATAGTGTTACTGGGTGAATGTCACAAAATATTTTATGGCTCATATGTCACCCCACAATCCAAAGAAGATGGGATATTTTACATAGAGAAAAATAAGATGATCAAAAATACAGAGATGCAGTGTAGAAACTCTTTATGAGCGAGGTCTAAAAACTAAACTTCAGTATACAACAAATACTACTGCAGTGTATTCTAACAGTCCTTTACAAATGTTCTTTTCACTTTAAGATTATGCGAATTAGAACTTGAAACCAATTTTTCTTTATGCAAAATACATATTTGTTTGTATTTATTTATTTATTATAATGGGGTAAAATATGACTTTTTGTGACATTCACCTTAAGTGGCCTGATTTTTATTCTTCCCTCAATATAACACTAAATATATATATATATATATATAATTTTTTGTTTTTGTTTTTGTTTTTCTGCAGCTATTACTATTGTTTTTTTTTGTGTGTGTGTGCCTGTACCAGCAGAACAAAGTCAGTATATCATTCTGGTTCCATATCTTTAATTTCAGAGACCTTTCAACCTGCTCCCCCTGCTGCCTTAGGTAACCATTCCAGTCACCTAAAGGCTGCACTAAATGCAGGACTCATGCTTAATGTCTGTACTCAGCATAAAGCGAGGGCCAAAAAAAATCTGTCAGGGAAACAGAAACTAGCACAAGATAAAATGGCATGTTCTTACGAAGTAACGTCAGTATGTGTTTTTGATTTAGTGAAATAAGTGTTATGGATGCGGTCAGTCCTCTCTCTCTCTCTCTCTCTCTCTCTCTCTCTCTCTCTCCTCTCACCTTTTGTCTCTGTGTTGAACGAAACTCTGCTGAGTCTAAATTCTGCAGTTGTTCAGCAGCCAGAAATAATTTGATTGGATTTTACACTCAAACAACAGCAATCAAAACTGTGACGTGCCAAACTCCCACAGGCTGTGAAGACAGAAGCGTCCTCCACTGCGCATCTGCACGCTAACTGAGCCATCCGGAAGTGTTTTAACCCCTGAGAGCTGGATAACCTGTGTGTCTAAGCCACTCTCTTTCACACACCTGTCTCGTCGTAACCTGTTAATGGGTTTGTGTGGTAATTTTACTAGAGATGGACTGATGAACGAATCGACCCTAACATGCCCCTCCATACACACACACGCACACACTCAGTCCTCTGCTCCTCGTTTCCCTCTGTCCATGAAGCATTATTCACATCTGCAGAGGTCTGATCTCTGTCTGGCAAACAGGTTTTGTCTTCAACGGAGACATGGTGGAACAAAGGGGCTGGGTGGGACGGGACGGGACGGGAGTTAGCCAAAATGTTTGTTGGTAAAAGTATAATCCTATAATTATATAACTTAATTAAAAGCGATGATTTTATAAAATAATTTCAAAAATAAAGTTCTACAAAAAAAAGCACTGCCTTTGGTGTTTGAGTTTTAGAAAGCTTACTGGATCAACACAGCTGACGAGAATTTTCAGGATGGAGGCTCAAAAAGTGAACACATCGGTTTAAAAACAGCAGGCTTAAAAACTAAATTTTTCCCCAATGAAAGCACTATTAGTTTTAGTTCTTTTGAAGTATGCAGTGCATCAGTTTGCCATTTGCTAGGTGTCATGCCAAATCATTGAATTTGTCACCTATGTTACTGACAAACTGTATTTACATGCGTTAAGCACTACACTTAAAGTGACCTGTATTTTAGGTTTGTTATCTATTCTACACAGTGGTGTGCAGTGATTCAAAAGTGCAAGATGATTTATTTGTTAAGGCTTTATTTCCATGAGATGGACTAAGGCAAAACATCTACCCAACATGTAATACTGTTGTTGTAAAAAACACTGAAGAACCGTATATGTGGATAGAGAATCGGAACCTTCCGGTTACATGTCCCAGGTCTGGTGGGGGGAGTGAATAACCAGTGCCTTCTCCACCTTCAATACCACGACCCTCGAGCAAGGCGCCGTTCCCCAGCTGCTCCCCGGGCGCCGCAGCAATGTCCTGGTGTGTAAACACGGTGTGTGTGTGTGTGCGCGTGGTTGTTCACTTCTCACTGCTGTGTTTGTGCACTTGGGTTAAATGCAGAGCACAAATTCCTGCTATGGGCTATTCCTGCTATAAATGAAAGAAATATTGATGGTGGGATTTGAAATTTGCCAAAACTTGAATTTTGTTCACATATCTTAATTTTAGTGTCTTGAGAGGTGATCTAAATATTTGCATTGTTGAACCACATGAAAAATTGACAGACAAAATTGTGCCCTCTATGTCTTCAAACCGGTCATGTGACTGAAAACTATGAATATGTTAAAAATGTCACTTGACTTCTCGCAAAGTATTGCGTGTTTTTTCCCTCCCTTCCTAGGGGGTTCTAAAAAACAGTACCAGTATATTCTCTTGTGCACTGACTGAGGTGTAAATCATTATCACTTTTGATTTTTTTCTGTGTGCATGTGTGCCTGCATGTGCGTGTGTACCCAAACAAGAGAGATGACAATGGCATTCATTTAGGTTTTTCAAATGAGCATCATAAAAGAGATCTTCCAGTAGACAGACTGCTGGCATTTACATGATTTGTTTAGATGAGAGGTAATTCATGTAGTAGAATATTTCTTATCTGAAGTATTTGTATTGTGCAATTATACTGAATGTGTAAGTAGTATAAAGGTCTATAGATTAATCTTTATATTCTCTGAAGAGTTAGAATGCAGTCTTGGACTAATGGTAAAGAGTTAGACTTATATCCCAAAGTCTCAGATCTGATTGATTTGTTCTGAGAACTGAATGAATGGATTGGGAAAATGCACAAACACAAACATTTATATCTAGAAATAGACACCACATTAGTGGCTGTTCCTGTGGGTCATCCGTTCACTTGAATGAAACAAGGTGGGTCTGTCAACACTCAAGGTCAAATTAACTGTTCGTCTGCAGCATAATTCATGTTGCATGAATACATCGACCATGGCTCATCTGTTACCTTCCTGAACAATTATTCTGAAACATCTGCCACGAAACAACATCAGAAAAACAAGAATATATCAACTTCAACAGCATGTTTATCAGTCTGCATTATTTCAGTAACTAGTTATTCAGGCTAACGTTGCGTCTACACTAATCCGGGTAAATTTGAAAACGAAAAATGTTGATCATCCACACTGAAACGACTGAAAACGCTTACGTCCCTGTACTGCGCATGCGTGAAACATAACACGATTCGGTCTGCCGTTTATTTACTTTCCGGGGTGGCACGGGGCCCTTATATTGATGGTGGCTCCTTGATGCCCGCAAATTAAACAGAATATTCCGGAATCTACACCAAGCCCACACACGCG
>JAUYWG010000061.1:1110975-1139259 GCA_034779775.1 Enteromius afrohamiltoni | reverse complement strand
TGCATTCATTATAATGCCTTAAGAATGCACTTATAATGTATTATAAATACAGGCTTCATGTAACAGTGTTACCGTTTTGAATAAACCCTTAAATAGCTTTGTTTCGGAAAAAGTTGAGAATTCTAAAAACAAAAATATTTGTTTACCTTTACAGGCTGGTTATCATACAGTGGACTCTGTTAAATCTTTCACAATTCCTGTCACCAGTACCCCACAACTCTCATCCAACAGCAACATCAATGTGACTGGACATTGGTCTTTCCGTGTTGATGGCTTCATTAACTGTAAGGCAATGTTTAAAAAAATAAAATGTAAAAAGCATGAATTCCAATAGAAAAACTAAACAATTAAATATTCAATATTATTTTCTTAGTACCAAAAACATTCCTGGATTTTGAGGAGGCAAAAATAGTGAAACCCATTGCTGAAAATGGAAGCTTTGAAGCAATTGCTTTGCAAAATCCTTTCAAATACTTTGGCCGCACAATCAACCAGATCTTTGTGAGCATTTTTCTCCTATCCATTTTTTTCAACTTCATGTTATTATTCTCTCTTTACAAACTTCTCTCTTAAATGGTCTTAAATTTTAGGTTAACAGTGATGGCTATTTAACGTTTACTGAGGCACTGTCTGCCTCCAGCCCTTCTCTGGATTCCCCAAGAGACATCATTGCTCCTCTCTGGACTCGCCTTGACAATAGACACGGTGGAACTATCTCCTATAGAGAGGACACAAGCAGTGCTGTACTAGCACAAGTCACTGCAGATGTTAAGCAATACTTTCCTAACATTCCTTTTGCTGCTACCTCAGCTTTCGTCGCTACCTGGGACAGTGTGCCATACTATAACGGTGGAGGGGTAAGACTTACAGTAATCTTTGATCATCAGTGAGTGGTCTGTCTTGTCCGCGTAGAAGGTTTTGAATGCTGTCTCTTGGTGTTTTCAAGGTGGTCACTTTCCAAGTGGTTCTAGCATACAATGTTCATCGTTCTTTCATCCTGATCTATTATGGAAATGTTGCTGAAACACAACAACCGTGGCAGGTCAGTAAACTTCTGCTTGTTGTACATTTGTACCAAATACAAAGATCAGTTGTTCATGAAAGGGTAGGAGAGAGTGTCCTTTTTAACTGACTGAGAGCCTTATTTTGTTTCTTTACCTCTACAGGCTGGTTATAACACTGTGGACTCCGTCAGTTCTTACACAATTCCAAAAGCCAGTATCTTTGAGCTCTCTTCAAGCAGCAATACCAACGTGACTGCTTGCTGGTCTTTCCATGTTGATGGGTCGCCAATCCGTAAGTCGATTAGCTGTATTGTGGTTTACAGCAAGGTACTCAGGGGTGCATTCACAAAAGAAATTGTGCCACTGTAGAATGTCATGCCTGAAGACAAAAACCTGAATCTTATTAACGTGTACTTGGCACGTGAATGTGCTGGGCACATTCTATTTGAATGTGTTTTCTGAAATGCTGCCAGATTGTAGTGGTCTGCTGTATTATCTACTACCTTACACTGACAAGGGCTTATTCTGATTCACAGTTATTTTGTGGCCATGATGCTCCATCCCTGATTCCTTATTCGCATCATTCATGCAGTAAAACATATCCTAACAATAAAATTGAACACAGATAGAAATGAAACTATTAGCCAGCACAGTTCTTTCTTAGTGAATTCCCCCTTCAAAGCTGTAACCAGTGTAATGCTTGCAAGTTAATGTTTCTCAAAAGAACTAAAGAATTCCTTGTCACTGACATTTCTCCTAGTGCCAGCTAATTTCCTACCTTTTGGAAATGGAGAAAAAGTAACTCCGCGGCTGGAGAATGGAAGTTCAGAGTCCATTATATTGCAGCAGCCATTCAAATTTTTTGGACGCACACTTAACCAGACCTTTGTAAGCATTCTTAGATGTTGTTTAACTACTTGCATCTCAAATTAAAAATCTTTGTTCAGACACTGCTTTTAATCTACAGTATATGTTTTGTAAAAATGAAATGCAGAGACCTTTTAAGTTGTAGAATTAACTACTAAAAGTTGTGCCTAAGGCTACCTTCTCATTCTGTCAAAATATATAGTATGCCCCCTTTTAAAGCATATAACTGATTTATCCTAAATTTTAGGTGAACAACAATGGCCTTCTAAGTTTCACTGAGCCTCTGTCCGACTACATCCCCCTTCAGAATTCTCAAAGAGATATAATTGCTCCTCTTTGGACTCACCTTGATAACAGACGTGGGGGAACTATCTCTTACAGAGAGGAAACAAGCAGTGCTGTACTGGCGCAAGTCACTGCAGCTGTTAAGCAATACTTCCCTAATGTAACTTTTGCTGCTACGTCAGCTTTTGTGGCCACCTGGGACAGTGTGCCATACTATGATGGTGGAGGGGTAAGGTTTCACTTTTTTTTGTCAATTAATTAGCATTGTCCTGTAAAGCTTTTTTACTGATGTTTTGTTTGTAATGTTGTCTGTTGGTACTTTGAAGGTGGCTTCCTTCCAAGTGGTTCTAGTCTCCAGCGTTCATCGCTCTTTCATCTTGCTGAACTATGGGAACATTTCAGAAACAGAACAAATTTGGCAGGTGAGTGGAGACTTCTTTTCAGTTTTATGGATGAGAAGAATGACAGGGAATTGCCCTCACCTCACTACATGCCTTACATTTGACCAAAGGACAGTAATATATGGAACAGACTGAGGACCTAACAATGATTAATTTCCTTCTATAGGCTGGTTACAGCACAGTGGATTCTGTCAGTTCTTTCACAAGTTCAGCAACCAGTGCCCAACAGCTCTCTTCCAGCAGCAATATCAATGTGAATGGCAGCTGCTCTTTTCATGTTGATGGCTCACCAATCTGTAAGCCATTGCAACCAGTCGTTTAACCTTATTTTTATGAGCTTGTTTCTTTAAGAGAGGTAAAAAACTTTCTTATTGCTTATCCTTTTCTTAGTGCCAACTAATTTCCTGTATTGTGGGGATGAAGACATAGTGAACCCCCCTGCAGAAGATGGAAGTTCTGGTGTCATTTTCTTGCTGCAGCCTTTCAAATACTTTGGACGCACATACAATCACATTTTTGTAAGCATTACACTGCCACTCTCATTTCCCATACTACCAATCAACAACCCCACAAACCCACCATCCACCCTCTCCCATTTAAGTTATTTATATATGCCCGCATTTTGTCGAAATTTTCTTTACAAAAATTTTGGTCCCACTTTATTTTAAGTGTCCCCAATACCTGTGTACTTCCATAGTAACTAGATCTAGTATGTGTGAGTACACACCAGTACATAGTATCTACAGCTTTAATATATCTGTAACTACACACAAAATGGTGTGTGTAAGTACAAATGTGTAACAGGACATTGGTAACAGCACTTTTTTCCACTTCACTAAGTAGTCATGTAACAGGAATTACATAGCTACTGTCACGCAAGGAGCCAACAACAGACACAGTGGGAGTGGCGACAGACCTCGGAGAGGCTTTTTATTAACAAAAAGTAACAAAATAAAGTGTCCAAAGGGGGAAAAAATTGTACAAAATAAAAGGGGAACTGGTGTCCTCGTCGTGCTCCTAGGGATGTGAAGGTCTGGGAGTGTTGAGGGAAAAGGGTTGAGAGAAGGGGTGGAGTCCGTTGATTCTAGCTGTCACCTGTCTCTCAAGGACAGGCGCGACTGATCCTATAATGGCGGCAATGATGAGGCTTACTTCAGTTCAGGTGCGCCTCATCACACACCACCAGACATGTCCACCAGATGATTCGTCGGGGAGGCGACTGTCTCGCTACATTACATTTTTTAACAGCAGTATGTATAAGAGTAACTAGAACAGGGGGTGATCAGGTGGTGAAATTCGGTAGGTTTATGGACATGTAAAGTGGGTGGAGTTGGTGCACCTCTGTAATAGCAGTGTATATACATGGTAGGAGGAAATTGATTGAATCCACTGTACACGGCTTCAGCGTAGTCCTGCGCTCACTAATTGTGCATCCAGCAGCACTGAACACCATTTCACTGCTGCTGCTACTGTCCTGCAACTGGATAAACTTTTCCACAGACTTTGTTGCTGGTGAACCAAAACGTATCGCCAGTGGCAAGCCTCTGTTTAACGTCCTCAGCATCCATTTTTGCATTTTTCTTGCGCTAATCAAAACGCACCACATGACCGCTGATTTACGGCGCAAGCCTGAGCCTGTGTAAAATTATATTAATTAAGCCCAAACCCGACAGAACCCGCTGGGTTCTGCTCTAAATCTTCAGCTCTAAATTAGAGCTAAATGCTAAATCCATAGAATCCACACAAAAAGTGCTGTTAGTCCTGTTACACACTTGTACTTTCATTACCAAAAAGTGTTGTTACCAATGTCCTGTTACACATTTGTACTTACACACACCATTCTGAGGGGTGTTAAATGTGTGTAGTTACAGAAATATTACATCTGTAGATACTATGAAGCAATGTGCACTTACACTGTGGTTACATACTACATATACATCTAGTTACTACGGAAGCACACAGGTACAGTGGAAGTACACAGGGATACTTAGTATAAAGTGGGACCAAAATTTTAATTACTGTGGTCTCAAATTTTAGGTCAACAACAATGGCTATCTTACATTTACTGAGGCACTGACTGCCTCCAGCCCTTCCCTGGATTCCCCAAGAGACATCATTGCTCCTCTCTGGACTCGTCTTGACAATAGACACGGTGGAACTATCTCCTATAGAGAAGACACAAGCAGCGCTGTACTAGCACGAGTCAATGCAGATGTTAAGCAATACTTCCCTAACATTCCTTTTGCTGCTACCTCAGCTTTCGTCGCTACCTGGGACAGTGTGCCATACTATAACGGTGGAGGGGTAAGGCTTACAGTAATCTTTAATCATCAGTGAGTGGTCTGTCTTGTTCGTCTGTAATGTTTTGAATGATGTCTCTTGGTGTTTTCAAGGTGGTCACTTTCCAAGTGGTTTTAGCATACAATGTTCATCGTTCTTTCATCCTGATCTATTATGGAAATGTTGCTGAAACACAACAACCGTGGCAGGTCAGTGAAGATCTGCTTGTTGTACTTTTTTACCATTGACAAACATCAATACACATGTGCAGTTTATAATGAATTGCTTATAAAAGGTAAAGAGAAAGATAAAGAATGTTTCCTTGCTTTCTTCTTTTTCTTTCCTGACTGAGGGCCTTCTTTTGTTTCTTTACCTCTACAGGCTGGTTATAACACTGTGGACTCTGTCAGTTTTTACACAATTTCAAAAGCCAGTGTCTCTGAGCTCTCTTCAAGCAGCAATATCAACGTGACGGCTTGCTGGTCTTTCCATGTTGATGCGTCACCAATCTGTAAGTTGACAAATTGTATTGTGGTTTACAGCAAGATACACGGGGGGAATTCACCTGTGCTTTGCCTGACACATCATATTTAAATGTGCTTTCTCCATTTTTTTAAAAGTCAATTCAGCTCCTGGATCTCAGTAAAGACTTCCAGATTGTGGTGGTCTTCTGTTTTCTTCACAACCACAAATTCTCTGCCTTGGGCAAATTCTGATTCACAGTCATTTTGTGAATATAATTATCCAGCTGCATTTCCTAATTTACATCATTAATGCAATCAATTGGTTCCTAAATAATTATATGGACACACAATGGTATTAGCGAGCACCATTCTTTCTTAATGAATTCCCCCTTCAAAGCTGTAACCCCTGTAGAGCCTGTGAACTGATGTTTCTCATAAGAACTAAAGGATTCCTTATCACTGTTATTTTTCCTAGTGCCATCTAATTTCCTACCTTTTGGAAACGGAGAAAGAGTAACTCCACGGTTGGAGAACGGAAGCTCAGAATCCATTATTTTGCAGCAGCCATTTATTTTTTTTGGACGCACACTTAACCAGACCTTTGTAAGTATTTTTGTTTCAGTTCAGTCAAGACCACTCTGTTTGATTCAGAATATTGTGGAGGTCCTGAACTTACATTTGGCAGCAGGCTTCACTCTGAAGGGTTCATTTTTTAACTATCCACAGGCAAACCTTGCTGAGGTTTAAAACTACCAAACACAAAGACATAGTAGTAAGATCATTTTGGGAGTACACTCTCTGGATGTTTAGGAGAGGTGGTGTAACTTAATGTTAAAAAACAGTAACTTCTTATTCTGCAGGGGTTTCACCATTATCCGATTAATTCATGTGCTGGTACATGGGCAAAAAGTATTAAATCCATATCCACAATATTTACATCTTTCCATTGGATGACAGTGTCTTCCAGGTCTTTTGGAAAGCCTATGTCTCCATTGATCCTCGTTGTTGTCTGCATTTCCTCAGTTGGCTGTCCTCAAACCATCTGTAGAACCTGATTTATGTACTTCCTCTTCTCATTGATTGGTCTTTCCAACTTCCCAAGTCTCTGCATCCAGGCTAATTGTCTCTTAGCAGAAACTCAGTTGGGGGGCGAGTTCTCCTCTGGCCAGATAAAACCAGCCCTTTAATGGATTTGATTAATAGAAGCGTATTTGTGTGCTATGTGTAATCTAGGTTAAAGAGATGTGTCCTTAATCTAGATTTCTACCTCTGAACAGTGTTAGGTTGATTGTTCCAGAGTTTGGGGGTTAAATAGGAGAGCCTTGATTGTACTTGTTATTGACATGATACCTCCTTATTCACTGCTATGAACTGATGGTGGTCAGTTAAGTAAACTAAGCTAAGGCTCTTCCACTAATGCCAACAAAGTTTTCTAGTGTATTTAAGAAAATATTGTGGTCTGCGATCCAATGGCTATATATAGTCTAATCTTGACTGGAAATCTACGCATATACAATTTTTCTTTGAGAAGGAATATAATTGTGAGGATACTTACCTTTTCTAGTATCTTTGACAGAAAAGGAAGATTTGAAATCGGTCTGTTTACTAGGTCTTTGTGGTCAAGTTGATGTTGAGAGGCTTAATTAATAGCCAGTTGGGCTGGGGTCTTATCCTAATGACAATTAATTAATAATATACACATTACTTCTGGAAGCAGCTCTTTTAGTAAATTAGATGGAATAGGGTCTAACATAACATCATGTTGTCGATTTAGATGATTTAACTAGTTTATACAATTTTTCCTCTTTTATGGTAGAGAATGAGTGGAATTTTTCCACAGTACAGGGCTTTCTCCTCTCCCAGATGGTCCCTGGCAAGACATGCCTGGACATGGGTTGACTTAAGCAGATGAACCTTCCGTACGATGCAAGATTATAAACTTATACTATCATAAACTTATAATATAAGCAAGATTATTAGTGTATTACTGACAGTAGCCTTGGAAACAATGGTCCCAGCTCTCTTCTTGGCATTGACCAGCTCCTCCCGTGTAGTTCTGGCCTGATTCTTCACCATTCTTAGCATCATTAATACCCCACGATCTTCCATGGGGCTCCAGTCCGAGGGATGTTGACAGTCATCTTTAGGCTCTTCCATTTTCTGACAATTGCTTCAACAGTTGTTCTTTTTCCACCAAGCTGCTTGGAAATTGCCCTGTAGCCCTCTCCAGCTTTGTGATGGTCTACAATTTTGTCTCTTGTGTCTTTTGACAGCTCTCTGGTTTTGCCCATGTTTCTACTTAGACTTTGGCTGATTGTGGGGTGCACAGGTGTCTTTATGACAGCTAATGACCACAAACAGGTGCTACTAATTTAGAATCAGAGTGTAGCTGGACTATTTAAAAGCAAAATAACAGGTCTTTGAGGGTCTTATCTGGCTGATAAGCAAGTAATCAAATACTTATTTTGACACAGTAATTCCCAAATAAATAGTTAAAAACTTATACAATGTGATTTGCGTATTTTTCTTTTTAGATTCTGTCTCTCACAGTGGAAATGCTCTTATGCTGAAAATTGTAGACCCCTCCATGATTTCTAAGTAAGAGAACTTGCAAAATCACAGGGTGATCAAATACTTACAAAGCAGTCTTTGTGGTGGAAGTGATGGTTCTACCATCCTTGCAACAAGGTGCAGAATTTAGTTTACACAAGGCTAGATCATAATCTTAGATATCAGTGCTTTGCTGCAGAATTTCAACACCATTTACATCAATTCTATGTGACAGTATTAAACCTAGATTATGATTTTGATGGTGAGTAGGTCCTGATACGTGTTGTCTAACCTCAATACACTTCAGAATGTCTATGAATGCTGATCCTAATGCATTGTTTTCGTCATTAACATGGATATCAAAATCACCAACAATTAAGACTTTATCTGCAGCCAGTACTAACTCATTTAGAAAATCAGAAAAATCTTCTTAACAAATAGGAAGCTGACTCTGAAGACAGCTGGTGAGGATAAACTAGAAATTAATGTATTATAGGGATAACTTGAATTACTTGAGTTATGTCCCCCAAAACAAAATGGAGTACAATTAGCTACCTGAAGCTAGGCAAACATTGTCTCCTTAATGTAGGCATAGAGGGACTGAAGATGATGTCAGTTAAGCCGTTAAGCTCCACTACTCTTGAAAGGGGAAACACCACTCCCCAAAGGTTATCACCATGTCTCTGACTAAACATTATTACTAAATTTGCCAATGAAATATGTTAATGACTGTCTCATAATGGTTCTAGACACACAAATCATGAAAATGGGTTTCTCAGGCTGACTACTCAATGCTTATGCCCTGTTCTAAATGAGCATCTCAAAGCACTGACCGCCTCCACAGCAACTGGAGCCTCCAACAGCAGCCGAAGCATCTTAATCCATCGGCAAATGGCTCACAACTTAGAAGGCGGTACTTATCGGCCACTCTGCATGCTGCACTTCCTCTAGTCCTCTAGTCCTCCACAGAGCAGTCCCGGGTGCATGTCTTAAAAGGCTTATCTATTTCTACAGCACTAGGACTTCCACTGGCAGCTGCAGTGATGTGCTGACTTTACCAATAGTGATTGACTCTTTCCATACTGTGGCCATACTGAGTTTTGCATTTTTTTTTTTTATTAGTGACACGTCTTGGGTCTCTATAGTCTTATAGACTATATACTTCACTTGATCCACTACTAAGATTTTAAACTTGCTTAACCAAATACACATTTGCCATAACACCACACAGTCTTAAGCATATTGATAATAACCATACGACTGGAACAGTATCTTTCCAATAACAAACGAAAGTTGGTTCAACAGCATATTTGCTAAAACACAGCTAGCCTAACAACTGTTTTCAACAAAATTCCCAATGACAAACACAAAATTCTGGTAACAGTGGTAACAGCGGTGACTAGCAGTTTAAGCAACAGACATTTCCAAACAAGCTATGGCCAATGATCGATAGACTGACAGCCTTTGCCAATCAATTAAAAGCTTAGCAACAGCAATTACTAATACCTGATACTTTAAGCATGAGTATGAAAAGAGACATGGCTTAGCTTCTTGAAGACACGTTGTGATTAATGGAGAGTGAACAGTGAAGTGAGACAGCTGTTTGGTATGATTCCTTCATGCAGAGAGGGCCATTCTTGACTGAACTGTTCTTAGATCATTTCTGAATCAAGCTGCATATACTAGATGCAGTGAATTTTCATTTTTCAAAACACGACCCAAATCTGATGAAGTAAAAAGGGTCAACATCTTTTAAATCTGTTTAAATGCTTTCCTGTTTAAGTGTTTGTGACAAAATTAAGCACTATTAAGCATGTATCTGTTCACAGATTCATGTTAAGAAGCGGTCTTGAACCAAACTAGACAAACAGACAATGGCAAGTGTATGTACGGATGATCTTATATATCGTATAAGATGTAGTGGGAGGAGTTACAATCAGCTGAGTCACACTGTGTTCTGAACTACGCTTGAGCTTAATATGTCGCTCAAATTAGATTTGCTATTTATCTACTTGCATCTGAAATGACAAGTCTTTGTAGATGAGTGGAAGATTCACTTTGTTTAGACATTGATATTTTTATTATATATTGGGTTTTGTGAACTACGAGACCTTTTGAGTTGCAGAATTAACCAATAATACTTGTGCCTAAGGCTACCTTCAGATTCTGTCAACATATATGGCCCACTTTTATAACACGCTTTGTCCTAAATTTTAGGTGAACAACAATGGCCTTCTAACTTTTACTGAGCCTCTGATCGACTACATCCCCCTTCCGAGTTCTGGAAGAGATATCATTGCTCCTCTTTGGACTCACCTTGATAACAGACGTGGGGGAACTATCTCCTACAGAGAGGAAACAAGCAGTGCTGTACTGGCACAACTCACTTTAACTTTTAAGCAATACTTCCCTAAATTAACTTTTGCTGCTACGTCAGCTTTTGTGGCTACATGGGACAGTGTGCCATATTATGATGGTGAAGGGGTAAGGAGTAATTGTTGTTTTTCATTTAATTAGCATTTTTCTGTAAAGTTTTTGTTGTCAGTTTTGTGTTTTGTTTTGTTTTCAATGTTATCTGTTGGTACTTTGAAGGTGGCTACTTTCCAGGTGGTTCTGGTCTCCAGTGCCCATCGCTCTTTTATCCGGCTCAACTATGGGAACATTTCAGAAACAGAACAAATTTGGCAGGTGAGTGGAGACAAGGAATTGCCCTTGCCACACTTTATGCCTTCCGTTTGACCAAAGCTCAGTATTTTCTGGAAAAGACTGAGGACATAACAATAAATAATTTCCTTCTACAGGCTGGTTACAGCACAGTGGATTCTGTCAGTTCTTTCACAAGTCCAGCAACCAGTGCCCCACAGCTCTCTTCCAGCAGCAATATCAATGTGAATGGCAGCTGCTCTTTTCATGTTGATGGCTCACCAATCTGTAAGCCATAGCAACAAGAAGCCCAAGCTTAACATACCTTTTATGTGCTTGTTTCTTTAAGCTAGAAAAAAAATCTGCTTGTCCTTTCCTTAGTGCCAACTAATTTTCTTGCTCCTGGGAATGAAGACATAGTGAACCCCCCTGCTGAAGATGGAAGCTCTCACGTCATTTTCTTGCGGCAGCCTTTCAAATACTTTGGACGCACATACAATCAGATCTTTGTAAGCATTACTTTGCCACTCTCCTTCCCCACACCCCCAGCCAAAGAAGTCTCCCCCACCTCCCACATTTAAGTTATTCATGTGTTCTCTTATTTTTTCAAAATTCTCTTTACAAAAATTGTAGGTAAACAACAATGGCTTTCTCACGTTTACTGAGACACTGTCTGCCTCCAGCCCTTCTCTGGATTCCCCAAGAGACATCATTGCTCCTCTCTGGACTCGCCTTGACAATAGACACGGTGGAACTATCTCCTATAGAGAGGACACAAGCAGTGCTGTACTAGCACAAGTCACTGCAGATGTTAAGCAATACTTCCCAAACATACCTTTTGCTGCTACCTCAGCTTTCGTCGCTACCTGGGACAGTGTGCCATACTATAACGGTGGAGGGGTAAGGCTTACAGTAATCTTTGATCATCAGTGAGTGGTCTGTCTTGTTCGTCTGGAATGTTTTGAATGATGTCTCTTGGTGTTTTCAAGGTGGTCACTTTCCAAGTGGTTCTAGCGTACAATGTTCATCGTTCTTTCATCCTGATCTATTATGGAAATGTTGCTAAAACACAACAACCGTGGCAGGTAAGTGAAGTTCTGCTTGTTGTGCATTTGTACCAATTACAAAAATCAATAGACACATGTAGGTTATAATGAATTGCTCATGAAAGGATAAGAGAAAGATAAAGAATGTTTCCTTGCTTTCTTCTTTTTTTTCCTGACTGAGGGCCTTCTTTTGTTTCTTTACCTCGACAGGCTGGTTATAACACTGTGGACTCTGTCAGTTTTTACACAATTTCAAAAGCCAGTGTCTCTGAGCTCTCTTTAAGCAGCAATATGAATGTGACAGCTTGCTGGTCTTTCCACGTTGATGGGTCACCAATCCGTAAGCCAACAAGTTGTATTGTGGTTTACCACACGATACTCGGGGTGTATTCACTAACTTTTGTGTCACTGCACTATGCTGTGCCTGCAAACAGAAATCTGAATCTTATTTACAGTTGTGCTTTGCCTGACATATTATATTTAAATGTCCTTTCAACCTTGTGAAAAAAAAAACAATTAATGTGCCGTATTGCATTTGAGACTTATAATTTGACACTAAAGCCTGCCAGATTGTTGTGGCCTTCTGTATTCTCCACAACCCTTTTGCTGAGAAGGGACATTCTGATGTGCAGTTATTTTGTGGCTATAATTCTCCAGCTTCATTTGCTCAGTTGCATCATTAATATAGTCAAGTGTTTTCTAAAAAAATATATGGACACATATATATAAACAAGGCTATTAGTGAGCACAATTCTTTCCTAGTGAATTCCCCCTTCAAATCTGTTACCAGTGTAATGTTTGAGAGGTGATGTTTCTCAAAAGAAATAACGATTTATTTGTCACTAACATTTTTCCTAGTGCCAGCTAATTTTCTCCCTTTTGGAAATGGAGAAAGAGTAACTCAGCGGCTGGAGAATGGAAGCTCAGAGTCCATTTTTTTGCTGCAGCCGTTCAAATTTTTTGGACACACACTTAACCAGACCTTTGTAAGTAATTTTTTTTTTGGTTATCTACTTGCATTTATAATGACTACTCTTTGTAAATGAGTGAAAGCAGAAGATTCACTTTGTTTAAACACATATTTTTTTGTTTTGGTAAATGTGACATTTAGAGACCTTGTAGAATCAACTATAAAGAGTTGTCCATAACGTTCTCATTTTCATCATCATATATGGTCCCCCTTTATAACAAAAGTTTTGTCCTAAATTTTAGGTGAACAACAATGGCCTTTTAACTTTCACAGAGCCTCTGTTCGACTACATCCCCCATCTGAGCTCTGGAAGAGATATCATTGCTCCTCTTTGGACCCACCTTGATAACAGACGTGGGGGAACTATCTCCTATAGAGAGGACACAAGCAGTGCTGTACTAGCACAAGTCACTGCAGCTGTTAAACAATACTTCCCTAACATAACTTTTGCTGCTACGTCAGCTTTTGTGGCCACCTGGGACAGTGTGCCATATTATGATGGTGAAGGGGTAAGGACTAATTGTTGTTAATCAATTAATTAGTTTTGTACTGTAAAGTTCTTGTTTTTTTTTTTTGTTTGTTTTGTTTTTAATGTTATCTGTTGGTACTTTGAAGGTTGCTACATTCCAAGTGGTTCTAGTCTCCAGCGTCCATCGCTCTTTCATCTTGCTCAACTATGGGAACATTTCAGAAACTGAACAAATTTGGCAGGTGAGTCGAGGCAGGTCCTTTAAAAATTACAAATGAGAAGAATGACAAGGAATTACCATTGCCTTACTTCCTACCTTACATTTGACCAAATGACACCAATATCTAGAACTGACTGAGGACCTAACCATGATTCATTTCATTCTATAGGCTGGTTACAGCACAGTGGATTCTGTCAGCTCTTTCACAAGTCCAGCAGCCAGTGCCTCACAGCTCTCTTCCAGCAGCAATATCAATGTGAATGGCAGCTGCTCCTTTCATGTTGATGGCTCACCAATCTGTAAGCCATTGCAACCAGAAGCCAATTTTAACCCGTACCTTTTATGAGCGTGTTTCTTTAACAGAGCTAAAACAATCTTTCTCAATTATCCTCTTCTTAGTGCCAACTAATTTCCTACCTTCTGGGGTTGAAGACATAGTGAACCCCCCTGCTGAAGATGGAAGCTCTGGTGTCATTTTCTTGGAGCAGTCTTTCAAATACTTTGGACGCACATACAATCAGATCTTCGTAAGCATGACATTGCCACTCTCATTCCCCATATCAATCAATCACTTTTATTTATGTAGCACTTTTAACAATACAGATTGTAACAAAGCACTGAACATTTTCAACTAGGATAACAGAGTGATGGTGTTTTATGATGACAAGATTAAACTATTTATTTAATTAATGCAGAGATGGTCTCTGTAATCAAAATTATAATAATCATTAGAAATTCGGTGCCCCCAACTAAGCAAGCCAGAGGCGACAGCGGCAAGGAACCAAAATCCAATCCATGAGAGAATTGAGAAAAAAAACCCTTGGGAGAACCAGGCTTAGTTGAGGCCAATTCTCCTCTGACCGGAGCCCAGCAATTTTAAGCACATGTCAGATTGTGCAAGAGACTTATAGTGTGTGCTTGTTTGTGTGCATCTGGTTCCGGTGATCTGTCCATGGAGCTCATCTAGTTGTTCGTCTCTGATGAAGATAATCTCTTTGTGTTGATACACCGTATGATCTGGATATGGACTGAGGAACAGAATAAGAGAAGAGACAGGCTAATATTAGAATAGATGCCATTTTTTTTACGATGTAATGAGTACAATAGGAAAAAGATCTGCCACCCGCAGTAGATTTTAATATTCTAGGTATTATCAAATGACCAGAGTTTTGAGAAAGCAGCAGGTGAGGAGGACTATAATGAGATACAAGCTTGCTCAAGTACTGAGGAGCTAAGCCATTCAGGGCTTTATAAGTAATTAACAAGATTTTAAAATCTATACGATGTTTGATAGGTAGCCAGTGCAATGTTGACAGAATCAGGCTAATATGCTCATACTTCCTGGTTCTAGTAAGGACTCTTGCTGCTGCATTTTGAACCAGCTGTAGAACCAGCAGAACAACCACCCAATAAAGAATTACAATACTCTAGCCTCGAGGTCGTAAACGCATGAATTAACATTTCTGCATTTGAGGTTGAGAGCATAGGACGCAGTTTAGATATGTTCTTGAAAAGGAAAAACACAATTTTACAGATGCTAGAAACATGGCTTTTAAATGAAAGATTGCTATCAAACAGCACACCTAGGTTTCTAACTGATAAAGAAGAATTGACAGAGCAGCCATCAAGTGTTAGCCAGTGTTCTTGATTATTACGTGTGGGGTTTTAGGTCAGATAATTAACACCTCTGTTTTGTCAGAATTTAACAGTAAGAAGTTACTTGACATCCATTTTTTTATATCAGCTATGCATTCCTTTAGTTTCTCAATTTGGTGTGTTTCACCTGGCTGAGAAGAAATATATAGATGAGTATCATCAGCATAACAGTGAAAGCTAACACCATGTCTCCTGATAATATCTCCCAAGGGTAACATGTAAAGCATAAAAAGTAGTGCAAACCAACACCACCCCAGTCCCTGCCACCATTAAAATTTCACGTTATTTATGTATGCCTTTCTTCAGAACAAAAATGTTAATAACTGTGGTCCAAAATTTTAGGTGAACAACAATGGCTATCTAATGTTTACTGAGACACTGACTGCCTCCAGCCCTTCTCTGGATTCCCCAAGAGACATCATTGCTCCTCTCTGGACTCACCTTGACAATAGACATGGTGGAACTATCTCCTATAGAGAGGACACAAGCAGCACTATACTAGCACAAGTGACTGCAGATGTTAAGCAGTACTTCCCTAACATACCTTTTGCTGCTACCTCAGCTTTCATCGCTACCTGGGACAGTGTGCCATACTATAATGGTGGAGGGGTAAGACTTACAGTAATCTTTAATCATCAGTGAGTGGTCTGTCTTGTTCGCCTGGGAGGTTTTGAATGCTGTCTCTTGGTGTTTTCAAGGTGGTCACTTTCCAAGTGGTTTTAGCGTACAATATGCATCGTTCTTTCATCCTGATCTATTATGGAAATGTTGCTGAAACACAACAACATTGGCAGGTCAGTGAAGTACTGCTTGTTGTACCAATTACAAAGATCAATAGACACATGTAGTTTATAATGAGTTGCTAATGAAAGGGTAAGAGAAAGTGAAAGAAGTATTAATTTCTCTGTGTCCTTTTAACTGACTAAGAGGCATCTTTTGTTTCTTTACCTCTACAGGCTGGTTATAACACTGTGGACTCTGTCAGTTCTTACACAATTTCAAAAGCCAGTGTCTCTGAGCTCTCTTCAAGCAGCAATATCAACGTGACCGCTTGTTGGTCTTTCCACGTTGATGGGTCGGCAATCCGTAAGTCGACAAGTTGTATTGTGGGTTACAGCAAGATACTCAGGGGTGCATTTTCTAACTTTAGTGCCACTGTAGCATGTCATGCCTGAAGACAAAAACCTGAATCCCATTAACATGTGTACTTTGCCTGACACATTGTATTTGAATGTGATTTCTGCATTTTTCAAAAGCCAATTCTGCGACTGGATCACAGTGGAGACTCATAATCTTCAATCCTAGTAAAGACTGCTAGATTGTGATGGTCTTCTGTATTCTCCACAACCTTTTACTGAGAAGGGCAAATTCTAATCCACAATCATTTTGTGGCTATAATTTACCAGCTCCATTTCCTTTTTTGCATCATTAATGCAGTTAATTGGTTCCTAGAAGTAATATGTACACATAGATATAAACAAGGCTTCTTAGTGAATTTCCCCTTCAAAGCTGTAACCAGTGTAGTGCTAGGGAACTGATGAAATAACTAATTGATTCCTTGTCACTGACATTTTTCCCAGTGCCAGGTAATTTCCTACCTTTTGGGAATGGAGAAAGAGTAACTCCGCGGCTGGAGAATGGAAGCTCAGAATCCATTATATTGCAGCAGCCATTCAAGTTTTTTGGACACACACTTAACCAGACCTTTGTAAGTATATTTGTTTATCTACATGCATCTGAAATGACACATTTTTGTAAATGAGCATAAGATGTAGCTTCATTTTGTTCAGACACTGATATTTATATCTACAGGTTTTATGTGAATGTGACATTTAGAGACCTTTTGAGTTGTAGAATGCCTAAGGGTACCTTCTCATTCTGTCAGCATATACAGTATGTCTCCCTTTATAAAATATTGAAATGTTTTGACCTAAATTCTAGGTGAACAACAATGGCCTTTTAACTTTTACTGAGCCTCTGTTCGACTACACCCCCCTTCTGAGCTCTGGAAGAGATATCATTGCTCCTCTTTGGACTCATCTTGATAACAGACGTGGGGGAACTATCTCCTACAGAGAGGAAACAAGCAGTGCTATACTAGCACAAGTCACTTCAGCTGTTAAGCATTACTTCCCTAACGTAACTTTTGCAGCTACGTCAGCTTTTGTGGCTACCTGGGACAGTGTGCCATATTATAATGGTGAAGGGGTAAGGTTTAACTCTTGTTTGTTCACAAATAAGTGTTTTCCTGTAAATTTTTTGTTGCTGTTGTGTTGTTTTTAATGTTATCTGTTGTTACTTTGAAGGTGGCTACTTTCCAAGTGGTTCTGGTCTCTAGCGTCCATCGCTCTTTCATCTTGCTAAACTATGGGAACATTTCAGAAACAGAACAAACTTGGCAGGTAAGTTGAGGCAGCTTCTTTTCAATTTTACGGATGAGAAAAATAAGAGAGAATTGCCCTCGCCTCACTTCATGCCTTACATTTGACTAAAAGACAGTAATATTTAGAACTGAATGAGGACCTAACAATGACTCATTTCCTTCCATAGGCTGGTTACAGCACTGTGGATTCTGTCAGTTCTTTCACAAGTCCAGCAACCAGTGCCCAACAGCTCTCTTCCAGCAGCAATATCAATGTGAATGGCAGCTGCTCTTTTCATGTTGATGGCTCACCAATCTGTAAGCCATTGCAACCAGAAGCCCAAACTTAACCCGTACCTTTTTCTTTTTCTTTACAAGAGCAAAAAAAAAAAAAAAAAAAAAGTGTAACAACCTATTTTAGGTCTCTTAACTTGTTGCTTATTAGCATGCATAATTCTAGAGTATCTGCTAAAGCCTTATTCTACATCCCTGAACCTAACCAATACCTAAGCGTAACAACTATTCCACTAACAACTATTAAGCAGCAAATTATGAATTTATTGACGGTGCTGTCATGCAGAACCTGATTTTACTGAGTTCTGCGTGTCCCTGGGTTAACATCTTTGTTGACCCTGGAACAACATTGTGATTAGCCAATCAGATTTGAAGAACCAGTTTATGGTTTTTGTGAAGTTTAGGCTTACATCAGTGTTTGGTGCTTGTACATCAGTGTCAGTCATCTATCATTTATTTAGGCAATACTCCTGGGTAGAGTCAGGTTTAGGTGTAGATATATGGTCAAAACAAACATTTTGGAATAAAATGTTAACAAAATATGTTGTTCCTAACTCAGGAAAATCAGGTCTTTGCTAATAGTTAACAAGTGTTATCTATTATATTATATTAAGAAGTGTTACCAAACATTTCTTCTCTATTATCCTCTCCTTAGTGCCAAATAATTTCCTTCATTCTGGGTATGAAGACATAGTGAACCCCCCTTCTGAAGATGGAAGTTCTCACGTCATTTTCTTGCGGCGGCCTTTCAAATACTTTGGACGCATGTACAATCAGATCATAGTAAGCATTATGTTGCCACTCTCATTCCCCACACTCCCAACCAAACAACCCTCCCCCAAACTCCATCACTCACCCGCCACCATTTGAATGGTATTTATGTGTGCCCTCATTTTTTCAAAATTGTCTTTAAAAAGCTTTTTAATAACTGTTCTCCTAAATTTTAGGTGAACAACAATGGCTATCTAACATTTACTGAGGCACTGGCTGCCTCCAGCCCTTCTCTGGATTCCCCAAGAGACATCATTGCTCCTCTCTGGACTCGCCTTGACAATAGACACGGTGGAACTATCTCCTATAGAGAGGACACAAGCAGTGCTGCACTAGCACAAGTCACTGCAGATGTTAAGCAATACTTTCCTAACATTCCTTTTGCTGCTACCTCAGCTTTTGTCGCTACCTGGGACAGTGTGCCATACTATAACGGTGGAGGGGTAAGACTTACGGTAATCTTTGATCATCAGTGAGTGGTCTCTCTTGTTCACATGGAAAGTTTTGATGGCTGTCTCTTGGTGTTTTCAAGGTGGTCACTTTCCAAGTGGTTCTAGCATACAATGTTCATCGTTCTTTCATCGTGATCTATTATGGAAATGTTGCTGAAACACAACAACCATGGCAGGTCAGTGAAGTAGTGCTTCGTATTTTTCTTCTTATTTGTAACAATGACAATCATCAACAAATTTAAAGTTGAGTTGAATGAGTTGCTGAACAAATGAACAAATGAGTTGCTGATGAAAGGGCAAGAGAAAGAAGGATTCTTTTCTCTCTTTCTTTTTGTTAACTGAGTGACACCATATGTACACCAGACATGACAGTTGTCACGCCTCAACAGATAAAGGCTGTCTACTCTTGATGTGACAAAGCGAAATAATTTGAAATGTATGTCAATATGACATTAATAGAAATCTGCACTAGTTTTATATCTGGAATTGTCATGCAATGTCACGCCACATCCAGTATAGACAGAAGAACGGGTTCTATTGTATTTTGTCATGTTGCATCATGCCACGCGGCTCGCTTTTGGTGTAAACACAGTGTGAGAAAGTTATTTTGTTGTTGTTTTTTTTCTACAGGCTGGTTATAACACTGTGGACTCTGTCAGTTCTTACACAATTTCAAAAGCAAGTGTCTCTGAGCTTTCTTCAAGCAGCAACATCAATGTGACGGCTTGCTGGTCTTTCCACGTTGATGGGTCACCAATCCGTAAGCCAACAAGTTCCATTGTGGTTTACAGCAAGATACTCAGGGATGCATTCACTAAAAGATTGTTAATTCCAGTAAAGGCTCCCAGATTGTGTGGTCTGTTTTATTCCCCACAACCTTACACTGAGAAGGTCAAATTCTGATTTTCTGTCATTTTGTGGACATAATACTGCAGGACAGTTACCTTACTGTATTTGCATTATATATATAGAGTGAACTGGCTACTAAAAATCATATGGAACACAGATAGAAATGGAACTATAAGGCAGCACAATTATTTCTTAGTGAATTCTCCCTTCAAAAGCTGTAACCAGTGTAATGTTTGCGAGCTGATGTTTCTTAAAATAACTAATAGATTCCTTGTCACTGACATTTCTCCTAGTGCCAGCTAATTTCCTCCCTTTTGGAAATGGAGAAAGAGTAACTCCGCGGTTGGAGAATGAAAGCTCTGAAGCCATTACATTGCAGCAGCCATTCAAATTTTTTGGACGCACACTTAACCAGACCTTTGTAAGTATTTGTTTTGTTTTGTTTAGTTGGTTTGTCTCTACTTGCATCTAAAATTAAAAGCCTTTGTAAGTGAGTGAATACTCTAGCTTGATATTCTTCAGATGCTGTTATTTGTATCTACAATTTTTTGTAAAGGTGCCATTTCGAGGACATTTGAGTCATAGAATTATCTAGTAATTGTTGTGCCTATAGTTACCTTTTTATTGTGTCAACATATATATCCCACTTTATATCATACTGCAATGTTTTGTCCTAAATTTTAGGTGAACAACAATGGCCTTCTAAGTTTCACTGAGCGTTTGTCCAACTACATTCCCCTTCTGAGTTCTGGAAGAGATATCATTGCTCCTCTTTGGACTCACCTTGATAACAGACGTGGGGGAACTATCTCTTACAGAGAGGACACAAGCAGTGCTGTACTGGCGCAAGTCACTGCAGATGTTAAGCAATACTTCCCTAACTTAACTTTTGCTGCTACATCAGCTTTTGTAGCCACCTGGGACAGTGTGCCATACTATGATGGTGGAGGGGTAAGGTCTAGTTAATGTTTAGTCATGAATTAGTGTTGTCCTGTGAAGATTTTTTGTCACTGTTTTGTTTTTAATGTTGTCTGTTGCTACTTTGAAGGTAGCTACGTTTCAAGTGGTTCTAGTCTCCAGTGCCCATCGCTCTTTCATCTTGCTCAACTATGGGAACATTTCAGAAACAGAACAAATTTGGCAGGTGAGTGGAGACATTTTTAATTTTATGGATGAGAAGAATAACAGAGAATTGCCCTCGCCTCACTTCATGCCTTACATTTGAATAAAAGACAGTAATATTTAGTACTGAATGAAGACCTAACAATGATTCATGTCATTCTATAGGCTGGTTACAGCACAGTGGATTCTGTCAATTCTTTCACAAGTCCAGCAACCAGTGCCCAACAGCTCTCTTCCAGCAGCAATATCAACGTGAATGGCAGCTGCTCATTTCATGTTGATGGCTCACCAATCTGTAAGCCATTGCAACCAGAAGCCCAATTTTAACCCGTATCTTTTATGAGCTTGTTTCTTTAGCAGAGCTGAAAAAAGAATCATTCTCACTTATCCTCTTCTTAGTGCCAACTAATTTCCTATCTGCTGGGAATGAAGACATAGTAAGCCCCCCTGCTGAAGACGGAAGTTCTCACACCATTTTCTTGCAACAGCCTTTTAAATACTTTGGACGCACATACAATCAGATCTTTGTAAGTATTGTATTGCCATTCTTATTCCCACATCCGTAACCAAACAATGCTTCATCAAACCCCACCATCCACCGTTTGGCATATAAGATTTATGGCATTTATGTGTGCCCTCATCTCTTTTAAATGCTCTAAAAAACTTTCAAATTACTGTGGTCCTAAATTTTAGGTGAACAACAATGGCTATCTAACGTTTACTGAGGCACCGTCTGCCTCCAGCCCTTCCCTGGATTCCCCAAGAGACATCATTGCTCCTCTCTGGACTCGTCTTGACAATAGACATGGTGGAACTATCTCCTATAGAGAGGACACAAGCAGTGCTGTACTAGCACGAGTCAATGCAGATGTTAAGAAATACTTCCCTAACATCCCTTTTGCTGCTACCTCAGCTTTTATAGCTACCTGGGACAGTGTGCCATACTATAATGGTGGAGGGGTAAGACTTACAGTAATCTTTGATCATCAGTCAGTGGTCTGTCTTGTTTACGTGAAAGGTTTTAAAATGCTGTCTCTTGGTTTTTTCAAGGTGGTCTCTTTTCAAGTGATTTTAGCGTACAATGTTCATCGTTCTTTTATTCTGATCTTTTATGGAAATGTTGCAGAAACACAACAACCATGGCAGGTCAGTGAAATTCTGCTTCTTTTTTGTAAGAAAGAAAGATTCCTTTCTTTCTTTTTTTGAACTGACTGAGAGCCTTATTTTGTTTCTTTACCTTTACAGGCTGGTTATAACACTGTGGACTCAATCAGTTTTTTCACAATTAAAAAAGCCAGTGCCTCTGAGCTCTCTTCAAGCAGCAATACCAACGTGATGGCTTGCTGGTCTTTCCATGTTGATGGGTCGCCAATCCGTAAGCCGACATGTTGTATTGTGGTTTACAGCAAGATACTCAGGGGGAAATTCACAAAGAAGAACTAATAGATTTCTTGTCACTGACATTTCTCCTAGTGCCATCTAATTTCCTACCGTTTGGAAATGGAGAAAAAGTAACTCCGCGTCTGGAGAATGGAAGCTCAGAATCCATTATATTCCAGCAGCCATTTAAATTTTTTGGACGCACACTTAACCAGACCTTTGTAAGTATATATATATATATATATATATATATATATGGGTGTGTGTGTGTATATATACTTTTTTGTGTGTGTGTGTGTCTCTACTTGCATCTGAAATATAAAGGCTTTGTACATGAGTGAAAGTGGTAGCTTCACCTTCTTCAGATGCTGTTACTAACATCTCGTCCTAATTTCTAGGTGAACAACAATGGCCTTTTAACTTTCACTCAGCCTCTGTCCGACTACATCCCCCTTCTAAGTTCTGGAAGTGATATAATTGCACCTCTTTGGACTCACCTTGATAACAGACGTGGGGGAACCATCTCCTATAGAGATGAAACAAGCAGTGCTGTACTGGCGCAAGTCACTTTAGCTGTTAAGCGCTACTTTCCTAACGTAACTTTTGCTGCTACGTCAGCTTTTGTGGCTACCTGGGACAGTGTGCCATATTATAATGGTGGAGGGGTAAGGTCTAATTCCTGGTTATTAATGAATTAGTGTTTTCCTGTAGAGATTTTGTTGTCACTGTTATGTTTTTAATGTTGTTTATTGCTACTTTGAAGGTGGCTACTTTCCAAGTGGTTTTAGTCTCCAGCGTCCATCGCTCTTTCATCTTGCTCAACTATGGGAACATTTCAGAAACAGAACAAATGTGGCAGGTGAGTGGAGACAGCTTCTTTTCAATTTTATGGATGAGAAGGATGGCAGGGAATTGCCCTTGCCTCATTTCATGCCTTACATTTGACCAAATGACAGCAATATCTAGAACTGACTGAGGACATAACAATGATTAATTTCCTTCTATAGGCTGGTTACAGCACAGTGGATTCTGTCAACTCTTTCACAAGTCCAGCAACCAGTGCCCAACAGCTGTCTTCAAGCAGCAATATCAACGTGAATGGCAGCTGCTCTTTTCATGTTGATGGCTCACCAATCTGTAAGCCATTGCAACCAGAAGCCCAAGTTCAAGCCATTCCTTTTATGAGATTGTTTCTTTAGCAGTGCTATACAATTCACTCTTGCTTATCATCATCTTAGTGCCAACTAATTTCCTACCTCCTGGGGATGAAGACATAGTGAACCCCCCTGCTGAAGATGGAAGCTCTTACGTCATTTTCTTGTGGCAGCCTTTCAAATACTTTGGACGCACATACAATCAGATCTTCGTAAGCATTACTTTACCACACTCATTCCGCACACCCCCAACCAAACAAGCCTCCACCCAAACCCTACCACCCACCCTCCACAATTTGAGTTATTTATTTATTCCCTAATTTCTTCAAAATACTCTTTAAAAAACGTTTGAATAACTTTAGTCCTAAATTTTAGGTAAACAACAATGGCTTTCTCACGTTTACTGAGGCACTGTCTGCCTCCAGCCCTTCTCTGGATTCCCCAAGAGACATCATTGCTCCTCTCTGGACTCGCCTTGACAATAGACATGGTGGAACTATCTCCTATAGAGAGGACACAAGCAGTGCTGCACTAGGACAAGTCACTGCAGATGTTAAGCAATTCTTCCCTAACATACCTTTTGTTGCTACCTCAGCTTTTATAGCTACCTGGGACAGTGTGCCATACTATAACGGTGGAGGGGTAAGACTTACAGTAATCTTTAAACATCAGTGAGTGGTCTGTCTTGTTCACGTGAAAGGTTTTAAAATGCTGTCTCTTGGTATTTTCAAGGTGGTCTCTTTTCAAGTGATTTTAGCGTACAATGTTCATCGTTCTTTTATCCTGATCTATTACGGAAATGTTGCTGAAACACAACAACATTGGCAGGCCAGTAAAGTTCTGATTCTTTTTTTTAAGAAAGAAAGATTCCTTTCTTTCTTTTTTTAACTGACTGAGAGCCTTATTTTGTTTCTTTACCTTTACAGGCTGGTTATAACACTGTGGACTCTGTCAGTTTTTTCACAATTAAAAAAGCCAGTGTCTCTGAGCTCTCTTCAAGCAGCAATACCAACTTGACGGCTTGCTGGTCTTTCCATCTTGATGGGTCGCCAATCCGTAAGCCGACATGTTGTTTTGTTGTTTACAGCAAGATAGTCAGGGGGAAATTCAAAAAGAAGAACTAATAGATTTCTTGTCACTGACATTTCTCCTAGTGCCAGCTAATTTCCTACCTTTTGGAGATGGAGAAAAAGTAACTCCGCGGCTGGAGAATGGAAGCTCAGAATCAGTTATATTGCAGCAGCCATTCAAATTTTTTGGACGCACACTTAACCAGACCTTTGTAAGTATATATGTATATATACTTTTTTTGTGTGTGTCTCTACTTGCATCTGAAATATAAAGGCTTTGTAAATGAGTGAGAGTGGTAGCTTCACCTTCTTCGGATGCTGTTACTAACATCTCGTCCTGAATTCTAGGTGAACAACAATGGCCTTTTAACTTTCACTAAGCCTCTGTCCGACTACATCCCCCTTCTAAGTTCTGGAAGTGATATCATTGCTCCTCTTTGGACTCACCTTGATAACAGACGTGGGGGAACTATCTCCTACAGAGATGAAACAAGCAGTGCTGTACTGGCGCAAGTCACTTTAGCTGTTAAGCGCTACTTTCCTAACATAACTTTTGCTGCTACGTCAGCTTTTGTGGCTACCTGGGACAGTGTGCCATACTATGATGGTGGAGGGGTAAGGTCTAAATCCTGTTCATGAATGAATTAGTATTTTCCTGTAGAGTTTTTGTTGTCACTGTTATGTTTTTAATGTTGTTTATTTGCTACTTTGAAGGTGGCTACTTTCCAAGTGGTTTTAGTCTCCAGCGTTCATCGCTCTTTCATCTTGCTTAACTATGGGAACATTTCAGAAACAAAACAAATTTGGCAGGTGAGTGGAGACAGCTTCTTTTCAATTTTATGGATGAGAAGGATGACAGGGAATTGCCATTGCCTCATTTCATGCCTTACATTTGACCAAATGACAACTATATCTAGAACTGACTGAGGACATAACAATGATTAATTTCCTTCCATAGGCTGGTTACAGCACTGTGGATTCTGTCAGCTCTTTCACAAGTCCAGCAACCAGTGCCTCACAGCTGTCTTCCAGCAGCAATATCAACGTGAATGGCAGCTGCTCATTTCATGTTGATGGCTCACCAATCTGTAAGCCATTGCAACCAGAAGCCCAAGCTCAAGTCATTCATTTTATGAGCTTGTTTCTTTAGCAGTGCTATACAATTCACTCTTGCTTATGATCTTCTTAGTGCCAACTAATTTCCTACCTCCTGGGGATGAAGACATAGTGAACCCCTCTGCTGAAGATGGAGACTCTCACGTCATTTTCTTGAGGCAGCCTTTCAAATACTTTGGACGCACATACAATCAGATCTTCGTAAGCATTACTTTACCACACTCATTCAGCACACCCCCAACCAAACCAGCCTCCACCCAAACCGTACCACCTACCCTCCACAATTTGAGTTATTTATTTATTTCCTAATTTCTTCAAAATACTCTTTAAAAAACGTTTAACTAACTAGTCCTAAATTTTAGGTAAACAACAATGGATTTCTCACGTTTACTGAGGCACTGTCTGCCTTCAGCCCTTCTCTGGATTCCCCAAGAGACATCATTGCTCCTCTCTGGACTCGCCTTGACAATAGACACGGTGGAACTATCTCCTATAGAGAGGACACAAGCAGTGCTGTACTAGCACAAGTCACTGCAGATGTTAAGCAATACTTTCCTAACATTCCTTTTGCTGCTACCTCAGCTTTCGTCGCTACCTGGGACAGTGTGCCATACTATAACGGTGGAGGGGTAAGACTTACAGTAATCTTTGATCATCAGTGAGTGGTCTGTCTTGTTTGTGTGGAAGGTTTTGATTGCTGTCTTTTGGTGTTTTCAAGGTGGTCACTTTCCAAATGATTTTAGCGTACAATGTTCATCGTTCTTTCATCCTGATCTATTATGGAAATGTTGCTGAAACACAACAACTGTGGCAGGTCAGTGAAGTACTGCTTCTTTTACATATGTACCAATGACAACTTATAAAGACACATAGGCGGGTTGTAATAAATTTCTCATGAATTAGTAAGAGGAAAATAAAGAAGGATTTCTTTCTTTACTTCTACAGGCTGGTTATAACACTGTGGACTCTGTCAGTTCTTACACCATTCCAAAAGCCAGTGTCTCTGCGCTCTCTTCAAGCAGCAATATCAATGTGACGGCTATCTGGTCTTTCCATGTTGATGGGTCACCAATCCGTAAGTGGACAAGTTGTATTGTGGGTTATAGCAAGATACTCAGGGATGCATTTGCAAAAAAATTGTGCCACTGTAGAATATCGTCCCTGAAAACAAAAGTCCCTAAATCTTATTTACAACTGTGCTTTGGCTGGCACATCGTATTTGAATCTGCTTTCTGTGTTTTTAAAAAAGCCAATTTAGCTGCTGGATCACTTTGGAGACTCCTACTCTTGATTCCAGTAAACGCTGCCGGATTGTGGTGGTCTGCTGTATTCCCCACAACCTTCCACTGAGAAGGGCAGATTCTGATTTGCATTAATACTGGCCATAATACTCTAAATAGTTATTGGTATAATTTATGCAGTGAACCAGATCCTAAAAGTCATCTGGAACAAAGATGGGACTATTAGCCAGCACAATACATTCTTAGTGAATTCCCCGTTCAAATCTGTAACCAGTGTAATGCTTGCAAACTGATATTTATCAAAAGAACTAATAGATTTCTTGTCACTGACATTTCTCCTAGTGCCAGCTAATTTCCTCCCTTTTGGAAATGGAGAAAGAGTAACTCCACGGATGGAAAATGAAAGCTCTGAAGCCATTACATTGCAGCAGCCATTCAAATTTTTTGGACGCACACTTAACCAGACCTTTGTAAAAAAAATTTGTTTGTTTGTTTGTTTTGTTTTTAAATTGGTGTGTCTCTGCTTGCATCTGAAATATAAAGGATTTGTAAATGAGTGAAAGCAATAGCTTTACCTTCTACAGATGCTGATACAAACATTTTGTCATAAATTCTAGGTGAACAAGAATGGCCTTCTAACTTTCACTGAGCCTCTGTCCAGCTACATTCCCCTTCTGAATTCTGGAAGAGATATCATTGCTCCTCTTTGGACTCACCTTGATAGCAAACGTGGGGGAACTATCTCCTACAGAGAGGACACAAGCAGTGCTGTACTGGCGCAAGTCACTGCAGCTGTTAAGCGATACTTTCCTAACGTAACTTTTGCCGCTACATCAGCTTTTATAGCTACCTGGGACAGTGTGCCATATTATCATGGTGGAGGGGTAAGGACTATTTATTGTTGTCCTATGAAATTTTTGTTGTCAGTGTTTTGTTTTTAATGTCTGTTGGTTTTTTAAGGTGGCTACTTTCCAAGTGGTTCTAGTCTCCAGCGTCCATCGCTCTTTTATCTTGCTCAACTATGGGAACATTTCAGAAACAGAACAAATTTGGCAGGTGAGTGGAGACAAGGAATTGCCCTTGCCACACTTTATGCCTTACATTTGACCAAAGCTCAGTATTTTTTTTGGAAAAGACTGAGGACATAACAATAAATCATTTCCCTCTATAGGCTGGTTACAGCACTGTGGATTCTGTCAGTTCTTTCACAAGTCCATTAACCAGTGCGCCACAGCTCTCTTCCAGCAGCAATATCAACATGAATGGCAGCTGCTTTTTTCATGTTGATGGCTCACCAATCTGTAAGCCACTGCAACCAGAAACCCAAGCTTACGTACCTTTTAGGAGCTTGTTTCTTTAACAGAGGTAAAAACTTCCTTATCGCTTATTCTCTTCTTAGTGCCAACTAATTTCCTACATTCTGGGGTTGAAGACACAGTGAACCCCCCTGCTGAAGATGGAAGTTCTAATGTCATTTTCTTGCGGCAGCCTTTCAAATACTTTGGACGCAAATACAATCAGATCTTTGTAAGTAACACATTGCCTTTTTCATTCCCCACACCCTAGGGCTGGGTGATATATATATATATATATATATATATATATATATATATATATA